>VXBR01002514.1:338278-411493 GCA_013400215.1 Cisticola juncidis | reverse complement strand
CCGCTCCGTGGCCCGCTACGACCTGCGGGCAGAGACCATCACGGCCGAGAGGGAGATCCCCGGCGCCGGCTACCACGGGCAGTACCCCTACTCGTGGGGGGGCTACACCGACATCGACCTGGCGGTGGATGAGACGGGGCTCTGGGTCATCTACAGCACGGAGAAGGCCCGGGGAGCCATCGTCCTCTCCAAGCTGGACCCCGACACGCTGGAGATCCGCCGGACCTGGGAGACCAACATCCGCAAGCGGGCGGTGGCCAACTCCTTCCTCATCTGCGGCACCCTCTACACCGTCAGCAGCTACTCGGCGCCCAACGCCACCATCAACTTCGCCTACGACACTGCCACGGGCACCAGCCGCGCCCTCAGCATCCCCTTCGAGAACCGCTTCCGCTACCTCAGCATGCTGGACTACAACCCTGCCGAGCGGCAGCTCTTCGCCTGGGACAGCTTCAACATGGTCACCTACCCGGTGCGCCTCTCCCGGGCGTGAGCCGAGCCTGGCCAGCTCCGGGCCAGCCCCGGGCCCCTCGGGCACCCTGCCCCCTCCCCACTGCCCCCGGGAGCGCCGCCGACAGCCTGGGGTGGGGCTGGGGGCACGCACTGCCCGGCCACCTCCAGAGCGCAGCAGAGAGAGACAAAGCGCTGCTCCAGGGCTGGCAGAGCCAGGGAAATGCCTCTCGTCAGCCTCGCTGGGTTTGGGGTCACAGCAGTACCCAGCCCTGAGCTGCTCCAGCATCCAGCCTGGCGACCCCGAATTTGGAGCACGGAGGGCTCAGACATGGTGAGGGCTAGGCAGAACAGGGCTGTGCAGGAGGATCCTCCCTTAAAATAAACGTTTTTCCCCAGCTGTGAGCAGGGATCCCCTCTGTGGGGTCAGGGTTTGTTGTTTCCAGGCTCCAGCCCTGCAGAGCTCTCATGCAGAGATCCCACAAACTGCACTGGAATCCCACACTCTCAGTGCCCAGGGGCATCCTGGAGCTCAGCCACCTCCAAAAATCACCGAGTAGGCTCAAAAGCGGCAGAAAATGCAGGCACACATTGCACAAGCCTTGTTTTATTGAGGGGAAAAAAAGGCAGCCAGGAGAGCAGGGGTGAGGAGTGCTGGCAGAGCAGCCTGCAGCCGGGTGGCCTCTTGGCCCTTCCAGCCATGTGCTTCAGCTTTACAGGCCATTCCAGGCCAGCAGCTCTCCCCACACCAGTCCAAACCACGCTGTTTTATCTATTTATTGTAGAAAGCTTGCAGGAGGAAGCTTCTTTCCCCCTCTGGCATTCGGGCCAGCAGCAACCACATTCCCCAGGGGCTGCGTAGGGTCCAGGCCCAATAAACATTGCCCAGCACCACTGCTGCCTCACACCTCTTCTTTCCAAGCCTGGGAAAGGAGTGTGCTGGGCTGGAGCCCCTCCTGATGCACCTACAGGCCAAAGGTGTTGGTGGGGGGAGCTGTAAAGCTTGAGCAGGAAAACGCCACATTTTGGAAGGCAGCTTCTGGCAGCAATGCCCCAGGTGTTGGAGCAGTGGGAAAGGACAGGGAACACAGTGGGACACGTGTGACGATCACTGCAGCTGCAGGGATTTTCAGGGAGATGCTTCACCCCATTGCTGCCCTCCTGACACTAACACTTGTCTGAAGTGTAGCACTGTGCATTTGCATATCACAGTGAAGGGTTTGGGTTATCCATCATCCCCACGCTTTACTTTCAAAAAATACGTGATGGTTGTAAAGAGTGAGATGATCTGAGTAAGGTACGTTTGGTGAGCTGCAGGGAGGGCAGCAGGTGGGAGCCCAGCACAAAGAGGAGGAGGCTGAAAGTCCCATTCCTGCTCCCAGGCAGGCCCGGAGCCAGGCTGGCAACCTCACCTGAGCCGGGGCCACTGAAGGCGTCCCCTGGCCAGTGATGTCCCCAGGATCCGTAGCGAGGCTCAGCCCAGGTGTGTCAGAACACATCCCCTGTCACTGTCACTGCCACTGTCACTGCCACTGTCACACAGCTGGGAGCGCTGGGGGCGGGCAGGGGCTCCAGGTGCCCGCTGGGCTGGGGAGAGCCAAGCAGGCAGAGCCCGCAATGCCCAGCAAACCTGCCAAGGATGGGAGAAGAGCATTTCTGTCCCAAAACAGGACGGGAGGCGAGGCTGGAGCGCCCCTTCAGCCCGCAGCTCCCCGGGGGAGTGAGCCAAGCCCGGGATGAAAGGCAGGGTCTGTGCAGAGCCCCGGGGAGCAGCAGCACCTCGGACACCGAGGGCAGACAGCTCCCGCCCCCGCGCCGGGGCCTTCTCAGGCCGGGAAGGGCATCTCTTAATCGAGTGAGAAAATAAAGGAGGACAAGCCAAAGTACACAGGATTTCCAGAAAGCTGGGCTGGAGCTGAACAGCGCTGAATACACTGCTTCACTTAACAGGCTTTGGGAAAACAAGGCCTCCCTGCCCACATCCCAGCAAGGAGCCAGCCTGAGCCCAGGGGGTTGCTGGATCTGGCCCCAGTCACATTTCACCCCCCTCTGGCTCTTGCCCTGGACAAAAGTTACAACCTTTTCACGGGCTCAGCATTATTAGGGAAAAAGAAATTGAATTTCCCAAACAAAACCGTTCCCTAGTTTCTGGGAGGTTCAGCACAATTATTTCTGATGACCAGAGTCCTAGAAAAGATATTACACACCAAATCCCACTCAAATTAAAAAAAAGCAAGAGCTACTCCAGTGTAAACAGCCAGGAGCAAGATATCTGATTAAATGTCATAAAAATATTCAACCAACCGGGGTCAATGACTGAAAGCTTCACCTGGCCTCAAAGGCAGCTGCCGTGGTTTGGGCCTTTGGAGAGGCACACATCAAACCCAGGTTATTTGCAGGCACAAAATGCCCAAGCACTTACTTTAATTAAACTCCTGCAGAAATACTCCCCTTGTTCTGCTCTGAGCAAAAAATAGTCCAAAACCTGGTACATTTCCACAGCCAACTGAGGGAAATTCCTGACTTCCCAGTGGCTGTATTACTACAGAATCTAACATTAATCCTTTCAGCACCACTTCCTTAAAAATAGTACAGGCTGGTGAATGAGTTCCCGTTTTTGGGGTGTCCTTTTAAGATGAAACAGGCTGAAGACAACCTCAAGGCAGGGAAGCATCACCACAACTCAGATGCTTTTATAGCACATTTCTGGACGGAAGCAGTGTCCACATTCACTCAATCCCCCACATCCACCCTCCTTTCCAAGCATTTACTGCAGCTGTGCTCATACAGATCCCTGTGGAAAAGGAGATTTACCCTGAGTGTTACCTCAGGTTCTTCTGCCCACGGCTGCGTTTGTGGATTCCAGCACCTTTGATTCACTCCCTATTGCTGCAGCTTCACCCTGAACAAAACCAGCCTGGCCAGGAAAGGACTCCAGCTCCCCTGGTGGCCCCAAGCTGCTGCTTCCCAACCCACCCCAAGGCTGGCAGTGACACCTCTGACCTGCCCAGCTCCTGGTGGTGCTGGCAGAGCCATCCCAACCCTCCTGGCTGCCTCCTCCCTTCCCTCAGAGGTGCAGAGCCAGCCAGCACCTTCTCCCCAGGCGGGAATTCCTTCTCCGAGACCAAGACTCGGAAGGTTCCTGCTGTTTGTGGGAAGGAAGTTCCCTCTGGTGGGAGCGTGTTCACTCGGCTGAGCGTGTCCTGCCTGCCCTGAGCCCTCAGCCTGGGGCAGGGAAGGCTCAGGCCCGTGCCCCTGAACTGGGGCCTTTTCCCCGGTGCTGCTGATGCCTTGAGAGGCTGCCTAGAACAGAGGCTGGACAGTGTTTATTCCTTTAAAGGAATAAAGCAGGTATTTATTATAAAGACCTTCAAAGGATGCACCTTGGGCAGTACAAGAGCCCAGTCAGGATGGACCAGGGGTCAGGAGTTTCCACACTTTAATAAGTTTTGGTCCATTTCCATATTGGGGTTAATTGTCCAATGACAGCTCCAGGTGATGCAGTCCCATCCTCCCAGGTTGCTTTCCTCAATTCCCTGTTGTTTGCACTTTCTGGGCCTGAAGCTGGAATGGAGTCCTTGGTTCTGGGGCTGGAAAAGGATTGTTCTGTCTGACTGAGCTGCAAGGAGAACTTGCAAACACTTTACATGAAGTGCAGAGTTACACCCTAATGCAGTGCAGAATCTGGAAAATATAAATGCTGAAACTGAGGCATCACTGTCACTCACTGCTCATGGGACAACCAGAGTTATCCCAGCTCTGTCTGGAACAACCCCCAGCTCCACCAGCTGGAGATGGAATTCCCAAGAACCCACCCAGGCTAATTCTGGGGCGAGCAGTGGCCACACAGGAGCTTCTGGGAGCCTTTTCCTTCAGGAGCCTTTCCCTGGGAGCTCTGCTGGCCTCCTGCAGCAATCACGAGAGCAGCCTTTATTTAGAGAATACTTTATTAGTTTCTGTAATCAAACCCATGTAAATAAGACCGTACATATTTCATACAGTGCGTTACCCCTGTACAAATGGAAAAAAAATTAAGTTTAACATTTCTAGACCAATATGGCTGTTAATTTCTGTACAATGCCAACTCACACTACAAGTGGGATACTTTTTTCCAAAGTTGACATCACAGCTAGTTTCCAAAAATTCAAATTATATATATATTTATATAAAAAGATAACCAATAGCAATTCACTAGGCATCAATAGCAGCAACAGCCTCTCCAGCTTCTGCAGTCATTTGAACAAAATTATACACATTAGACTTCCAACTCTTCCTTCCAAAAAACGTAAAAAAAAAAAAAAAAAAAAGGAAAGAAAATCCCAGAAGAAACCAGCAAATTCTGCTACTGATGTGGTACCTGGTGCTTTTTATTAGCTTTTTCAATCATTGTCTGGAAAAAAACCTCTAGAATAACATTATTAAAAACAGCTCCAGTATAGCACAGTCACTACTACATATCATAAGCAGGTACAGGATATCTTACATTCACAGAAGTATCATACAGTACTGTCCTACAGCTAGAATACTAGAGGATACAATTAAAAAGGCATTTATTTGACTTGATTCTACTTTCCAGCACACTGTGGGCAAGGAGGTGGTGCGACGCAGCTCTGATATAAAGAATGCACCTTGGAGATAAAACTCTCGTTAATCTGGTAAGGTTTCTTTTATTCTCGTGGCACAGTTTCAGTGCTCGTTGCTGTGTTACAGAAACTGGGAACCGTTTGGGGAGCACTCGCATTGTCTAAGACAGCGGGACAGGGGTGAACGGAACAAATCTGACAATTGATGCAACGAACCCTCAGCTCCAGGGGTGAGAGCCACCGAGGGGCAGCGGGTGGGGAGACACAGGGGCCAAGTAGCTTTTTCATATGGTGATCTAAATGCAGTAAATTGTCATCCAAGCAGCAGCAGCCAGCAAAGCACTGCCTTCAGAGGGAAATCCAACACTGCCAGTGTTACTCTGTGTTAGGTCAAACCTCGCAGGGCAAATGCACGGATCCCTCTGTTTATACAAGATAGAAGCTTCTGAAGTCACTAAAAACTTAACACACATTACTTGGCCCAGCACCATCTTCAGACCTGCATGTTCTCATACTCACGGGTTTATAAAAAGATAAATAGCAGCTGAAGATCAGAGCCTGAAGAAAATAAAGAGAAGTCATTGTGTCAGCTAGGAATTGCCTCCCCACCGTTGCTGCTTCTCCGTGCTGTGGCTTTGGGAAGCAGGCGGGTGCGAGCCTAACGGGGCACACACCTCAAAGCAGCCTTCGTGCTGTTGGAGCAATGTGAGCCCAGAGCCTGGGGCTCAGCTGGACACAGCAGCACCACGGCCTCTGTGCCCTGGGGGGCTGCTCAGAGCCCGGCAGGGAGAGCACACTGCTCTTCATCCTTCGGGACACCAATTGACGCTGCTGACACCTCGCCCACCCTCCCCTCTCCCCCTCCACGGGAACACAGCCTCTAAGATTTTGTTTCCTCGGTTTTGATTGCCTGAGGTTTGATTGGTCCAGTTCTAACAGGCTTGGGTGTGGCAGCAGGCCCCGGAGCGGGCTTCTCCTCGGCTTTGTCCTGGCAGACTCCTGGAGGCTCAGCAATCGCCTCGCTGGGCTTGCTCCCGTTCTCCTCCACTTTCGGGGCTTTGCCTCCTATGGGTTTGTTCTGCTGCTGCTGCTGCTGCTCAGAAAAGAATCTCTGGGTGGACTGAAGGACCTCTGCTCTTTGCTTTGCCTTAAGAGAGGGAGAAAATAAGTTTACTGAAGAGAGGGCACTGGAATTGGAGTGCCTTCAGAAGTATTTCCCATACGGAGGGGGAAGGACTGCAGTGGCCAGACTTTCCTAGAAAGGCAGGGTGCATCCTGCTGCTTCCCTGATGTCACCACATCTGGTTGCTCAGCTCCTCAGCAGCAGTTTAACATCATGCCTAGCTTCCCTTGCTCCTCCTAATCCTTCCCCAAAAAAGAGGATCAGGGACAGCAGTTTGAAGTATCCCCGAACCTCTCTGTACATCACTGCTACTGCAGAGCTGCACAAGCACCAGCACAGCTGCACCAACTCAGGCTGCAGCTCCCTGAGCCCAGGGCAGGCACGGGGCTGTGCCTGCACACCCTGCCCTGGCCCGAGGGCCCCTGTGGCTGTCCCTGCTGCCCCTGTGAGCCCAGGGCCTCTCCCAGCAGCAGCCTGAGCACCCCAGCGCCTCCTGTGGCTCTGGGCACACGCTGAGCCTGAGCTGGGGGTGAATGAACCAGGGCAGGGCTGTGATGGGTGTGATGCCTGAGCTGCTTCCCGCCCTGAGCAGGCTCTCGTCCCAGGCAGCACAAACTGCCTGCCTGCCTCCCCTCCCTCCTCTGAATCCCACCTGCAGCCTGGGGAATCCCCTCTGTGACACGTTCCAGTCACAGCTTTGATACTGTGCAGATCAGACACTTCAGAGCAAGCACTTGTCTTTCTTGCCCAGACTGAAGACTCCATTATCAGTTCAATCATTCAGAATCTGAACAATGAAGCCCAGTGCAGTCAAATACCTTTTTATTTTCAACTAAAAAGGAGTTCTTAACACAAGGAAGCCCAACTACAACACAGGCACTAAACCTCCATGTACCTCTCTGAGTATTTTCTGCTTTTTTACAAAAAACGGGGCTGGGAGACACACAAACAACAACAGGGAGACAAAACAGCAGAAGTCTGGAACAAGAGGCCTTGGCTCTCACACTGTGCAGTCACTCCAAGCAACTCAAGCAGCAACAGAACAGAAAACAAACCTGTGAACTCTGGTGTGCAGGACTGCAGCAACAGCCTGACTTTACTGGAGCCAGAGGGACAGCTGAAACCCTCTGCCCAAATTTCAGCCATCCCCTGAGGTCAAGGCTGGGTGACTCCATCACCAGTAACCAAACACGACAGAGTAACTCTCACTGCTCTCATCAGCGTTTGCAGGAGATCAAAGACACCAGAACTGTGTTAGTGTTTGCTCAGACTGGCTACATCCAATCCACACTGCACACTCAGGACAGTCTGTTAAGCACCTCCAGGCTCCATAAATTGGTGATAGAAAGTAGACCAAGCACCTGGAACTGAAGGGGTAATGAGTCCTCCCCAGCCTTGCACAACAACACCACTCTCCTGCCCTGACTGCTCAGTGCACACCTTACAGGAATGGCAGCACGTGAAGGAGCCCCTCAGCACCACCTATCCAAGCTACTTCAGGCTCCCTGTCCAGCAGGGTCCCTACACAGATGTCCCACACTGCAGTCTTGCCTTGGAAGAAGAGTTTGTCTTCACCTGAAGGGTCCCAAAGTGCTGTAACAAGTTAGGGTGGCTGCCATCACCTGCTACTGAAGTGCAGCCCCCTCTTCTGCAGAGTGCACCAGGCACAACTGCATTCTGGCACAGAGAATCCAGCACAGGCACTCCAAGCCATGGGGAAAGGACTCTCCAGAGCCCCAAGGAGTGAGGCTGGCTGGAACAGGAGGAGCTGGGCTGAGAGGGCAGCTAACAGCCAGGAGTGCAGCTTCACTGCTCATTCCAAGATAAGCAGGGCTCCTGACACCTCACTCTGCCTTGGAGAGCAGTGGCAGCTCCACAGCTGCTCACCACAAGACCTCTGGAGACAGGAAGCTCCCTTAAATATTTTAGTCTAAAATTCTTATTAAAGAACACCAGGACTTAGAGAAGGTCTGTGTGCAGCTGTTCAGAGCCTGGCTGCTGGCCTGGGGTCCAGAGGCACTTTCTGAAGCCCTGACTTGCAGACACATGCCTGCCCTGGAGCTGTCAGACTGAACTGCTGGTAGCAGCCCTGTGTGCACATACTGACCTTCACATCTCCAGCCTTCAGCGCAGCCTGAGGGCCTCTGCCTCCAGGTACTGATCCACAGGCACCTCTGGCCACACGTGGTACCTGAGGGTGGCTCATAAGGCCTGTGCTCATCTGGGACGGCATCTGACTATGCACAGCTACTGGCAGCCTCTGAACAGCTGGGAAGGTGTTAGTAAATGGGGCTCCTACCAATGGAGGGAGCAGGTTAGGCTGAGAGAGGATCTAAGTGGGGGAAAAACAACAAAGAGAGACATTTCTCAATTAGAAAATCGCCAACTCGACTGCACGTTGGCTTTATCCTAGAGGGGAGAAAGTCGCTGCTCTGTGAAATGAATGTCAAGAGAACAGGCTTGAACTGCAAGAGCAAACTGCCCTGCAGTGCTGCTGTGCCTGAAAGCAGCACCAACGACTCCAACCCAGCTTGTGAGCAGGGAAAGACCCTCACAGGGCAGGGGAGCAGCCACTGGTGAAAGGCAGCCCCAGGAAGGCGAGGCAGGTTCTGCCAGAGACAATCCAGGAATCGAATCTCAAGTCCTGCAGTCAAACGCTCCAAATGCTAAAAGGAAGACAGAAATATCCTTTCTGTCTGAAATACACTTTTAGAGAGGCTACATTTCCCTAGCAGCCTGGCTCCAGTCACCTGCAACAGAGATGCAGCACCCCTGCAAGCTGTGCTTCCTGGAATGCCAAAGCACATCAGCCCCTGTGCCATCAGCCCTGCCCTGTATGGACCGTGTGAGCTCAGAGATCCTCTCCAACCTGAGCTGCTCCTTCGGTGCCTCAGAGCTGCAAATCTGCTTTGTCTTTCCACGTGTGGAATATGCACTGGAACCCTTCTGAGACACAAAGCTCTCCCTTCCCAAGCAAGTGACCTGTTTGTGCAGGAGGAGGTGCATTACAGCTGCCTGGGGAAGCCACAGCACCATCTGCTCTACATCACTCACAACCTGCATGGAATTCCTCAAAATTAAACACCACAAAATCAGCACTACTTGTAAGCAAGATCAGAGAGGTGATTTTTTGCTTAGATCTTGAGGTTACCCATTTCATTTAAAGGATTCCATTTTGTATCTCCCCATGACAAAAGCCTGAGGAGACAGTCGAGTCAGAGCCACCAGGTCACAGAGAGAACAAATCTGTTTGTAGGACGCCACCAACCACCTACCTGTGGTGCAAACTGTGCAGGAAAGGGCTGTGTCATCCTCACAGCTGCAGCTGCTGACTGGAACTGCTTCTGGTAGACAATGCTGTTCATTTTATTGGACTGATTGTTAGGACTTGTAGAACTGGCCCTGACGAAAAGAACTCCAGTTAAAATCAGAATCCTCTGCTTTCATTCAGAGGATGTTTCTGCCCTTAGTTAAACTTAACCAGAAATTCAGCACTGGAGGTGGGAAGAATGAATCTCCTAGAAAAGCTGCTGTGGAACTTTTTCTATATAGAAGCTTCTATGTGCAAAAACCCTCAGAATTTCAGAATTCAAAGAGAAAGCACAATCAGAAATATTTAGGCTATGAAGAGATCCCAGGGCATGTCTGTATGACAGAGCCCTTTCCCCCAGGTACTCATGACACAAACACCGATGTTAGATTTGTGATGTCTCTGACATTAGATGTAGTTTCCATCCCTTATCTTATGTTCAGTCCTGCTCCTTTGCAGTCACTCTTTGCTCTGTCAGGGCAAGTTCAGAGCTTGTCACAACAGGCAGTGAACCTGCAGCTGCTTCTATTCTGCCCTGTTGTCAACTGATTTAAAATGCACTTGAACGGATTTCAAAAATTCACAGAAAATGCTCTCCCTGTTTTATTTGGCTAAGAATGTGACCCTCCACTAAAACTTCCAAGGTGTTGAATCATGGCCAATTTCATGAAGCTTGACTGATTATCTGGGGGAAGGGCAGCAAGCAGCCCTCAAAGAGAAAAGAGTGACCAGAAAAAAAAAGAAAGTGAACAGGCTTCTTTAGGAAACAGAGCTTGCCTTGCACAGAGCTCTTGTGCAGAGGGTGTGGGTGATGCACTCCTGGCAAAATGAGCAGAGGGGCACCAGTGGCAGGGACACCAGCTGAGCTCCACACATCAGTATTTGTAAGCTTAAAGGAATTTGTTTTGTTTATGAATTTCACTTGTGAGCAGCTTACAGACTTTGCAACAACACTCACTCCTCAACTGTTGCCACAATTGCTGTCTAAGCCTTGAAGTGTTTTTTACTTTGAATACCACAATTCACATAAACTGTCTTACAGTTTTATCCCAAACTACATCTTCCCTGCCACTTCTTGTTTAGTTTCATTTACCCAAAGAAGTATTTTTCCCATTTCAGAGCTATTTCCTTCTGTTTAACTACAGCAGATGTGATGACCTGGAATGCTGCTCATGAGCTCAGACTGAGCACTGTACCCTGCATCAGTGGCCCCTCACCTCAACCTCCCAGAAAAGGCTGCTCATGCATGACTGGGTACATTTTCTAGCTCTGGTTTTAAGGAATTTTGAGCTTAGGGGAGATTTACCGGAAGGGACTGGAGGTTGGGGTAGTACTCCTGCCAGTCACTGGTGGTGTTCCAGGTTTAACATCAATGCCACCTCCAAAGGCCTTCAGGTCCATTTCTGAGATCTGAAAAACACAGCAATTGACACGTTAATTCTAATTACAAAAATTACACTTGCTAAGCAGCTGTTAGCTTACCTCAGTGAAAAGAGGTCACTTAAATGGAGATGAAAGCCTGACTGCAGAACAGCCTCTTATAATTAGGACAGGCCCAGCACCACAAGCACCTCTGTGTACAATTTTCCTGCCCTATCTGGCACTTGCAGCAATGGTATTTGCTTTCTAACTTATTCCTCCTGCATAATGACAGGGGGTTTGAGAGTCATTTCATCTATTTGGCCCTAAAAAAAAGAAAATAAATATGTTTTGGAGTTGGGATCTCCTTATCCAAGACTCCCATCTCAGGTACCACATGAAAAAATTTAGAAACAATCCTGAACAACGCTGAGATGAAGAACACCACCAAATAGTCCAGGTCTATAAAAATAAACCCAAAGCACAGCAAAAATGGAGCTGTCATTCATGCAAAACCATCTCCAGACTAACTGGAGCAATGGCTCTTGAACGCTACTTTGCAGATACACTAAACAGAATAAATTAGTCTTTGGAACAGCATATTTCCACACATGGCCATGAAGCATAACAGCAACAATAAATCTCTTAAAAATGAGAGGCTGCTTTAAGTTGACTTTCTTTAGCAGCAACATGACAGGAATCTTAGAGCAGGGCAGGGAAGTCATCTAAGGCCAACATCCCACTGCAGCTCTTCCCTCATTTTCTGCTGAAATGAGCGATCATTTTCCAGTGACAACTGCAGCAAGAAACATGCTGCTGCTTGCAAAACGGGCTCCTAACAACTGCAAAGCTCAAAAGATTTGGCCAGATCCCATGAAGCTAGAGAACTGCACAGTGCAAAAACCACCATCCACACTCTGGGGGTGAGGAGCTGTGAACTTCACCTGCGTGGTCTGAAATCCTGGTTGCCAAGATGTGGAATTACCACCCGAGATCTTTCTTGGCGCAGCTGTAAATCACCGGGACTGTGGGGTTATTTTATACAACAGCACCCTAAACTCTTGGCCCAAATCTGCAGGGATTTCAGGTGCAGAGGTAGATCAGGCCCTGAGGTGGGAGGACCTTGCTGCTCCTGCCAGCTGAGCTGTGTCCATGTGCAGGGTGTCACCCACTGCTCACCTGGAAGCGGACTGCAACTGCCGAGTGCTGCACACTATCCGAAAATCCCCGGTGCCTGTAAAGCTGGGATTCCATCTAAGACAAGAGACCTTGTGATTGGAAGCCAGCTCCACACATCCCCTCATCAGCAATTACCTCAGCAGCTTCCCATAAAGGAGAGGAGAGAATTCCCCCCAGGATATTAATTTTTCTTGTGCTGTTTCAGTGTTAATTCCTTGCTGGACCTGTCACTCAGTTTTCCTGAGCTGCAAGACCAGACTTTTCTTGTTTCATTACAGAAAGATCAGGCTTGTATACAATGCTACAGTCTTAATATGCAACATGTTCTGCTATTCAGAAAGGCAGACCCCAGCAATAACTGTAGAGTTTAATTCTGGCTTAAAGCCATGGCTGATACAGAGTCCAGTGAAGCCCCTGAACTCCCCCTGTTGCACTGGAAACCCCTGAACCCGAACAGCTTGCTCTGGATTGAGTCCAGGAGCAAAGCAACCAACTCCAGCAGGCCCAGAGTCTGCCACCAGCCCTGACAGAGTTGTGTTGCTCCCCTGCTGCTCTAACCACACCTCAGTACTGCTTTCCACATGGCTCTACATGCAATCCCCTAGTAGTCCATGATGTCACTCACACCAGGTATTCCTGCAGTGCACATGGACCAAGTTAGCCAGAAAACCTCAGCTAAATGCACAGGCCCAGTCACTGAGGCATTAACCCAGAGTGGCTTTTTTCTCTTTTCCAGCTGAGGCAGATTTTACTGGTTTCATCTTTAAGATGCAGGATGGTTACATAAAGCAGCAAACAGCTGAGCTCCAGGTTCCCTCTGCCCTGAGTGTGCAGTGCTGTTACCTTCCCGGTGGCAGCGATCATGCTGTGCTGGGTTCCTGCTGGGATCAGGCCTCGGAAGGGCTGGGTCACCTGGGCAGGCCTGTTCAGGTTTTGTGCCTGGGCCTGGGGCGGGGTGTGCTGCAGTGGGGGCTGCAGGGACTGGGGCAGGGCGATCAGGGGCTGCGCTGTGGAGCCAAAGTTGGGCAGGGAAATCTGCGATCCTGGCAGAGGCACTGTCACCTGGAGAGAGAGCACAAAGTCACCAGTGGCGCAGACACAAAGGCCACTGTGTCACTTCCATTGCTAGCTCTATTTCAGCTGCATCCCAGGCAAATGGCTTAATGAGTTCATTTATTTAACCAGAGAGCTGCGAGCAAATAAGTGAATTTATTGCTCAGTCTGCCTCTATAACCAGTTCTAATGGCATTTAGGTCTTTGCTTTTCAGAAACAAAGGTGCATGACATCTCCTACTTCCAACATCATTCAAAATGATTTCATTGTTTGACGGGGAAATTTAATTCAACTCAGAAAACAAAAGCAGAACTAAATAACCACTCTGGGGGTGGGGGGTACAGGACTGGCTTATTTGTTTACTTCAAGTAATTCTAGTCATCAAAGGACACTGAGATGAAAATTAGATTTTATTTTCCAGGAGTTCCAACAGCCAGCAGTTTGAGCTTAAAAACAATGCCAAAAATACACAGCCTGTCCCTTGCTTGCTTTTACCATGAGTGCAGTGGGCAGAAATCAGCAGAGATTTGTAGTGATAAACATGGAAACACCACAGCAGTGACCCGACTGGCAGGAGTTACTGCATGTCTTGCTCTGACAATCCACTACCTGCAAAGTTATATTCTGAGTGTGAGGAGAGAATGAGCCAAGACTCCCAAATGTGAAAGGCTTAATAGGACTCTGCTCTGAAGGGTCACAGATTAAAATTAGAGAGACAGCCAGAACGGAACACACTGAAAGTACTAATTCTTCTAAAAGGTCCTTAAAACTGTGCTAGATTTCAGACAACAGACAATCTTTTACAATCTTCTAGTTTTCTGTCTTGGCAACTTTTCCTGCATATGAGGTAGGCTATTATAATAAATCAATCCATCACAAGCTTTTTTGGAAGCCATTTCAATAAAAAAACCACCCAAACCAGAAGATGGAAAGCACTAGACAGCATCCTGTAAATATGACAGAATGCTTGCACACAGCAATTTAGCAGTTCTTTCACAAAAGAATGAAAAAACCTTCAAATCAGTGGAGATACTTTACTGACCTGGCTGTCCTGCACAATCACCTATCTGTTGACTTTTCAGTTGTTTTCTGCTGCACTCCTGGGTTCCAGCTCAGTGAGAACTGGTATTAACAATCAGCCTGCACTTGGCACCTGGAGTTTGCCCCTCTCTTTCCACCACTCCTGATCTCTGCTTCCATAAAGGCATCCTGTGCCTCAATTAGTCACAGCACTGTGCCAATGAAATATCTGCCCAACACTGGAAAATGAACTACTCAAGAGAAGGATGCCAGGGACAAATGATCAACGTGAACTGCAGGCCATCCAACCTCTGAGCCTTCAGTTTGTGCAGTGCTGCTGCTGTAGCCCTCCTTCACTGTGAACATTCAATTTTTATTTTGGAAGAATTAAAGGTTGTCTCAGCCTTCCCCTCTATTCTCACCCCACAGACACCACTGACCACAACATGTTTTTTGGGAAGAATACAATGCAGGAAATTTACCATGCCATAGTTTACCTGCTGGAGAGCACTGGGGGACTGTGCAGTGTTGTAGAAATTGCTCTGGCCAGGCTGCTGCACTTGCCCAGAGTAGAGATTTGAAGCCTGAGTGAGGGTAGCTCTGGCCTAGAAGAGCAAGAGAGACCATCCCATTAGGAGCATTCAGGGGAGCAGTTCTGGTGCATCAGCCAGTGCAGCAGAAACCCCAGCATGGGAACCTGACCAATGTGAAAGTTTCACCTGGTGATAAAGCTCTCATTTTGCAGGTGGTGGAACAGCCCTTTATCACCATTAAGAGAAATTAAACCCGAAGCTCTAATTAATGACAGAAGCACAAGGAGCCCTGTAATTAGGGAACAAGCCTCAATTCAGAGATTATGCTAATGTACATTTAATGAATTAAAAGAACACTCTCCTCCAAGTGTCCTAAGTTTCCTGCCACCCAAGCTGAGCAAGACCTGGTTTCCTGTACCAGCCCAGTGCAGAGGGTTTGCTTGTGGAGCATTTCCTACCTGCAGGATGTGGGTATCAATCAGCTGAGAGCCTCCCAGCCCTGACGCCTGCCCAAGCTGGTGCTCGTACAGGATAGGAATAGGCTGAGTGTTGGAAGTCTGCTGGAATGCCAGGCTGGACTGGGCCTTGGCCAGCTCCTGGTGCTGCACTGCTGGGAAGTTGTGTAAGGCTGTGCCAGACAGAACCACTGGTGATGGCTGAGACAAACCACTCTGCATAAAAGCTTGCTGGGATCTGCAAGAGATTCAGTTTCATAAATATTCTGACAGAGCTCAACAATAAGCCACCAGAAATGAAGAGCACAGCTTATACTCTCCAAACAGAATTAGGATGCTTAGCTTTGTTGAGAACATCTTCACCTGAGATGGGTAGATTTTTTTTCAATTTACTCTGCACACAACAAAATAACAGCTGCTACTAAAGGCCACAGGAAAAAAAAACGAGGTGTCTTACAAAGACCTTAAATCACAGTTTGCTATTTGGATGTTCATGCTGCAGTAATTCCTGGATAACTTAACTGTAACAGTTCAGTTACAGAACAGCTGCCAGTTCTTGGTTCCTGTGCCACAAGGTAGGATGGGAAAGCACGTGTGAGTAGCCCCACTTAGTCATGAAGGGAACTGCTTTGTTCTCCTGACTCCACAGTCCAACTTCTAATACAGCTTAAATCACTGCATGCTGACCATGGTAACCTCCAAATGAATGTTTTGGGTTCAGAAGACCTCACAGCCTTTAATTTTAACCAGATACTCAATTCCCTTGTCAGCAGCATGGGGAAGTTGCAGTTTGTTTAAAGACTGAAGCACCACAGACAGGTTTGGTCCATCAGAAGTATTTACCTGAACATTCCCATTAGGAACTTGGTGAGTAGCCACCTTCAGACTGAAGAATCAAGAGTTTTTCAATAAATACTCTTCTCAAAACTTTTGAGCTCAGAGGAGAGTGTTTTTGATGTGAAAACACCCTTTACTTTGCCTGGTGCTGGCTATGTCTGAGCACACAGCACTGGTCCTGTTCATGTCCTGGTGTGCTTTGCCTGTGCCCACACCTGGGTGAGCTTTGCTCTGAACCCTTCCTTCACTGCAAAACTCTTACAGCCATCCCCTGAGCACTGAAAAACTCTTCCAGATTGGAGTGGCTTCAATGGAGCCAAAGATATTTTCACAAGATTTTTGTTAGCTCACTTTTAATTTTGGTTGTAATGCTTTAAAACAGCGACCATCTCCAAGCTCATCCTCCTCTGCACAATTTCCATGTGGGAGAAGCACTCGCTGTTAGAACTCCCTTAATGCCATGTTTGTGTGATCAGATTTATTTAATCTGGACCACATGCCAGCCTGATTGTGTTTCTGCAATTAGCCAACTGTTTGCAACAGCTTTTGTCAGCTGTAGCAGGACAAGCAATATTTGGTCCCACAATGTCAGCCAAGCACCAAAGTCAGGATACAAATGTGGTTAATTAAACCTTCTGTGGCCTCAGCCTTCTACACTGCAACAAGCAGGTTTAACTAACTACAGCCCATGCCAAACCCTCTAATTAACCTTCCAAAGCAGCTTTCTCAAAGTGGAACTAACAACATTTGTCAGAATTATGCTGCTGTGAAGCAGTTTAGATAGGAAGTGCAAGGAAGCTTTGAAAGGTTTACAGTGGCAGTCTGGCTATCAGTGCCATTGGAGAGATCCTGGCCTGACTGTTACCTTTTGCAGCTAACAGAAAACATTCCAAAATATACCATGCAGCCCCTCACACATCTGCAATGAGGTTTCTACCACCTGCAGAAGTTCAAACTGGAACTTCATAGTGTTCCAAGACTCCAGTGTTGGTCTGATTAGGAAAAACAAATTGCTGAACGAAAGGGACAGACATTTTCTGTTCTCTCAGTATGACACACTGATGCTTTCAGTCAGACACAACTCTCATGCATCGTTTTAAACTCACAATTTCACAACTACATCTGCACAAGGCAGACAATCTGCACACAGACTTCTCAGACAGAAGAGATTCTGGGGAAGGCAGCAATATGGGGCAGCTATGGAGCACAGAACACAAGTCTGCAGGGAACGAAATTCAATAATTCTGACACTAAAATCCCGAACAAATTTGCAAATGCTACCTACCTGTAAGGTTGTAAGGAGGAATTGAACAACTCTTGGGCTTGTGAAACAGCTGGTGCTGCTCCTAAACTCAGCTGAGCTTGATGCTGTCCTTGCAGAGGTGCATAGATGGGGATGGGGATCTGCTGAACTGAGGCAGGCTGCATAAAAGAGGAAACATTACATTAACTTAGAAAAACTACAGCTGATGCAGCACATGAAAAGTAAAGTAAGAATGTCAAATCCCAAGGCTGCATGCATAGCTGGTATTGCTGCCCCCATGAAAATTACTTTCTAAGTGAATTTTATACTTTTCCTCACAACCACCCAGCGGAAACTGAGTGAAGTATCCAGATCTGCACATACAACAACTGCCTGAGATTGCACATAAATTTGTATGACATAAGTTGAGTAAGCCTGCACTCACATGGCCACAGGAACATCTCCCAGGAATATGAACTTCCCCATATTTGTGAGTGGAAGCTCATTCTCTCAGCTTCCATGGCAAACAATCAAACACTGCCTGCATGCACCAGAACAGACAGCAGGGGCAGGCATGACCTCATTTTTTAAAGTCTTTAGCCTCACTCTCCCCTGCCCCCATCAGATCATTAGCAGAACTTTAAAAGCAATATGGATAGAGGGAAAAAAGGAGAATTAGGAATCCCCAAATACCTGAGAAAGCCCTGGCTGGAAGCCTTGCTGTTGGGCCAGAGAGGGCGGTGCCAAACGTGCGTGCTGGGTATTGAACAGGTGACTTGTATCCATATAAAATGCTGGGATTTGAGCTGCAGTACCTCAGGAAGAGAAATACAATTAGTACCTGGTTCCCAGCACCTCCCTGCTAGAGAGGTTTTCATCAGGAGTCAGAGGTGCAGCTACTGTCAGTCCTTCCCACTGTGACAGCAACCAGAAAGCCTGGGAGAAGGAGCAGCACTGGAGAGCTGGGTGCCTCAAAAGCTTTGGTAGCTTTTCCAATTCACCCCCAGAATCTATCAGTCTTGCACACTATCATTAATCTCACACAATTTTGGAGGGACAGACTCTGGCCAAAAAAGGCATTTGGGTGAAGGAAGGGTAAGAACTTGTTATACTGTCATGTAATTTAACTAGATTGTTAACTAGATGTAGGATTTTCCTTAGAGAAAAAAATGTCATTCTCAACTCTCAACTACTGTAGCATTTTAAGAAAGAAATTAAAACTAAATCACTCCTGGTCTTAAATAGCAATTTACAATTCTGCAATAGAAAAATGGTACATTAAGAGACTCAAACTTACTTTCTTCAACAAACTAACACAGCACTACTTTTGCACCTCCTGACAAAGCACTGCAGATTTAGAGTAAGACAATCAGTGAGTCTCTGAGTACAGAACACTTGATCATTCTGTCTTTACTGCAGAGAAAAACCACAACCAAATTCAACTCTCCAGCCTCAAAATGAAAAAAAAACCCAAGCAGATGGGGTTCTCAGCCCCAACCAGCATTACCTGCTGCAGACTGAGACACGTAGACCTGGGGGCTCTGCTGCTGCTGGGCAATGAGGGAGGGCATGCAGCTGAGCTGGGAGAAGTGGCTGGCAGAGGCCAGGCTGCTGGTCTGCAGCTGCTGCGGCTTCACCTTGCAGATGTTGGGAGGGTCTGAGGTGCTCGCAGTCTTGGTACTCAGCGAGGAGGTCGTGTATGTTCCAGCTCCTAGGAGAGAAGCAGGAGATGCATCAAAGCCTCATCATTCAGAGGTCAAAGTTTTGGGACAGCTCTGTAGGCACAGGCACAGCCACAGCTGGTAAAGAGCACTGAAACCCAATGCAGCTGTTTCTAACATAAGCAAAACATGGAGCCAGTTCTGCTGAGTTCACTGTGGGAACTGCTCCAACCCTGACACAGCTCCCTTCTCAGGCACAGGAGCACACACAAGTACTGAGGGAGGCAGCCTGGTCAGTTCTACAACAAAACACTGCAACCCACACTGACTGTGCCTCTCATGGAGATACATTTTAATATTCCAAGGCATGAAGACTTAACCAGACACAGCATCTTTTGTTTGCTGCCCAGAACCAAGTGGCAACCAGCACTGGTTGTGAAGGGCAGCTGGACATTTGCTCTGCCTTTTGCAAAAAGGTTTTAGTATTCTAAAGTTCAAGTACTCTATTCTAGAGTTCTTGAAGCCTTAACTTAAAAAGCAAGAGCACAAATGGAAGTAAGACTGCAATTAGCTGGATATCAGAATTATCCTCTGCCACAAAAATCTATGTGCTTGCCTCTATTTGGCCGAACAAAATGAAACCAGTAAGGTAGATGAGGAATTTACTTCCCTTTTCAAGTCCATGTAAGTAGCTTAGGCAGAGAGACATCCCAGTATTATTTTCAGCTGACTGAAGGTCAGTTAGCAGGTAAAGGCAGTTAACACGTTATTAGGAAG
The DNA here is from genome assembly GCA_013400215.1 of Cisticola juncidis. Lineage (NCBI taxonomy): Eukaryota > Metazoa > Chordata > Aves > Passeriformes > Cisticolidae > Cisticola > Cisticola juncidis. Next base: position 391,909 of record VXBR01002514.1, on the reverse strand, counting down.
TTGCTGTTCAGATCTGACATTTCATTTTTAGCACAAACCCTTGGTTAGCTTTGCATTAACAATTCCAAAGGGAATCCAATCCCTCAAAAAACGTAAGTAAGGAACACCACAGTGGGACACTACAGCTTTGCCATGTGGTACCTGAGAGGGACGTTGTGGGGGTGACTGAGGCCACAGGAATAGGAGGCATTGATGCACTTGAGAAAGAGCTGTAAGTGCCACTGCTTGGCCCAGTGTTGCTGCTGCTGCTGCTGCTGCCACCAGCAATGGGAGATGCTGCTGAGGTCACTGGTGAACTCTTCTCCCCCATGTTTGGGGAATTCTCCCATGCTTTGCGTGCAGACTCCATCTATTTAAAAGAAATAAAGAATTTCCTCATCCATTAGGAAGTTTCAAGCAATCCTCTTTTAACTTTTATTTTAGTCAAAAGGCAATTCAGGCTTCATGCGAGCCTCCTTTGGAAGTCGCTGTAATCGTGCAACTCTGTTCATGCAAAAAGCAAACAGCCTCAAGTTGGAGCTGCTCATCTGTTCCAGCTGCACATGGCACAGTTCATCATCTCAATATCCAATGCTCAAAAGAGATTTCACTCACACTAATTTGGCTTGGTTTTGTTTGACATGAAGAGCAAAGACACAGTGAGCAAAAGAAAGGGAAAATCCCCCTCTAAATATTTCCATCAAGTCCTTTACTTCCAAGTTACCTGGGCCATTTAAATGAAGCAGCCCTTTGCTTTCTTGTTCAATCACCCACTTTGAGTGACCACCAGACACCTACTGCACACTTCAGTGAACATGACAGCAGTCAAGTTTAGACTTCCAAAGCAACTGCTGCTCAAGAAGCAACCACAAGCTGACACAGCTTGTGCCTGCTGCTTTATGTTAAAGCTACAAATGCTTCATGCTCCTCTGTTTCTCGAATTATGAGCTTATGTCTTGCACAGCAAGGGAGATGAAACTTTAATTACAGACACAGTTACCTTCCACCAGAAGTGGAAACAACCCCTGTTTTACTGCAGCCAATAAAATCTAATTCTTGCTACATTAGACACGCAATGCGAAATCTACACTGAGACAGTTCTGAGGGTCCAATGAACAGCAAATATTAATGTTTACACTACACTCACTGATTTAAAAGCTCAAACACGGTCCATGGACTTCTGCACAACATTCAGCAGTCTCCAGTGGAAACACAAGTTTTGCTAACAGAGCTTGCTCACTGTAGGTTTCTCAAGACCAGGTACTGTCTTTAGTGGTGGATATTAATTAAGGGGCCAATAAATACTCACCATACATCTGCCCTCACTGCCTGCTCAAGAGAGCTCCCCTAGCTGGGAGCTGCAGTCTCTCAAAGCCACACTTGTGAACCTGCCCTGCTTTACACGAGTTAGGCAGAGTCTGCATAGACCAAACATGGCTTGGGTTATTTGTCTAGGTGCTTCAGAAGTGACAGAAAAGCAGAGCAATATAAAATGAAGGGGGTCACAGGTCATCAATACACACCCACATGGAAAGTGGGGTTCTGGATCCCTGAAGAGAATAAAGGAGGAGGAGGGAAACTTAGTTACACATGAAGTCCTCTAGGGGCAAGTCACCTATTTTCATTTTTGAGATCCTCTTCCCCAGCAATCACTCTCTATTGCCCCTCCACAACATTTTCCTCCAAACTGGTTCTGATTCCTACAGACAAGGCAAACTTCATTCATCACTAATGTGCTGGAAATTACTTTGTTTATGTGTATTGCACTGGCATTCAGAGAAAGTGAGGAAGTACCTGTGACTGTCAGGCTAGAGAAGGTGGAGAAGGTTCTGTGTTCACTGGGTTTCATGATGTCCTGGAGAAACTATTCATAGCAAAAGCTACACACTGCATTTTGTCACATCTAGGGCATATAACAGAGTCCTGAAGTTTTCTTTTGAAAAACAGCTTTGCTTCTGAAAGCCTCTTAGCAACATCTAACTCTTACAGGCTACAAAAAAGATGCAAGAGAGATTGATACTCTAGGAATGCTGTGCAGCACCATCTACAGACCAGACATGGAGAAGTAACAGGCTCTAAACTAAGTGAGACTGAGGACAGTGCTGAACTTCACTGCTCAGTTAGGGGAAAAGGAGGGCAACAAGGAGGAGATCATGGCTGCCTGAGGCTTCCCTTCATCTTTGATCCACTGGGACCTTCACACTGCAGTAACATTCCTGCCCATATGACCCAAAACCTCACTGGAAACAAACCCCAGGTGCCTTCCCTTAAACACACCAAAGTCTCCATGGTTAGAAAAAGAAAGTCCAAATGTGTCAGATTCTGGATGAGATGCCTACACAGGAATTTTAGATGAAACCTTGGACATGAAGAGGGCCAAGCAGCTCAGTTTGAGACTGCTTTGGACTTTCTCCTGCTCAACTCCTTACCTACAACAGCCCTATGAGCCAAGTCCATAAGAGGATGACTGAGTAAAGGTGTCTTTAGCAAAGTTACTCCAAGGAAACAAGATCTCAGCAAGGCTTCCCATAGGAGCACCTTCTACCTCCACCAAAGAACGATGCCAAGCTGTGGGAGCAGCTGTGGCCAAGCTCCCTACAGGTCTCTTCAAGGACAGCTTTCTGTGTCGGGATGGAGGGAAGAGGAGGTGCAAGGATTAATCCTTTATGCAGGCAGAACCTGGACATTTTGTTCTTTTAAGAAAATGAAGGAAATGCTTTCCTCTGTCCTGCTCCAAAAGTATCTTTTGAAGGATGCAAGGGTTCTGCTGAAGAGGATGACAAAGAGCAGAGCTGTGCCTGGACCAGAAGGCCTGCAGTGACAGTGACAGTCCCAATTTGTGCTTCAGAACAAGCCTGCTGCCTTCTGCATCTGTGAAAAGGAGGTAGAGCTGCAGTGGCTGGAATAAAGAAATCAGGGTCAAAGCTGCTTCCACTTGGAATAGCCTTCCATCCAGATTTCAGTCAGAGAGTTCTTCAAGGTAGCCTCAAAACATGGATCTTGGACCTATTTTGTTCCTACACATCCAAAATCTATCATCTCCTGAGAAATCCCTGACTCCACAAGAGCAGGAAAGAAATGCAGGATGAGTGACACAGACACCACAGTCTGCTCTGTGGCTGGGCAGTGTCCCACAGTCTGAGGTAACAGCCCCTACCTGTGAGACAGGGGACTCCATCTCCAGCTGCCAAACAGAGCCTATTTCAGAACAACCCCTTCAGACGCCAGAAAGTCACATTAGGGTAACTCATGACACAGGAATGCAGCAGAAAATCAGGGTTTTTTAAAACTACCTGTCCCTCCACAGTGCTCTCCCTGTTTCTGCAGGTCTACTGTTTGAAGGAGGTGTTACACATTTTAGGAAATAAAGTGTTAACAGAAGAAAAGCAGAGATTCAACAAGAGAACATGAGTGTTTCTCCTCTGTAGAGAACACAAGCAAGCCGCTGTCAAACCATGCCAGTGAGACAAGTGTCACTGGGATTGACAAGCAAGTTCCTCCAAGCATCAGTTCTGCATCCAATCTCAAGTCTCATTTCTCCTTTTAAAAACTTAGACAAACTAAGGTCAAACACTGCTATTCCTGAATACCAGAAGCAGCAACAACACTTCTACTGGCGCAGTCACCTGCAGTCACAATCACAAAGCAGATCTAGGACACCAAAACAGGAAAAAACCCAACAACTTCTAAAAATACAGTAGCAAAGCTAGAGCCCAACTCTGTGTTAGTGAGTTATACAATGCACACCGTCCAAAATCCAACAAAATGGGAAAAAGCACTCAACATGTTCTCCACACTTGCTCTGCCCTGGAAAGCAGGAAACAACAGAACATTTACAAACAACAGAACACGTTCTGCCTGATCTAACTGCCTTTCAGAGACACCAACATACCACCTACGTGTCACTATTTGGAACTTCAGCCATCCAACTCAAAAACACATTATCACTGCACCCAAGTCTTAGAACTAAGAAGAAATCAAGCCTGGCTTATCAAGCAAATCCTTCAAGCCTTTACACCAAACCAGGCAACTTATTTTAAGCTCAACACTCAAAAAACCTCAGTCAGATTCTGATGGTTTGCCATGAGCACTGTGGTCCAATTGCTAAAACTCTAAGATCTTGGTTTTTCAGGGCAGTGGGAGCCAAGATTGGTTGAGATGCCAAGTGTTAATGCAAAACGGGGTTAGAAATTTATGGTTTAAATGCATCCTTTGATAGAGTCTCGTGTTTCAGCCATCCATTTATATGCAAAAGCAGTTCAGCAGAGGAAACAAAGGAAGGCTCTAAAAAAAGGTTCACCAGCAAGTTCTCCAATAACTTTTTTCCCCTGCATGCAAGAAAACGACCCTTAGAGGGATGTGGTACATACCTTGAGGGTGAGGTCGACGGTAGCGGGAGAAACTGGAGTTAGGCTGGAGCTCTGCTGTAAAGTCTCCCTCCTAGGGAGGGGAAGGGTGTGGGGCAGGGGCACCTGAAAGGCAGGCAACACACATCACATTCTAACTACAACTACTAGAAAAGCCCCAGAAAGCAAAGCTCAAGCTTTATCAAGTGAGCTACAACTTCTTCAAGGCTTGAGCATTCGGCAGGGAGACTGATAAAATAAGGTGAAAATTTGGTAGGCAAGGAAAGGCCACTCAGCAGGTGCCAAGATGTTTCTCATCTCTCTAGGAGGCTGAAGATTAAGGTTTTAAGGTGTCCACGTCCTCTGCATAAACAAACACCAATTGTCTGTTTGGGGATTTAATTTCAAGTACCATTTCAGTTTACTGATATGCAAAAACTCTTCCCAAGCCAGGTTTGTCCCTCTTTGTACCAATACAGTACAGGGGGTTCGTGACCTTGAGTTCTGAGATGCAGTTTCTGAAAAGAGGAAGCTTTTGTAGGCCTGCAAAATCACAGGACCATGAAACAAACTACAACAGATTTGCCATCCAATAATTGAATTCAGTTATTTTCTCTTTCAAAAGATGAGAGATGTGATACCTGGGGAAATAAACCTGACACAGTGCCACTGCTATCTTTGCCTATGAAAACTCCAATGCAATTTCTACAAGTTTTAAAGGAAATGAATCAAAAAGTGTCTGGACTGAGTGTCTGCAGTGTCCAGTCTGTTACTCCTAACTATTCCGTTCTCTATTCACAGCATAAGCTAATGGACTTTCACTGGATGAGATAAGGCTAATCCAAAAGACAGATCCTGAAGCTCTGAAGCAGGGGATGGCACAGATCCTTTGTGGCCAGGAACCCCTAATTCCTGTGTCAGAAATTCAACTCTAACATCCACAAGGATTGGACATCATTAACACCAAAGAATTCAGTTTTCTACACTAACCACCAAAGTCAAAACCCGCAACACTACCAGAAAAGCCAGCAGAAGAGTAAGAAGTTCAATCAGTACTGCTTCAAAACGATGCTGCAGTAAGCTGAAAAGCATTTTTAGATGGAATTCACAAGACATCTTCATAAAAAACTGAGATCCTACTGTATGATTCTTCCTTCCCCCATCAACAAGTGACTCAATCCTGAGCTAATTCTGTTACTCAAACAACAAGAATCACAAGATCCAAGCTCCCTGATGCCCCAGCACACTCAAGACAAACTCGACTTTGCTACAAGTCACAACCCAGCTGGTTCTCCCAACCACTGTGCCATGCTCAGGAGTCAGGATCACTGCACTGGCTCTGAGGGCTGCAAGCATCTCCTCTCCACAGCAGCTGAACACCTGGCAGGGCAGCCTGGTGTCTGCTCTCAGCCCTTCAGCTGCTCCCTCTGCATGCAGTTGCTGTGATTTCAGGCTACAGTTCAAAACTCCTTTGTTTGTGAGAGCCTTCCTTCAACCTCAGCCTGCAGAGCTTTGCCACTGGTACCAGGCTCAACAGCTGCCAAGAGCACACTCCCTCACTATGCCTGTCTTTGCTTTTTTTAGAACTGTCCCTACAAACATCTCCACTTTCTGTGCTCTTTAGCTCACTGTGATTGTTCAAAAGACAAGAAAATACCCGTAGAATTCCAGAGCAGGTACTAATCAAACCAAATGTCCTTCAGAGTAAGATTACTGGAAAAAGCCCAGCTGGTTCACATGAAAGGAACCCTGTGGACTTGTTCACTGAAGGCACTATTTGGTGCTTTGAAAGAAGTGTGAAAATATTTTCTTGTCTTCAAAGTCAAGGCGATCACTGCAATGGACTTACGTTCGTCACCAAAGTCTCCTCCATTTTTGTACTGCTAGTAGCCACTGTGTTAGGATGAGAAGAAGGTGTAGTGTAGTCTGTTACAGACTCCTGTGAAGAAAAACAATTCCATTAAAATGTCTCCCTTATCTGAGTTTGATTTCAGTTTCTTGGACAGATGTCAGCCTTTCTACAGGAGGAGATCACCAAGCAACAGAAGATTAGAATTTCACACTGTTTTTTCTTACAAGTCATGTCTAGCAATCCTTACTGCAGAATTGCTACTGAGGTCAGGAGGATTCTTAGATGATTACAGTTTGCCTCATGGCCTCACAATATACCTCTGGAGAAAAGTCAAAATACTGTCTGTAAGGCAAGAACATACAGAGCAATGTATTGCCTGTAAAACTGGACTGTGGTGGTGCAATTGATTATCATTTGTCACCCAAGATGCTTCAGCCACCTGCAGGCACTTTCAGTCTACTTAAAAAGCAAAATAGCTGAAGGCTTTCTGTAGCTTTAAATAAATATAGAAATTTCTTACTATAACAAGAAAGGCCCTCCAGATTAAAAAGAACACAAAAAGATGGTTGCAATTTGCAAAACAATTTTCTTTTGTTTAAGTTTTGTCTCTGAAAGTCACAAGACTCAGATTCCCTGGATGGTGCAGACAATTTTCTGATTTCTGCACTGGGTAATGACTTCAAGCAAGAAAGAACTGAGGTTTCCAGTCTACTCAGAGGCTTTCCTTGAAGCTTATTTGTCACAGTTCAGTGGCCCTTCCCTCATGTGCCCAGCAAACAAGGTCCTTTCAGTGCTGGCTGTAGGCAGTGACTCCTGCAGCTGCAGATTCAAATGGTCTGAGCCAAGTTTTACATGTCTGAAGTTTCACATCCCTGAAGCCCAGGAAAGGCTCCATCACCTTCACAGAACCAAACACCACAAAAGGACTGAAGGACAAAGCAGCAGCAGAACTGTCACTGAGTGTCTGGACTTGCCAACCCATAATGATTTTGAAGACACAAACCCTATAATGCTTGTTTAATTGCATCCAACCAGTAGGATGATAAACTATTAAAAAAGTGCACACTCAATTTACTCCTCAGGTCTGTGGCAATGCCCCTAAAAAAGCAATTTGAGCACTGGAGATACTGACAAATGACAAAGAATCCTCCTTAAGAGGATGAGCTCATTTTAGTAGAAGACCAGAACAAGCTAAACCATAACAGGGTGAGAGAGGACAATGTGCACAGTGATTTATTTTTATAATTTATGAAGAAAACAGAGAACTCTTTTCTCCATTTATTTACATCCTTTACTTTGTTAAACTGCTGAAACACAATCTATATGGTGCTTCCCACAATCCCAACCACCAAACTGCAAGTTGCACATTTGCACTGGATTCCACCAGGCAAACTTAATCTGGGTAAAACAAGGCAAGCACAAAAGGCTGCTTTAATCACAAAGGCCTTCTAATGAAGTAGTTAAATGGCTCCATGTTTTTTTAAGGATGCATTACTGCATAAGGAAGAGGAAGTGTTTTTATTAAATTTCCTTCAAGGTCTGGATGCCATTTTTTCAGGGATTTTCACAAGCAATGAAATCCCTTATGTAAGGAGATGGATCAAGACTACCACTAACTTTCTTACTTCACAAACTCACAGCACAAAGAGCTTTTCCACTACAACTAAACCCAAACCACTGCATCAGCTCTGGTGCCCTCACAAGTGCACGTGCAATGCTGGAGCACAAGGTGGTTTACAGGCTGAACATGCAGACAAGACAATGCTTTAAGCACAGGAACACCACCCCATGAACTGCAGATCAATCTCCATCCTTCAATCCCTGGTACATTAAGTCCAGGATTCTGTTAGATGTGGCTTATCACCATGAGCTTTTGTAATTCAGTTAAAGTGATTCTCCTGTATGACTGACTGACTGAAGAAACCGATTACTTCATTATAAACTAGTAACAGCTAGAGCAAAAAGCTCATGTTTATGGAGTTCTCTACAAATTGTTTATACCCGAAGAAAAAGAACAAGCAGACTTCTTGTAACCACCTCCTTCAAAAAGAAGAGATCACAAATTGCCAAGTGATGTGATGAACAAAGCACAAGGCAGACCTCAGAGCTGACCCTGCTGTAAAGGATCAGGGTACTTCATGGGATGAATTAACTATTTGATCTGTTCCTAATTTACGTAAATCACCCAAATTAGAGCTTGAAAGACACTCAATCTCCTGAAAAGCAGTCTGTGTCCTTTTAGACACGATCTGTAAGACACAGCTGTTGCTACCAGTCCAAATACTTCACTGGCACCCACAAGCAGGTCCTGATCTTCCTGGGATCAGATGGGTTAAAATGGAAGGCTGGGAAAGGCAAGGGTTAAGATGTTTTATCCATTTCAGAAACTTAACATCAGATTGCCTTCACTACAAAAATACTGCAAAATCCAAGAGGAACAATGGCTTCTGAGCATCATACTTACGTACTAAACTTCAACATCTCACTGTAGGAGTTCTTTATATTTATACAGTTTCTAAGCAGTCTTGTATGATTAAATTCACATGCTCTTATCAAGATGTTTGTTTTGGAATGGATGGGGTACTCTTACAAGCTTCTGAAGGAGGACAGCTGGCTTTTACAGACATCTGAATCACCAAACACATCACAAGTGTGCTTTGCTGGAAGCTGAGCAGTAATCTCTGAGAGGGATGTTTAAAACTACCAAAAGAAAAGCCATTCAGGTTTGCCAAAACATCAACATTTGACATTGAAACAACGGGTTAAAGATGTCAACACCTCTTCCCCTGGAACAAGCAATGGAAAAAGTACCAAGACAAGAAAAGGCAATTGCAATGTAATCAGCACAAGAACTCCAAGGCTGGAGCAGTATTTGAACCCCTTTTAAAAGCCTCTTAAAAAAGAAGGGACATTTATTGCAGGTTCATTCCTGCAAAACTTAGATGAAGGTTATCTTATCCAATAAATTTGCAGGTTGTTGGTTTAACTTCCAGAGATGTAACTCTGTTGGTTTAACTTCCACTCCTTTCCTAGAAAAAGCAACTTACTCTTACCTCAGGAACTATTCCTAACAAAGGAATTTAAAAGCAAACTTGGTGCTGTTAAGACAGGAGTATTTAGGCCTGCTATTAAAGGTTTCTTTAAGCAACCACTCAATAAGGAAATTATTGGGAACTTTCATGTGCAGCACAAACTGGAAAGCTTCTTTCCAGAAGACAATCTTGCTGCTTTAGTACTGTGTCTTTAGTCCAAAGAACACTGGCAACCCATGTTAAACTAAACCTAGACTGGCACAAAGTCCACACCTCCCTTCTGAAAAACTCACACTTCAAAAATACAGTTGCAGAGAGGGAAAGTCTGCTGATTTTAACAGAGCTACTTGACTACATTGAGTCAGCCTGCAGCAACCAAAGCTGTTTCCTATTCTGTTTGTGGCTTAGAAGAAGCCTCCTCTTGTCCTAAACTCTGGTCACAGGAGTCTGTGGGACCTTGGGAAGCACAGGATACAAACAGCCTCACCAAACACCTGAACAAGCTGGTGTTCACACTTCTGAATCTTACACTTTATCAATTTCTGGGACGAACATAAACCACTCACATCTACCTGCAAGATGGAAAATGTGAGGAAGGATGAGAAATCCCTGCACTGAATTTTCGTTAGCCCACAGTTTCCATGATGGACACAAACATCCTCCCTACCACTTACTCTGGAGCAACACTTCATGGAGACAGCATCTTTTTTGGCAAAAAGTTTCCAAAGGTGTCCTTTGTGTTTTTTTGTTTTTGTTTTTTTTTTCTCCCTAGCTGTTGATGACAAAGAAGAATTAGGAGCGATCACACTTCATATTCTTCAACTATTAATGTAGCTCTGAAGGAGGATCAGTTTTCCTCAATGGCATCAGAAGATTGCTGCTTAGGATCAGGATGGTTGAGACAACAGGCAAACTGAGTCTACACTTAGAAAATGCTTTTCAAATCCACAAGGAGCATCTCTCCTTTACCAAAGCAGGTGTAATTATTAAGCAGAAGCTACTCAAAGTGCATGGCTTCTTTACATTTGAGAGAGGACAAGCAGAGCACTTGCTCAAGACACAGGCAGAAAGCAGATGCCTCTGGGGATGCTCTTCAGCCACATCTAAGAACTGAGCTGCAGAACAATGAATCCCAACACCAGATCACCATCTCACTGCTGAGCAGTTATAAACACAGCAGGGGCCTATGATGAGTCCTAGTGAAGTTCTGCAAGGAATCTCCAGACAATATCCAAGCCAAGAGTATATACATGACTATTTAGAGAAACAGAACAAGCCTTATCTAAAGCTTTAGCACATTCCCTGTTTAGAGATTTCTTTTTTTTCAGAGAACAGCACTTAATTCACAGCTTGAAGTCATCCATACACTCAACCAGCCATCACTCACACCACCTCTCTGCTGGAAGTCATCTTGCACTTGCATCACACTGATCTGAGCCTGCAGACTCTGCCTACACAAGGCTCCAGCACCACTCTCCACAACAGTGCTCAGGACTGAGTTTTCCCATGCAGCAGACCTCCAATCTGATCTGTGCTCAGGGCTGTGACAACACAGCACATCTCTGCAGCACTTTTCAATGCAAGCAGTACCTGCTACTCACTGGGCTCTGCTGTGCCAACACCACCAAAGCACCTCACTGCAGCCCCATTTCCACACAGAGCTCAGCAGTGTGGCAGTCTGTCCTTACCTTTGTGCTTGTCCCGAACTCCGGAGCAGACACAGATATCATGGTTCCTATCTCCGTGCTCAACTCGCTCGCAGCCTTGGTGTCCTTCGCAGTGACAGGCTCTGGGCTTCTGACAGAGGTGGGAGATGGCTTCTCCTGTCCCTCAGGCTCTCCCTGCTGGGCATCCTTCACCTTCCTGTTCTTTAAAGAACGCTCTTTCCCAATAGGACCGGGTTTATACTCTTTGTTTTCTACCGGGCTCAGGTCTGGAAGCTAAGTTAGTGTAACTTGTCAGTCATGCCTTCCTCTCTTTGTCCTATCCAACAACAATACCTGAACATGCTAAAAGTCATTGTTTAAACATAACAAAGCTTTCCAAGGGGAAGCATTTTCTATCAGGTAAAGAATTTGAGACTAAGTTAGTGATAGGTACAGGAAATGCATTGATTTTGAACATTAGGAATCTAAAGCATTGCTTTCAAGCAATGAATGTTTTATGTGAAGCGGCAGAGTTCAAATAAAATACAAAATAATGTCAGTTTGACTGTCCTTACAAGAAAAGCACAAAAAAATACAGAAACCCCACGACATTGTATACCTAGAGGTTGTTTTGATTTTCAGAAATTCAGGATTTTACGGGGCCCCAGGAAACTAGAACAGAAGACTCTTCCTTTATTTGAAATTATATTGACGTATGGATGTTGGCAATTGGAAACTGATCACTAAAGGCATCCAGAAAAAATAAAACACCTACAGACCAGTACTGCCTTATACTGCAGACACCATGGCTGGATCAGTGCTGCAATTCAGCAGTTCCTTTCTGTGCAGCTGAATTACAGCAGAATGAAGGGCCCTAGGGAACCTGAATGCTCTGCTGTTCCAACAGCCACGTCCTTTCTGGCTGAGACCTCAGCCACTCCACTGCTGAGCAGCACAAAAATCCTTCAAGGCAGTCCTGAAAATCCAATTCCCTGAGCTTTGATAATGGACAGACTGAAGCTGCTGGTAATTATTTTTCTCAACACAAACCAGCTCTCTTTCAGGGTGGATGTAGACTCACTAAAATAGGATGATTTTGGGGCGGGTGGAGTTTCCCAAAGGCATTTGGTACCCTCAGGAGGCCAGCAGAGATTGGCTTCCAGAGGGAAGGCACAAATCAGTAGAAGCAAATGCCTGAGCTCTGAAATGCTGCAAGCAGGAACACCAGCACCACCTCATCCCAAATAATTTTTTCCCTAATATCTTAGAGAGGCTGAAATTCCTCCAGACACTTTAAGGTCACTTACACCTTCACACTTTGCCTTTAAAGGTAAATTGCTTTGTTTCAAAAGTTTGGTCCTCTTACATTGTCCATATTAATTCAACAATACCAATCCTGAACACAAGCTTGCATTTAGGCTTCACAGCAAACAACATCACCACGGGTGGATGGTGTGTAAGAATTGTTTGTTTGTTCAGATTTATTCTTTATCATCAAGACAGTTAAAAAGACTTACAGCCCCCTCACTCGAAGGAGTGTAAAAAATATTGCCCTCCAAGGCATTTACTATTTAGTCACATGTGTGTATTTCAACAAAATCTGCAGAAGTCTTGATAGCTCTAATCAAGCAGAAAAAGGAACTTTCTACACAGCATCAAGTAGACTGTCTCTATACATATTTAACTTTGGAGTTCAGAATCTGAAAATGATTTAACTGAGTAGTTTTAGGCATGCTGCAGTGTATCTGAGACACAGGTTGCTGCAATTCACCAGTAGTTTTAATAAATGCATTTTCTCTGCTGGACAGGTTTTATGCTCTGCAATGAAAGCCACAAACTGCAACATATCCACTCAGTGTCTCATACAGCAGAAGCTCAATTCATTCTGTGTGTGACTGAACCTTCAGACTGCAGCTCTTTTTTTGGAGGGGGGGAACTCAACAAACAACCAAAACCCAAACAACCAACACAAAGAAACACCCACTCTTCTATAAGGACAAAAGGGCTTTAATTGCATCAGGACTGCTGCCAAGTCTGAGACATGAAGAGGGCCTGGAATAGCTGATGCTCTAAGTCACCAGACAAGTTTATCTGCTATAACCTTCTCTTTCTGAGAATTAGAAGCTGGTGCTGAGTGCTAGTGATGCACAGATCAGCGTGCACTGGAGGTGGGAATAACAGAAAATCTCTGGAAGGCAAGCAACACCCTTATTTTTTAAGCTGATATAAGTTTGATTAACTATTTAGTATTAGCTCCCAAAATTTTAATTATTCAGCCATCTGTGCATTTGAATTGGAGACCTCAAACTAAAGTCTCTAATATTCCTTCCTTTCCTGAAAACACTTCTTTTTCTACAGCTTCATGTACTGACCAACCAATAACCTGGCTACAAAACTGAGCAGGATCCCATCCATCACTTAGGGGCAAGGCAGGAGAACCACTGCACCTGCAGACACAGCCAGGGCAGCCCTGCAGTGCTGCTGCCAAACAGCTCTCAGGGCCTGAGTGAAGCAAGCTCAAGAAAAAACAGAGAACTCAAACCACAAAACCAAAGCATTCCACAACATCCAGTATCCCAACCAAGCTACCACAAATCCATACTCCCATCCCTGGCTCCAAACAAAGAACCAATGTGCAGCCTCTGCTGGGCTAAGATGCTGCTTAATTACCTTGCACATCTTCCCTGCAAGAACCACCCTGTTGATTGTAACAGGAAATATAACAAGGGAATGCAATTTTTACAGGTCTAGACCTAACTGAGTGAGTATTCTGTTCTGCTATTTGTAACCCTTTTTTGACTGAACTTTAAATTTACACATTTGTACTGAAATGATTACCTCTTACCTTTTGTGCTTTGATGGGTCCAGCCCGAGGCTGTTTCTGTCTCTGCTCTTTGGGTTCAGGCAGTTTGTCAGTGGATTTCTCAGAGAGAACAGGCCCAACTTCATTGTCACTGCCACTGGAAGCTGGGGCTCCAAACTGAATGGTTTCTATACCAAGATCGACTCCACCTTCTTGTCCAGGCTTTGTCCCCTGGTTAGAAAGCAAACCTTTAACCCATTCTGAAAAATTCCTGTATCAGTACAATGAGAACAGTTCAGAAAAGAGCACAGAACATGCACAGCTGAAAACCACCACTACAGGGAGACTTTTTTCTTTTGCCAGAGGTACCATTCGTGACTGCAACAGCTTTGCAAGAATAAACAATATCTGAACATTCACTTCCTCCTCTCCTCAAGTCTCTGTGGTTAAAGGACCTCAAGAAAAGAGCAGTTAATGTAAACACGAAGATCAAGAGGAACAAGTGCAATTCAGATGCAGGTTCACAACATTCTCTGGGAAGTTCAAAACTTAATGCTCAATTCAAGAGAAACAGTAAGAAATATGGAAGTATTTCCAGATCTCTTGTGCAGTTCAAATTGTCTCTTATGACAGCTGTCTCAACATTCTTGCCATTTAAAACAATTAAGACCAAAAAAGTACCAGGGAAGTAAAACCATAGCACTTTAAATGTAAAATTTAAGCCTATGCAAATTCCATGGGAATATCCACAGATAATACAGTCATAAAGCATTGACTGCTTTTTGTATCTCCAATTTAAGGAGCACAAACCCCCTTCAATTCCATAGAGACATCCTGTTTCTGTCTGCATTACTGAACTCTACACAAACAGGCAAACTCCAATATTTTTCCTTTGGAAATAACAGCTATCAACAGAATCTGTGAATGGCTGAGTTACTATCAAGAGAACAGTTTTTCCATGCTGCAATTTTAAAACCACCAGCCTGTATCCTGTGCTTCTGTACTATCTCCTGACTTCATGGAGTCCTACACACATTAGGTTAAGTATTTACAGTCATGGCTAAATGGATAATCTGTAGCTAACCCCAGTGAGATATAATTTGGTTAAACTTCACACACAGCTACTCCTCCTTGCCCTCGTTCTTACCTCTGGAGATGGGGCTGAACCAAAAGATGTCAGAGGCTTGTTCCAGGCACTGACTGAAGGTGGCTGAGGTGGGCTGATGGGTCCCACTGGCAATTAAGAAAAGAGAGAGTAAAAAAACCCTCAGTGTTGCTAGAGGTATTCAAATCAATGTATCAACTGACTGAGAATTAAATTCCTGATGTGTTGAGTAAATAACTTTTAATTAACCTCTTCACTGATTAAAAATGTGCTACCTATTATCCAGCTGCTTTCAGTGGGGCAATTATCATGTCTGGAACAATGACCAAGTCTGACAAGACAGACTTCTCAAGGGAGTGGCAGCTGCTCATTTCTCATGAAGGAAGAACACAGTAACATAAAATACTAACTAATATTATACTGCAAAAGCCTCTTTTTGGAGGTCACTATGCTGCACTTGGGTACACTGCCCTCATTCCCTGCACAGAACCCATCTGCAGGTAAAATACAACCAGAGAGCCAGCTGGCCCTCAGCTTTCTCTCAATACAATACCTGCTTGCCCCAGCTCCAACCCAGAAGGCAGCACTCACGTTTTTTGGAGATGTCGTTGAGCACGGCTGTAGGGGGCACTTTGCTGTCCCACAGCTCAGCTCCCAGGCCGTTGTGGGGCTGGCTGCTCTGCAGGACCTTGCCTGACACGCTGTAGTCTGTGCTGGCTGTCCCTGCTGCAGCCTGGGCTGGCACAGGAGCCTGTGCCTGGGCTGGGGACTGTGCTGGGCAGGGAGGCTGAGCCTGTGCCTGTGCCTGCTGTGCGGCTGCAGCTGCTGCCTGCTGCTGCTGCTGCTGCTTTTTAGCAAATCTGGGGGGCAGCTTGGAATTCTGACCTCGGCCTTTTTCGCTTGATCCTTTTTTGGTCCAAACCTGTAAGGAGAAGCCAATTTTATTCTTCCAGGTGACAATGTGTACAGACAGCAGAGTGCAAAAAGCAAACTTAATAACCCAACCTCACAGGATTTTTTTTTGTGGGGGGGAATTTAATCACACAAACAATGATTTCTCATCCATTTTCTTCTTGGAATCAACTGATATACAAGCAATAGGGCAAATCTTTATCACAGCATGAAAAGTGGTGTTTTTATCAGTTTGCCAATTCCATCTGCCTGCCAGTGCCTGATTGAAAAGTACAGAATCTCAAAGTGACTAAACATTAATTTTATTTACTAAATATGAACAACTTTAATATTAAATATAAATATAATAAGGAGTTATTTTTAGAAGGAGAAAATACAGTTTTGTAAGGAAGATTCTACATCCTTGACAACTTTCCCAGTACTGCAAGCAGCTTTTTCCCCACTATAAATGCTGGTCTTGTACCTGCACTGTTTGTTCTTCCTTCTTTCTGCGCTCTTCATCTTGCAAACGTTTTTGCTGCTTCTTAGACACCACTTCTGTGAAACCATCATCATTCAAGTTAGATTGGGAGTCTTCAACTACTGTCACTTCAGGGTGATCATCAATGATCACAACACCTATAGGAAAAGCAAAGGTATAGATGCTGCTGTTTCAACAGCTTCAGGTGCAGTGCACCGAGCCAAATTTGGCTTTGGAGTGGAAGTTACTTCCCCAGACACAGACGGGGGCCCTGACCAATGGCAAGCGTCTGCTTGCCAAGTGCTCTGCAGCTGAGCTCCAAGGCAAGGAGTTAATATTTAAGAACTTTAAAACTGGAGCTTCCTGTACCAGATTCTGCAGGAAATTACCAAAACACAGTAATGAATAATGAACAGCCCTCCCAGATATCAGGTCTAAGCTTAGCAGTGATAACCCCTGCCTTTACTTTTGAAAATTAACTAAATTATGAGAATGTGATGGAGAATGGTAGGAATTAAAGGTTATGATTGCACAGAATTGTTCTCATCTACACATAACACACAATTAGGTTTGCAACAGTTTAGAGGCACACACATTACTAGATATCACAACGATAGCCATGCTATCAATTATTGTGTGTTTAAGTGTACAATTATTCTGGTGTTTTTTAAAAAAAAACCCTTTTCAAAGTTTTCTAACATGTAACTCTATATGCAACAAAACTAGCAAAACTATCAAAAATTATTAGGATATTATCAATACATACTTGCATAATTATTAAGATCAAATTGAGACAAGGCATCCACTTTTTCCTTAGGCTTCTTTGGACCAGCCTTTGGTTCTTCTCTCTTTTTGCCACTTGCATCCTTGGTGGTCTTCTGTCCTGCAGCACTGACACCTCCATCCTCCTGGTGTACGGAGTTGCCATTGGCGGGATCAGCACCAGGCACAGGAGCTGCCTGCTCTTCAAATGGCCTGTGTTAAAAAAAAATTGAAAATTAAACCCCAGAGAGCACTCAGGAGGGAGCCAACAATCAATTCAGATCCCACTGTAGGGCTGTAAGTGCTTACTGATTTCTCAGTAGAGTCCAGACTTTTTACTTTCAGCCCCTAATGAGAATCTTAACAACAAAAACTGTTTTGGAGAACATCAAGTGCCCTGCTAAATTTTCCATCAAATTAAGCACACGGAGAAACAATTTAGTCTAAACAGTAAGCATTTCTCAACCTGCTTGTCTGTGTTAGGTGATCGATCTAAAATGCAATGCAGTAACTTATGCATTAACTACAGAACTGCTCACATGAACATTTCTGCTTGCATACAAATCTCGAGAAACATGGCTCAGCTCAGAAACAGCACTCCAATTTTTTTAATTAGGCTGTTTTAGCACTGTGCAGACAAGAACACTCTGCTCTCAGCTTCAGGTATATAAACAGAAGAAATGGAAAGTACAGAGCCACGGGTGCGTGTATCAGTGTCTTTTCTACCACTCCACGGATCAAATTAACTGCTTATGGTTTCAAACCACAAGAGGACAACAGAAGAGCATCACCCTGTGTGCTTCCTCACAGGGGCTGGGCACTCACCCTCTTTTTCCACTTCTGGGAGGAGGACCACTCCGCCTTTCGCTCCGGGGCCCTGAGAAATTCCTCCCTGGTTTAGCTGGCCCGTTGTTGCCACGTCGGTTCTGACGGTCTATTCCAGGCCTCTGACTAGAGAAGCTTCTCTTGGCTATTTCCCTTTTTGGAGCTCCAGCGTTTTCTCCTGCCTTTGCAGCAGCCTGTGCTGCTGCATCTGCTGTTTTCTTCTCATCCCTTTCCCGCCTCTCGTTGAAGTCGCTGCTCTCCGAGGCTGTTTCCCACTCCTCATTTGCCTGGTCTGAAGAATTCTGGTTGGACAAGTCTGGTGTTTTACTTCCTGACACATCCAGAGCGGGGTTGGAGGGCTCACTAACTGCATTGTTCACTGTGGCACTCGCTGTGGAGCTGGTCACCACCTCACTGATCTTGGACGCCGCCTCTCTCTCCTTTAGGCGCCTGAAGCGTGGTGGCTTATCCTGCCTTGGAGGCCGGGCAGGCCTCTGTCTCCGTGGCCTCTCTCTGTTTGGATCAAACTTTCTCTCAAATTTTGGAGGTCTTTTATCAATTGGTATAGGACCATAATGCTCATTTCTTCTTGGAGGCTCCCCATCTTCTGGTTTGATGATCTCTGTTTGCCTGGGGTTCCACTGATTGTCCCTGTAGGCCGGTCTCCTTATTGTGGATGGACGTGGAGGACGTCCCCCGGGATCCCTGCCCCCACGTCTGTACATTCCCCCTCTGCCTCGTCTGGAAGGCTCTCCTTTAGGAAGAAATCCTGGCTTGGGCTTGTTCTCATAATCTCTGATGTATGTTTTTTCGAGGGATCTGTTGTCTACTCTGATATTGTTCTCAGGTTTGAAGGACAGGGGCTTTGGAGGCTTCTTGCCATCAGCTCTTTCTTCTCTTTTCGGGTGCTTGTCCTTGACGATGCTGTCTTTGTCTGAGAGCAGGGTGTCACTCGCGCTCTCGTGCACTTCGCTGTCAGAGTCTGTCTCCGAGCCATGCTGGCGCCGCCGCTTCGGGATTACTTCAAAGTCGGAACTCTCACTACGGGTTTCACTCTCCTCTCTTTGCCTAACAGGCCCTGAAGGCACATGCTCTGACCTAGGCTTAGGATCTCTGTAGTGTGGGTACTCTCTATTATGGCCCCTACTGCCCCGCCCTCGTCCTCCGTAAGAACCCCTGTAGCTGCGGCCCCTCGAGTAATACTCGCCACGACCTCTGCCTCTGTACCCCTGCTCTGGGAACCAGTCCCTATCCCTGGTCTCTTTCCAGTACGTCCTAGGTGGTAAACCAGGCTCTCTTTTCACCGGCCTGGTTTCCAGGCGTGGTTTCTCCACCACCTCCTTGCTCAGCCCCTTCTCAGCCTGTTTGTCCTCCTTGCTGGCGGGAGCGGGGGGCTGCGCNGGCAGGGGGCTGCACCACAGCTTTAGCTGCTGCCTCAGGCTGGGCGCCCTCCTGGCTCGCTGGCGCTGGGGCAGCATCCGGGGTTATCTTCTTAGCCAGAGGAGCGCTGCTGGAGGCGGATCTCTCGGGCTCAGCCTGAGACAGCGGCACCTGAGGTGTTTCCTTTTTGTCACTTTTTTCAGGCTTGCCTGGTTTTTCACTAGCTGTCTTCTCTCCTTCCTTCTCCTTTCTCTGCTCGCGCTCTTCTCTCTGCTCACGCTCTTCCTTCATATCCCTAAGAACAGGTTTCTTGATAGGACCCGATCTCCTCACTGGTCTGTCGCCACCTTCGTCTCGCCTGCCATAACCCGGCCTAGGACCCCATCTCGTTTCAGACTTAGGTTTGAAAGTTTTCTCAGGTTTTGGACCTTCTGATGTTCTGTTAGTGATCAAAATTTCTTTTTTCGGTTTAATCTCAAGCCTCTCAATTGTCTCCTTTGTCTCAATAGGTCTGTTACTTAATTTAGGGATATTTGCTGCTGTTTCACTCCTCTGGTCTTCTGATTTCAGAGAGTGACTTGAACCATGGGAAATGCTTCTCTTTAATGAAGAGTGACTTTCCCCCACAGGCACCAATTCTTCTGGAGAACTACGGGCAACCTTCTCACTCACTCCTTCAAAATTAACTGCTGTGTTAGGCGTGTCAGTTTGGAGAGGCTGTACATCTTCCAAAGGCCTGCTTGGGAACTTCTGTACCTCCACCTCTCCCGATTCTCTGAAAAATTCTGTCTTTGGATGAGAGTCCAACTGGTTGTGTTCTACAGGGTAAGCACTGGCAGGGACAGCAACTCGTTCTTGCTCCAAGTGTGTCTCAGACCTAAGCAGAAAGCAATTAAGAGTATAAGCATGTGGGGAGAAAATTTATTCATACATCATTTCTCAAGTAATTTTCTATTAAGGATCCATGTCAGCTCTAGGAAGTAACAGGAAATAATTTTTCATGGAGCACCAACTATTATCCAGATGGCAGCAGAGTAAATAGAATTTCTGAACATTTCTAACAAGCTGAGTAGAATCCTGACCATTCACCACGGAGCAAAAGCCAAAAGGGACTTTTGCTTAATACCACTTGTACTTAAAACACCGCTGTTGAAACAAATACACATTGGACAGAAGTTCTCTAAAATGGGGAGAACTGAGAGCAAATGGAGAACAGAGAACACTGGAGGAATGTTCTACAAAACCACAAACTCAAAATATTCTGGTAATCACCATTCATCTAGGCTAATGATCCCAAACAAGGAGTAAATTGTCTTTCTAGACCCTGCTAAACAGCAGGCATATCTTCTGTTTGGTACAACAGCACCAAGCACTCTGCATTCCCCAGTCACAACTCCTCCTTTCAAGTTTTGTGTGAAGCTACAATCCCATCAGTCAAAACTACATTTTGGAACCTGTGTGACTTGGAGAGTGGCACAACTCATGCTTACCTCAGATCGTCAGGCTCCTCTAAGGCCTTGGGAGGAGAGCTGGCCTGCTGTGAGTCTGTGTGGGGGTAGGGCTCTGAGCCCCACATCATGCGTGGCTCTGACAGGGGCACGCTGTGCTCCCTGGCCGAGCGAGCCATGTGCTCAAACGAGTCGGAACCGGCTGCTGAGCCCTCCAGCTGCTCTCGTCTCATCAGCGGCTTGGGAGGCATCATTCCTGTGGCAGAGTGCAACAATTGAAACAAGTTCAACATCAGCAAAGAAACTGACCTCAAGACAAGATCAGGAGGTATCAAGGTATCTTTCTCTCTCCTCCAATCTCCTTCTCTTTGACTGTCTGTGCTGAAACCAAAGGGCTATTCCCTGCCAGCCAATTTCAGATTGAATAAATCCCACTCAACATTTGTATCCTATGTCCCACCAACAGGAAAAAGCTATCTGCTTTCACTATAATGGAAATTACCTGGCCTGTGGACCTGTAGACTCATGAAGTTTCTGCTGTAACATCTGGATGGCAAAAGGCAAGATGACTGTACACAGACAGGCATTTTTTTATACTCTATTATTCCAGCTCTTTCCTTTGTATCATTTCATAGAAATTCTGTAGTTTTCACTATCTTTGTTTAGCCTGCTATTTCCTCATTCATTCCTTGCACCCACTGAGGATACCCCTTCCCTTGCTCTTGGGCAGCTGGGCAGGTATCTCCACCACATTACATGACAGACTTCTGTTATTTACACTCAACAGCTTTCCTAACTGCAACTCAGATGGCCATTACACAAATTAAAAAGGATATTTTAGGGTCAAGAATCTGAAACCACAAATTAATTAAGACTCTGGAGCTGTTAATATGTAATGTAAAAATAGCAGTTTCATGGGATTTTTTAGGAAGCAATGTAGTGCCAAGTGCTAAGACATAATGAAACACAAATGGTAAATACACTTTTTCTCAGTTCAGCTTAATTCTTGCCAGCTTTCTGTCTGTAACAAAGAAAGGCTTATGCTGACATTCTCAATCATCTTAACCATCACTCACATGCCTGCAGTGTGACAGCCAAGATTTTACTTTATAATCAAAGGTATACATTCTCATAGGATACCATTTCAGTCACATATGACTACAATCTATTTTGTCTCAAACAATAAAATAATGTAGATTTCTTCTTAAAAACTCACCTATTCACTAAACAAAGCGTGGTTAAGGAAAGACTTCTATTTCAAAACCGAGTTAAGCTCAACAGCCAAAAAACATTTCCAGGCTTACCTGGATGAATAGGAGGCATATCCATGGCAGGTCTTCCCGACATCATGCGTGGGTCCATGTAGGATTGCATCATGAGCCAGCGGGGGTCAAAGCCCATGGACGCCAAGTGCTGCGGATGGGGCTGCATGGGCTGGTACAGGGGCCTGTGCTGGGGCGGTGGGACAGGGCCACTCGAGGGCTGCGACGGAGCAGACTGGGGAAGGACACCTTGCTGCTGTTGCTGCCACTGCTGCTGCTTCATTTGCTCCTGCAGATCAGAAACCAGTCTTACAGGACTTTTGGATCAAAAACCAGTATTACAGCACTTTTGGATAAGATGAAGACTTGAGCACAGTTCTAATAATCCTTGCAAACAACAAGCACAATTATCTCCAGGACTACAAGTATTCAGAAAGTTAATTGTAAACATGCATCAGGAAGAGCTAGGAGAAAAGGGAGAAAACTAGACAGGACAATTTACAATAGCTCAGTTTAACTGGTGTGCAGCTGAGACACAGAAAAACCTATACTTCATATACGTCATTAATGCAAAGTGCTCCTCAGACCACAGGACCCAAGTTCAACTGTGAGTGTCACACTCTTTTAAGAAAAGCTGCAGAAATAATCTATGATCAAATTTCAGGTTCCACAGGCAAGCCCAGGGCCAGTGTGGGCCAGTTTTAAAGCATCTCTTGCCTTCTGCTCACTTACAGACCTTGCAAGTGACAAGAAGTGTTTCACGCAGAGCAATTTATGCCAATACCATTTTCTAGAAGCTGGAAGCCAAAAACTCAAGATTTCTGAAACTCCTATGGTCACCTTCTTCAGAATGAGGCAGAATACAGCATTTTAAATCAGTCCCCATTTAATGAACTGCTTTGTTACCTGCTGCCTCTGAAATCTGGGTGGTAATGACTTCTGGAACTGCTTAGAATAGCCCGAGGAAACAGCAGGACGAGGCTGGGATCCTGAGTCTGGCTCATTCTCATGAGTCACCTGTGACACCTCTTTCTCATTCCGACCACTGTCTTGTCGAGTAAAGACTGCTTGATCTTCTGAAAAAAACCCAACAAAAACCCCACCTATGTGACACAACAGTCAATCTTAAAGCTGACAATTTTACCAGAATGTCAGCTAAAGAATGTTCTAAAATGCCTGCCTTCTCTAACTTCACAGTCTCAGTTTCCAAAACCAGGAAAGGCACAAGAAATCAAGGACAATCCCTCAAAACACAACTGTTGTTTATACACTCCTGGGTTTTTTTGAACTTAAATACACTAGGAAATCAACCACTGGCATTTAGGTTGCAGCTATTATGTGATTTAAGAAGTGCTATATCAATGACAGCATATCGCATTTGGATCAACTTTTTGTCACGAACTAAGGTTTGGTTTTACAACCGATTTTATCTATTTAAATATAATATAACCGTACCAAGCGCAGTTTAACAGTTTTCTCATGGCATTCAGGTTTCAGTACAAAAAATGCACCACATTTAAATAGGTGCCCTTTGTGTCTACTTCTCTAGGCTTGATGAAAGAACAGAAAATCTGAAACAATTTGCACTGCTTTTTAAGCAACATGGGTGGTTGACCCTTCTTTAGAAAAAGGAAGCCTGCTTGTCTTTTTGTATTCCAAAGTCCAGCCTAAATCACAGAAGCCATTTTCTCCCTAATCTTTTGATGAGCTGGGCAAACAGGCTTAGCTCAAGGGACAGTTATCAGCTGTAATGTGCCAGGAAAATAATTGGTCTAGGTGCACTAGGTTAATTAGGTATGCAAATGAGACTTCTAGACAACAGCTATGCTGTGACTCAGCTTTAGGAAGGACAACTCCTACTTGTGTGCAAGCATACCTTTTTCTTCCTTGTTATTCTTGGTTTCACTTTCTTGTTTTTCTACTACAGGTGCTGCCACAGGTTCTACAGGCTCAGGAACCTCATGTGCCGGTTTCTCCTCTTCTTTCTCTTTCTCATTCTCCTTCTCTTCTTTTTCCACCTCTTTTTCTTTCTCTTTCTCCACTTCTTGTTCTTTGGCCTTCTCCAGTTTTTCTTTTTCCTCTTTTTCCTTTTCCTTCTCCCTTTCCCTCTCCTTCTCCTTTTCCTTCTCCCTCTCTTTTTCTCGCTCCCTCTCGCGCTCCCTCTCCTTTTCCCTCTCGCGCTCCCGTTCCCTCTCCCTTTCTCTTTCCCTCTCCCTCTCCCTCTCTCTCTCCTTCAGAGGGTCTTCCCGGGAGGGTTTGGTCATGCAGCCGAATTTCTCGTTTAACCGTTTGAGCTTTTCAGCACAAGCTGCTTTTCGCTGCTCTTCCATTCTCCTCTCCTCCTCTTCTCGCCGCTTGCGCGCTCGCTCCACCGCAGCCGAGATCTCCGACTGCTGCCTTCTCCTCTGCTTCCAAATTTCATCTTCATCTGGTACTGGTTTAGGGGGAAAGGGTCCCTGCCTTCCCATCTGGCGATCAGGGGGAGGAGGGTGCTGCAAGAAGAAAATCAGGTTGAACACGTTACATAAGCAGCCAGTTGAAATTCTACATTTTAACCATTTGTCAACAGACATTTATCTGCATGGCATCTTTAAAAATCAAGACTTGGAAGAAAAAGTCGCCCCCCACTTTCCTGATCGGGTTTGGACTCTCACAGGCTGAACTCAGGAAGGAGAGGTAGAGAATCACTTGGGCTTGTGTCAGCTCTCTTCCCATCATCATCAAGGCAAAGTGACAGCAAAGATCATAAACATATTTTAGACTGGGTTACAGGCTGCTCTAAATCTCAGACAAACGTCCCTCAAGGAGCCAAGGAATTTCAAGGTAGCTCAGGATAAGAGAGATTTTAGTTCACATTTCATTTGGGACTTCATCTCCTCATCTGTCTTGGCAGCCACCCCTCCAGCAGTGTTCCCATGCTCCTGTCCTCTCCAGTTCCCAAGTGGGGCAGGATAACGAAAAGCTCTTGAAATTCTTGTGCATTTCTCATGGCACTCACAAGACGGGGCAGCTTCACACAACTGCAGCATGGCTGTTTTGGGGTCCCATTCCCACCAGCCCCAGGCACTATGATCATTTTACTTGTTAAAGGAAAGGTTTATCATTATGTGAAGCATACTTTTACTTTTCCTGGTCTAAATCCCTCCACCCCAGCATTAAAGAATTTAACTCCAGGAATGAGGACAATCCCAATCTTCCTTACCGGAGGCAGAATAGATTTTGGAGGAAGAGCAGGGCCACCTCTTTCGTGTATAGAAGGCTGTGGTGGACCTCGATCCTGCTGGATCAAACACAGCACCAGGGTTAAGCAAGCTTCTATCCACAGCCAAGCTGAAAAATTTTACATTTACTGTTTTCTACTGCTATAAGATACTGAACCTAATAAGGCATCTACATTCAATACAAAAGCAAAAACATTTTCACTTTTATGTACTGAGAGCTTAACAATTGAAGTTTATGCTCCTGCACCATTTTTCCTTAGAGTCAATGTAGCATCAAACCTTAAAGAACAGTGTGATCTTTAATACAGAGAGAAAGTACAAGTAAAACCAATTTCAGATTTCCCATCTTCCTTATTACTGGTGACAAGAGAAAATATTTCTGGGAAATTTTCAAAACCAACAGTAGCTTTTCCTGGGAGGGGAAAAAAAAAATAGGGCTGTAGCAGGCATAAATTGAGGTGGATGGCAATTTTCCTCTGCTAGAGGAAACCAAAAATGGCTGAGCTGATGAATTGTACATAGTCTGTATAAAATCCATTAGATGAGAATTGAACTCACTTTACAGCTAAGCTGCACTGCAGAAAGTGGACCATGATACTAAAAAAATCCCCACACCCATAAAAAATGTGTGGGTTATTTACCCACTAGAAAACCTGATAAACACCAGAATGGCTTCAGTCACCTCCAGGGATGGACAAACAAGAGCACTGGGCCTGTCAGCTGCGCCCCAGTGCCTGATGCAGGAGCTCTCACCCCTCAGGGCTGTGGGGCAGGACACACTGCACAAAGCCCTGCTATTTTTGTGCTGCGAGCAGAGGCAGCTAAGTTGTCTGAGCAGCACCTGATCAGTTAGCACAGCTCAGATAATGCTTTCAGCAGCTAATGCCTCCCTCATGTTCATAACCTTAATTGACCTGACAGTTTGGAAAGACACCTGAGTCGGCTCTCCTGACAAGGCCACTGCCACAGGAGCTGAAGAGAAGAGCACACAAACCTGATCAAGCTGAGAGCTTTTGCTGTAAGACCCTTTGGCTGCTGCTGTGGAGGCCTGGGTGGCAGACTTGGCATTTGTCTGTTCTTCTGTTTCCTTCTGGCCATCAGAACTCTGGGAATCTTTTGATGGTGTTTGTTCATCACTACGTGCAAAGAAATAAGAAAAAACAGAATGTGTACTCCACGCAGGTATTTGGTGATTTATCTCCCAGCCTCAGTGTTTCTTAGTCAAGATAATTTCTACTCCACACCCAGCTGACTGAAGTCTGCAGGCAGTGATGCAATTGAATACAGTATTAAATTACTGGAACTAGTGCTACTGGAATGAGTACTTGCACTCACTTCATTTAATCTTTCCAAAATCTAGTTAAGTAACATTTCACATCTAATTGGCAACACCAACTCACCCACTTTCCTTCTCCTTCTGACTGCTTCCTTGCTCATCATCATCACTGAAGTTCAACTGCTCAGTGTAATCCACTTCACTCTGAGCACCTGATGCATAAACAAACGTTCAATTAATCTTTCAGAAACATTCAGCACACAGATAACAGAGCATTGATCTGATGTTCTTACCTGCCCAGCCTTCGTCGGCCTCAGCATCCAGATTATCGAATTTATCAAGCTCCTTGAGCTCACTGGCACTCAGGATGGACGGGCGCTCAATGGGCTCTGAGCACCACGACGGCGGGCCCCTTCCCCTTGGGCCTCTAAAAAGGACAGAAACAAAAGCCACTGTCACCACTTATCCACAAATGACACAGAAAAGGTCAGCTTGTATGACCATTACACCACTGTTGTTTCAAGGACAGTGAACACTCATCCACATGTATGACTACCAGATTTCAAATAATTACTCTTCCATGTGCACTGTAGCTATTCTCCACTACAGAAAAGTGGAAAATTAGTTTTATACGGCATTACAGGTGAATTTTAATTGGAAAGCATCGAAGTTGAGAACCAAGAATTGACTATTTTAACTGTAACAACGGAAAAGTCCTTTTATGGGCAAAATACTGGTCTAAGTTTCAAAAATGTTCCTGCAAGTGACTCCTGCTCTTCACAATCAAAAACCTTGTAGTATGCAGAATGGCCTCAAGTTTTGCAGCTGAGCTCTCAAACTCCATGGCACTGCTCCACAGAAGCCAAACTTGGGACACTGACCAGTGTCAGTTCTTGTGCAGTGCAAAATCACCATCGAGACACTCGGTGCAAATGATCTCTGTTTTTAAATTAAGTCACAGAGTTCATACCCAAACGAAAACCACCACCACTTGTAGGTTTCTTACCTGCTAGGCTCAGAATTAGGAAATCTTGTTGGACCTTGCATGGAGGGAGGATATGCCATTCTGGGATACTGATTAAACATCTAAAAAGGGATTAAAAACAGGAGTCATTCATTAAAAACTATCACTGCATGAAGTACACTGAGAGCATCAAAGGAAGTAATGGAAATAAATGGAAATAAAGCATGACTGTTCACTCAAGAGAGTTTTTGCTAAATATCACAAGCAGGTGACATCAAGTCACCATGGGGAAGTGACTGAAGTGTTAATCAACTCCTGACAAGTTCATGTAACAAATCCTTCTGTACAAACTCCATGTAGCAACAGGTAGCCACATGCTGTGAGGTGCTGGCTTTCATCCCTATCCCTGCCCTTCCAGCAGAACTGTAAGAATTCCATGGAGGGGAGAGAAAGGGGTGTAAGAAAACCCCACTAGCCAAAGCCCAACCCCCGCTGCTTCCAAACCATTCATGCAGCCATGACTCACATAGGGAGGCATCATTGCTCTGTACTGGGATGAGATGGGAGGCTGCTGCTGGCCATTCAGCTTGGGCTGAGGGACCTGTGGCAACCGCAGATCCCTCTTGTCTCCTGCCTTCTGGCCATCACTTTGCTCTGGTGTAGCATTGCCATCTTCTTGTCCCAGAGCCTTAGCTTCTTGATCTGTTGGAGAACCAGGAGAGTTGTTGTTATTATTATCCCCAACCCTCCAACTAGTAGCATCTGCATGGACAGAATCAGCACAACAATAGCCAGGAACAGACTTTAAATTGCAGATTTCCAGCCAGGGATGCTGGAGAACAGATTGTTCCTGCACAGTTCTGGGGGACACAGCAGACACATCTTCCAATCTGCTACTGAAACAAAAAGTGGCTACTCTGAGAATCAATAGAAGCTGCTTCCTGATCCTCTTCACCCCTAGGTCCAGCTGTGTCCCTGAAGGGTCAGAACTGCATTTATGGACTGCTCTAGTTGTCCCATTCTACCTTCCAAAACACAGTGCAATTCAGGAAGGATACTGATTATAGCACAAGAAAGAAAACAGATGTAGCTGTGCTAAGTGTGCCACTCTTGACTCAGTGTGAAGATCCTGTCAAGGCAAAGATCAAGGTTCCTAAGCAGCCAAGGCCTACAGGAAATTCTCAAGCAGCTCGAAGAGAAAGGCAATGCACAGGTTATGTGTCCAAGTGAGGACAGGTACAGCCTGGTTTGCATCTCTGCCTGATAAGGATGGGACAGAAGTGATAAGGGCTGTACTTCTGGTGTGAATGTCTAGCAAATTGTCCAGGGAGAGTCAGGGATTTTATTGCCTTACCACTTGTGCAAGGCACTCCATTCTTTTAGGAGCTCCTGCCTGCAGAGCTTGGGTTAAGACAAGAAAACCCACCAGAGTAAACTTAGCAGCAGTGCTCAGATCAAGGGAGACCAACAAAAATTCAGAGACACCCGCTGTAAATAGCGTTCCTTTAGGGACACAAACCCTTTAAGCAGTGTTAAACTCTGCTCCTAAGTATCCATTACAGTTCTTGCACTTATCTTTGCTGGGAAGCACAGCTGCTAAAGGGGACTACTTGCCAAGTTCATTTAGCTTTCTGCTGTCACACAGGAAAGAAGGGCTTAATATAGCATGTACAGTGCTGACCAAAACTGTAACTGCCTGCAGGAGGCTGAACAGACACGTAGCTGCTCTCATTTGGTGCTGGATATCTCCCCCATTTCCTGACAATTTATTCTTTAGATCAAAATCGAGAGAAGACATGAACAGGCAACATGGCCTTGGTCTGCAGGACCTGACAAACAAATCAAGGAAAACCAAGGCCTGTAACAAGTGAAGGAATTACAGATCCCCTGAGAGGCCAAAGTGCCTATCACTGGCACAAGACAGTGCCAGCCACAGTGCAGGACAGGACCTCTAGTCCATCAAACCAAACTTTCCAGGGAGAAAGGAATCTTGTTTTTCCACTGGTAACAAGCACAATCCCAAATACCTTCCCATTAAAGGGATCTGGGGAAGAAATAGACTTTTTTTTCCTGTGAGATGTAAACCCAGCACCTTTGCAGTTGTTTTCACCAGATCTAATCCCCCACTGCTGAAACAGATCCATTGGTCAGAGCACTGCACCCAGGAGCTGAAGGTGCCAGTGCCTTTCAAGGCACAATCCACTCTTTTGGCATCCTGTACACTGAACTTCCTCTTCAGGAAATTTCAGGCTGCACTCTTATGAGTACTAACCATGTAAGGTCAGCCCTGATCATCATTTGTGTAACTAGTTAATTCTGGGAGAGTTCTCTAAAAAGGTATCTCACCTGCTGTGACATCAGCAGCTGAAGTAAGAAAATGCCAGTATTGTGCAACTAACAAATGCTCCCCAGAGCACAACTACAGTACTGAGTAGACTGGGAATATGTGATGGGATTGAACACACTATTTTCCACACACCAGGAACACAGAAAAGCAGACTAAAGCTCCCAATAACTGTTCCTTCAGTGTAGGAGTTTGCTGATTGAAACAACATATTCATCAATTTCTTTTATACGGGGCACAAGCAGTAAACCAATCCACACAAACCAATCCAATTTCACAACAATTTGTAGCTCACACTTACTCTGTGGTCGTAGGTTGGCTCCTGATCCATCTTCAGGTGCATCCTTATCTTTGCCTGACTTTTCCTGATCCCCAGCTGCCGGCAGACTGGGGAATTCTTGCTGGAAATAACTATTGATTGGAAGAGGTGGACCTACACAGCAAGATATTCATAGAGTCACAACTTGCTCTAGTCAAAACAATTCAGAAAGCAACAGAACCCTCATCATCCTTTAGAAGTGAACACTAAAGCTTTAAAAGAAGAAAGTTAAACATTTAAATGGTATAGCCACAGTCATTTACTGGCAATATAAAAATAAACATTTTTATACAAAAATAAACATTTGCTACCAAAGTTGTTAAATTTACTAGACCAACTATCACAGCTGTTGAGGCTGAGAAAAATCCAGAAGTAAAAATCCAGAGCAACAACTGACAGTGGAACAAGACTTAACCCAGAGAGTATCTGGAGTTCCTCAGCTCTGTAAACTCTCTTCCACACTCCTTCCAGACAAAGATTTCCCTCTTTTCACTCAAGAAATACAGTCCACCCAAGAATGGTCAACTATGTAATTGCAAACACTTTTATGATTAATTACTGTTCTAGTAAGAAATCTCCATGACTTGAAAAGGCCACAGCTTTTACATTAGGAGAATAATATCAGAACAACATTGTTTAATTTCTAAAACCCTTGGCATTATACTCAAGACTGGAATTTAACACTTCTGTTGTACATGGTATGGAAGCCACATATACAGGTTGTCCTCCTTGTTGGAAGTTTTTGTTGGCATCTCCTTTGCACCAATTTCCTCCCCATACACAATATATGCTGCTGACCCATGAGATCAGCAGCGCTCCTGTGCCAAATCACCAATAATCTGACTGAGTGGGGATTTCTATCCCAACAGCCTCAATACCAGCCTGTTTCTGTACCTGTCTCTACTCCTGACTACTGTAAGGGATATGGTATTAGGCTACATGGATTATGGGAGAGGGCAAACTCACTAACCAAATCTGAATATATCATGTCCAAACCCCCAGTCCCAATGATAGGGTTTTTTTAACTGCTAGAAACCTTCTGTTCTCTCCAATATCTGAAAGAATCATTCACAAAGATAAAATGCAGGGATCCCAGTGGGCTTTTGTTTGGTTGTCTGGGTGTTTTTTAAGAGTTAAACACAGGATAAGTTCCTTACTCTACGCTCTGTAAAGGCATGTCAGCATGTCAGCAAATATCAATATTTCTCCCCATGTCCACGAATTTCCTTGAACTCTTTTAATTTTCATTCTGACTTCACAGACTACAGACCACAATAATTTGTTTTTTTCCTAAAGAACGCTGAACTGTTGCTGTTCCCAAGCACCCACAGCCTGGCTTTCCCAATGACTGGTTCAATGGGAAAGAAAACCAGTCCCACTAACGAGATGACCTGGCAGGCAAGGGAGCCCCTTCTGAGATCCTATGGCCTGCAACATTAATGAATTTTATGAATCTGGAAAAAAGCTTTCTGCTCAGGTCTACACAGTGAACAACAATGCTTCAATGGCAAAGGAACAGCACCAGAGATCTCCTTGACTGTGTTTAAGCTACAAACCTGGAACAGCCAGACTGGCAGGCAGCAGTTCAGAAAGAAGTCAAAAAATTTAAAGATATTTTGGCAGTAATTTACTCCAACTTTTAGCTGAAGCATGGGCTGATAAATTACACACTGCTGTTACATTTCAGAAGTCTTTCCCTTCTCCATGGCCACCACGAGGATCACAGACAGGTTCAGCCTTGCCTCACTCAGGTTTTACAAGAGCAAGAGGCTGAGTGACTGCTGGAACACTCAGGAGGCAGCTGGAGAACCTGCAGGTTCTGGGAGCCAGCTCAGCTCAGAAAGCAGGAGCACAACAGGTGGACCCTGGGATTCAAACCCAGGGCAGCAGGCAGCTGCTGCCAACTCCCATCCAGTGCTGATTTTGAAACAGCAGACCCAGGGCTGCATTAATTGAATGAAATGAGGGTGCCATCTGGGCCTGGCACACAAGCTGCCATGGTAACGATGAAATAATTAGCTAAATGCATTTTGGAGCTACTGAGCCGAATCACTATTTCCTGTGTCATGAGATGATCTTATCAGCTCCTGCAGGACGGCTGCTATGCAGATATCACTTTGCATCAGTGTCAATTCATTTGTTTTTTATTCCACAGAAATCCTACAAAAGCTTAAAGGAGAAAAGTTTCTATATTTGACAGCAAAACACTGAACTTTTTAAGCAGCAAGAAATGGAGCATTTAGAATTGTCACTTCTAATCCTCAGTGCAAAAAAAGGCCCACATCATTAGATATGTGATGTTAACTAACTCCATATAATATCTAAGAAATTACCTCCGTGCTATTAATATTTTATTATTTTAAGATCTCTATTCAGAAAGAACTCAATTCTTCAACTGGAAAGCCTAAACTCCATTTTAAAGTCATGGAAAGCTTGCAAGTCTCAAACTTAAGGAGTAAAACATATTGCAGGTTATTTATCATAATGGAGACAGAGGAATTTTAAGTGACCTCTCACTCTACAAGCATTTTAAAAATTCTGCCGAAGATTTAGTTCTGATCTTACAGCTGCAATGAAAACACTCCAGCTAAGAGTCACACTAATGGAAACAATTTTCCATCCTTTCATCCAATTATGTTAAATAACCCTCAAAAGACACCTTTAACGTTTTTCCCAGAAAGAAAACTACTTAAACACTATCACTTTGATACTAAAAAACCAAGGAATTTATAAAACGAAGGGAAAATTATTGCCATTTCACATGTTTAAACAGAAGAAAAACCACACATTTTGCACAAAATGATCCAAAACTATGATCAGAATGACCACTAGCTGTTTACAGCTCTCCCTCCCATGCCAAAACTGTTTGTGTTCTAAGAACTGACTGTGATTTGCCCTCCTCACCACAGCCACACTGAAGATTTTACACTGCCACCACCACTTTCCTGTCAGTTCTAAAGAGGTGACTACCCCAGCCTTGTGAAAGTCACTCAGACTTGCTGATAAATGCAGTGACTGGGGATGGGCTCATTTCCCAGCCTGGAATGCTGCTTCCACAACTTTCCCCAGCCCCATTGGCCTGGCCAAGCCTGAAGGAACTGCTGTGTGTGAGGGTCTCTCCCAGCACAGCTCCAGCCTGTACCCAGTGCAGAGCCCCCTTCCAGACTCACCGTCCTGCCCCCCTGGTTTGGTGTTGGCCCAGGATTTGGCAACAGGAGCTGCCTCTGGAGGAGCAGGAACTGGAGGTTTTGGCTGTGTCTGCGGCACGTCTGGCTGTCTGCAATGAGAGGAAAAGCACTTGTGAGAACAAGAGGGTGAGCACAGAGTAAGATTGCCAGGATGGCTACTGCAAACAAGGGAATAAAAAAAGGGAGATGTGCAGATGAAAAACCACTACCTACTTTTCCTCAGAAATGGCATTTTCTTACATAAAAAGAGTTGTTATAGTAACAGTTAAAAATGGAATAAGTTAGCTAATTATTTCAAGATTCCATTTCCCAAAGAGGAGAGGAATGAAAATGGCTGGGCAGAAAATGCAGCCAGGCATGAACTGAATTACAGCTTTAAAAGAAGTGTACTGGACAATTAAAAAAACAATCCATCTACAACCATCGAAGGGAATAATGTGGATTAATGTTCTCTTGCCTCCGGAGTTAACAGAGGAAAGCACTTCAAGACCACCATGAACTGAGAGAAAGAAGGAAAATGCATGTCAGGAATTACCAAATAAACTGATAAGGAAAGCTAAAGACACCATGAAAAACTGCAGGTACCATGAACTGGAGCCCAGAATCTCAAGTCTTAAGAAATGGCCTCAGTCTCACCATCCTAACAATGAAGAGGCACAAGCTCTCTTTTTGTCCAGTGTAAAAACCCCAGACACGAGTCCTTTCTAATCTGCAGATTCAGTCATATTGTTCAATTTCTTTCAATAAAGGCTATTTCTGAATTGGCATATTCAGGTAACTTAAGACTCAAAGCATGAGAGCCTAAAACCAACTATGCCCAACCCTCCAGCTCCTTAGTAGGAACTTTTGATAAAACAGGAACTATGGGCAAACCCTGCAGTCTGGAATCACTTTATTAGACCAGTGAAGAGAGAGGCAGTGCAGTATCATGTCACTTAACTGACAAGAAACAACTGTAAATGCTTCAAATAGATCCTAAAGTGATCCTAAACTTCTGAAGACTTCCACTAAGGAATCAGTTCCATTTGGGTTCTGCAGAGATCAACCCAAAGCAGTACAAGGACACCCAGAACTGACAGGGAACCAAATACCATTAAAAAGATCACTGCTGGGCAGAAACACTCAAACTTCTTATAGGGATAACTAAATGCAATTTTCATGTTCCAAGAGAGTATTAAAATCTAGAAAAAAACCCCAGTTGTTATTTTTTTCTGACATCTTTTTCTTACAGCTGCACATTTTCTAAGCAGGCTTTGAGGAACTTATGACTTACACGGCTGTACTTGGTGACACAAGGGAAACAAGGAACATGACTGTTAAAGAAACTACTCCTTGCATTTCTCCTGTTTCAAATACAAGCCCCTTTAGAATTCTAGTTATCCCAGCACTGCCCTGAACATATGGATGAGGGGAAAAATTCAGCTGAATTAATCAATACACAACAACCTGCACCATCCAGGAAGGAGACTGAGGCAATATCCATAGAATAAGTGACAGCTCAAGAAAGCAATAAAATAATTAATTTTCATAATTACAGGAACAACACATTCATCCAATGCAATGATACAAGAGAAAAGGCATTAAACTATAGCAAACTGTTAACAAGACGTAACATTTATCTGCAACACTTTTGAGAGGAACAATAAAACACTCCATGTGTTAAACCGCAGCATTTCAAGCACACTGAAATACCACAAACACAGCAGTAGTCAAACAAATGATCTTAAGATCTGAGCAAACACATCGGATGATCCAAATTTACGAGAATTTCATTTCCTTATGGCCTTGAATACACACCTGTCCCTGGGAACAAATCTCTCCCCTCCACTAGTTTTATCTATATGTGGACACTCAGGCTTTTATCAGAGTAATACACCTGAAAATAAAAACAACTTCCAGTTGCAGATAAGGGACAGCTACTTATTTATTTGTAAACAGGACTTCCACTACTGGTATCTTCTAACACATGCCCATGGAAAGGCCTGTTTCTGTCAAGCTACCAGCTCAACACAGATTTAACTGGGCAAAGCCTAAGTGACCTTGAAGTACAGGCAGATGTTTTAAAGTACCAAACAAAACACGGGACAGAAAACTGTGAAGCTGAAGTTTCAAGAGTTTAAAATAAAAGGCTAAACACAACACTTATTCTTCAAGTCTAACAGCTTTTCAGAGAGATGTCAAAAATTGGTATTTAAATGTACAAACGTATACAAAGAAAAATAAAGGGAGAGAAAGATGGGGAAGGAAACCTTTAAACCTCAACTTCTGCTTTCACAAGCACTAGGAATATACAATCACTGTCTCTAAATTCCAGTGGTTTTCAGAACAATTTGTATTAAAAGAATTAACATTAAACCTTGCTTCTACTTATGCAGTGAGTATCATATCCTATTTTAAGCTTACATGGGAAGAAAACTGCTTTAAAATACTTTCCAATTAGAAACAGAAAAGTTTCAGTTTCTATTTAGTTTCTTCCTGTGCAGGGCCAGGAATTGGACTCAATGACCCTGATGGGTCTCTTCCAACTCAGTATAATCTATGGTTCTATGATATTTTCATTCTATTTTCTTTAGCTGTACAAACCTGAGACAAATCTAACACACAAAACTGGGAGCATGGGAAATTTGTATCATACAAAGTATACAAACAGTGCACCAACACTGCCACAACTTCTGTCTTGCTTGTATCACATATTTGAGGAGTCTGGAACGATAGTGTAGAGCTTAAGATTAAAAAAAATTGAAAGTGTGTAGAATTTATGGCATTCTAGCCAAAAAACCTGAAGTGCAAATATTAAGAACCATTAGAAAATACAGCAGGGATTTAAACAAACATAAGCAAACCAAGAATTTTTGCGTTTTCTCTGCCAGACACCAGCGCAAGCACAATTAAGCAGATTTTTGCATATTCTCATGAACTTGCAAGCTATTCTCTAATTTTCCTGCTGTGTTCCTTGGGGTTTCAAGAGAATTTTATTTAAGGTGATGACACTGATCTTACAAAAACGTGCTGTAGTATTTCCTGTCAGCAGACATCCAAACTTACATGTCCAAGGAAATATTCTTCCCCTCATATGGAATTTGTAAGCAAAACATTTTCAACCGAAATGCGAGGAGATTTTTTTTTGTGCAAGTTATTTTCATCTATCTCTCTACTAGCAGGGTTCTTCCTCACAATAATTAACAGTGGTGCTACTTCCTCTCTGGTAGCTACGTTAAGGACACTCCAGTGTAGCAATTTTTTTCCCAAGTCCTGCCAATCCCAAGTTTTGGGCAAACCTGATAGAAATGGCCCAGCTACTCAAGGCAGAGCTCAGTGCTCACTTACTTCTCCTCTTCGTGCTGCTCTTGTTTTGAAGCCCATCCTGTGCCGTCTTTAGGCACAATGTTCACATTGGGGTCGTTGCCTTTGTTCTCTGCTTTGAGGCTGGGCAGATTAGCTGGGGGAGGCATCCTCCTGGAAATAGCAACTTTTCCCAGACTCTGCAATCCATGGCGTGCGGCAACTGCGTGCCAGAACAGAAAGTGCAAGTTAACTACTCTGTTTAGGCAGAGCTACATGAAAATGTTTTGTAAGAAAGACAGAAAAGTTTAAGGGTGTTAGTAATTAAAAATTTAAAATGCTTCAGAATTTAATATTTAAAAAAGAGAATTGGAAACACTTGGTTTGAGAAAACTTGACATTTTTGAGTGGTGGGTCATTATGGTAAGCCTATTCCAGAGATTAAAAAGGATACATGGCCCCCCCTCTATACACAACATTCAGTGACAGAAACCTAAAGAAACCATTTGCAATATGATGTTAATGTCAAGCATTATTCCCTTGCTCTTCTGGAGCTTAATGTACATTGACCAGTCCAGGAATACCCTATAGGTCCAGCCCATTTCTTTTGTGCTGCCAATTTCATCTGGCAGATGCTGCCCTTGCAAAAACATTCCTACAAATTGTATTTAATCCAGACCACAAGCTAATGCATCCCACAGGACATTCAACCTACCAAGTAACCAGCTCAGGGAGTGAGCACATATTACTGCCCTTGGTAAGCTGTATCCTAACTAAGAGCTCACTTTCAACCTTTAAAAAGAACATTGTGGCAAACTTCAACAAGCTTGGGCACACTTTTTCTCTGTTACACACAATTTAGGCAACTTTGTCAAGTTCAAAACCTTCAGAACATCACTTCCCCCTGGTTCTCCATTCACTGACTCATGAAAAAGCAGGCTCACAGCTGCCCGATTTGAAATATCAGTCTAAGTTTTATCCAGCATTTGTCCAAAAATCAAACTCCCTGAGCTGGAAGTGACCACTGCCTTTTCCTTAATTAAACAGTACCAGCATGGTAAATGTTCATGCCTTAAAATGCACAGCTGGGCAATGGCATGTCTTTATTTATCCACATTCTACTTCCTCCTAGACTGCAAAGGCTGTCTCTGAACTGACATTCCTGTTTACAGCCAAGCAGAAGCTCTAATGAATGCTGCCCTCCACAACCCTTCCACTTCACTGCTGCACCAAGCAGTTACGAAAAACCAGGCTGTGGTGAAGTGCTCATGCACTCTGCACTGTTAATTAGCATTGCAGTAATGATGGAACTGAAAGAATGCAGCTCTAAAGAGAGCTTACTCACCTGTGGTTTTCTGAGTTTCCAGTGACTTTCCCTTGTAAGTATTAAACAGACTGAGTGTTGCATACTTTGTTTTTCCATCCTTTGCTTTTGTACTCTGGCCTGACTTTTCCGACATTTCGCTGGAAACTCATCGAGTCTGGTACCTCCTGTTCACTCCTCAAAATCTGTTTTTAAAGAAAAACAACAGAAAAGTAAAGCAATTTGAACAGAAGCCAACACTTAAGTCAGAGTTCACAGGGCAGAAGTGGACAGCATATTTAACACCATTAGCACTATTTCATTTAAGCATTCTGTGGGATGCCAAGGAATGCATTAACTCCAGAAAACTTATGTAACACCAGGAATTTTGAAGTATTTCTATCTCTTCAATATGAATGTCACCAAATCAGGAGGGTCACTATTTAATTAAGATCAAACACTGCTGAAGTGGTAAATACCATCCATGATTTCAGTAGAAAATGAATAATAAAATCCCAATCCCAAACCCCACAAACACAGAATTTCCACCAGCAGCTCTTTCCCCACTGGGGAAGCTCAATGACCTAAGCCACTCCTGAAGCCAAGTACTGAGACACAATTAACAGTTACTGCAGTACAGTACTTCTGGAATTTGCTTTTTCCTCCCCCAATTAAAACCATCACGAACACAGCAGCCAGAGACACTAAATACACAGAGCAAGAATTTTTTGTTTGTCAAAACCAGAACACAGTATGCTCAGACAGGGAGAGTGAGAATTCCTTAAACCAAGAGTTACACTATTCTTCCTGCAGCAGTAAATTACAGGGCTGTTGGAGCAGGTCATTTCTCTCCTCCCTCCTTCCCCCAGAGTAACAGGCCTTGAGAAAAAGAACCCAGTAATTAACTGTGGTACTTCTCTAGCAGTTCTTGGAAGGAACTTGCAGAGTCGCTGCTCATCACCAGGCAGGAACACAAGTGAGCATTCAGTCAAACAGAACATTATTATACAAGTTGATTTCTCTTAACAGTCAAAATTCCTGCTACTCTCTTTACAGCAACAATTTTTTACCTATTTCTACACGAATTTTAGAAGAGTTATATATGCTCAAAGACTTGTGTCTCATTCTAAAAGCAGGCAGCAAGAAGCAGGACATTCTGCTCCAACCCTTCAGTGATCAAACTCCCATGTCAAACTCAGAGCTGCAGATCTTCAAATGGACCTTGATTCACATCCAAGGTGCTCATGGATTAAGAGTCTGCAAGGACAAGCAGTCTAAAGAACAAAGCACTTACTTGGTCATGACAGACATTTAGTAATGTCAAAAGACCATGGAAATTTCATTTATATAGCTATGATAACATTCCCATCCTTCTCTGCCTTCTATCTCAATTTACAAGCCATGATTGAAAAGCAGCTAAGATGGCAAATATCCTTGGGATGGTTCAGCTTCAGCATAACTTAGGCCAGAAGCTATTCTGTTACAATCCATGCAGACTGCTGCAATCTCCAGCCTGTATGGGCCACATACATGGCCAAGAAATATATCCTCCCCTCAGAATAAGGCAGTAACTCCCAGATTCTTCTTCCAGATTAGTCAGCATTTGGCTATTTCAACAGCAAGTGTTGCACCAACAGTTATTCTATGTGTCATCCAAAAATATGAAATGCGGGACGGGAGCAGAGTGAACCCAGCCCACTGAGCAAAACAGACTTGGGCTGAAAATTAAAACTCTGGATGAGCTGTTTGCACTTGAAATTTCGAGAGTGAGAGCACGGTGGTTGTGGTGTGTGACCTGACAAAAGGATACCTGAAGGCTGGTGTGCCACCCTGTGCTCCTGGCAGTTACTGCCCAGTACCCTCTCTGATGCTCCAGGATGACTGTGGTGGCCTCTTGATCATAAATACGGGGCTGGGAACAGAGGGGAACAGAAGAGTTGAAGGGACAGAGTCTGCCAGATTCTTTCACAGATATTTTACTGGACACCTTATGGCAAACTGAGTCTCTTGTAGAAGAAAAGGCCAATGCAGAGCCTCCTGTCTGATCCAGACTCAGCCTGATAAACGAGTCTGCCTGGATCCAGGTCTCCAGACAGGCTGAGAGCAGTAGTCTGGCCATGAATAACACTGATGGGCAAAGCCTGACAAGTTCAACTGCAAGTAAGTATTGGGGCAGCCAGGAGAGTGAATGGCTGCTTGAAATCTGCTCAGCTGATAACTCCAAAGATAAGCTTGCCTAAGTTCAAGTATTAGACTGGGTGGCTTCTTTCCTGTAAAGATATTTGAGCAGTGAGCATC
This sequence comes from Cisticola juncidis, assembly GCA_013400215.1. Classification (NCBI taxonomy): domain Eukaryota; kingdom Metazoa; phylum Chordata; class Aves; order Passeriformes; family Cisticolidae; genus Cisticola; species Cisticola juncidis. The sequence goes on along the minus strand of VXBR01002514.1, from coordinate 351,902 downwards.
AGCTCCCAGTGAAACCTTGCAGCCTCAGTGTATTTTTTTTTGATAGATGGGGGATAGCCTAGCAGCCAAGTGTGTGGCTGGAGTCTAAATCATGTATTTATGATAAAGAGTCCACCACAATCATCCTGGAGCATCAGAGAAGGTGTTGGGCAGATAACTATCAATACAGGGTGGCAAACCAGCTCTCAGGTGAGCCTATAACTCTATCAAGTCATACACTACAATCACTACATTCATACGTTCTTTTAAGTGCAAATAGCTCATCCAGAGCTTTAATTTTAGGCCCAAGACTCATCCCAGCCAAGGAGTTTGTAAACAAGAAGTAGCTTCACAATGGTGAATAATCTAGAAACTGGCAAACAAAACAAAGCAAACAAAAAAAAGACAACTTGGGTCATTTTTAGCCCTGCAAATTCTCAACAGCAGCTAAGTCCCAAGACATGCACACAGAGCAGAAAGCAGTTTGAGGGCAGTTTAAGATAATCTTTTGTCATGTTTTCCAGAGCCTGCACCTCTGGCAGAGATGAAACACACAAAATCTTAATCATGACACTCTTCTTTAGAGAGCAACACAGATTTCATACTTCAGCAGCTCTTCACTGTTACAATCGTTCTTTCTAGAGCGTTTGACAGCTTCAAGAACAGAGGACAGTGAACACATTGTCCAAATACACCTTTTTATGCTTAATTTACAAAAATTAGTCTGCTCATTACAACTGAGCTCTATGCCTTTTACACTATTAGAATTCATACTGTTTGACAGGTTTTCCCCAACTTATACTCAATAGAAAAATAAACTCAATGCTTTATAGTGATTAAAACTGCACATTCTTCAGCAACCTGACTTGCACAAAACTTCAATTTGGCAGGTCAACATAGTCAACAATATATAATATATATATTTAAGTACATTTAGACCTGATATTGGTTGCTGAAGAAGATGTTCCTGCAAAATTAGACTTTAGACCAGGTACTCAAGCCAGGGATGACACATCCTCCCTCTGAAGAGTCCATGTGGGCTTCAACAAACATCCTGCCGAGTGACACATTAAACAAGCACTCAGTGCCACCTGACAACAGGTATGAAAGGAGAGCTGCATGATTCTGAGCCATGTGAAACCATCCAGCCCCAAGACCTCTGACTTTTCATCCGAATTTCAGCTGTGTATGCTGCATTCCTATACCTGAGCACTGGATTCACTCTTTGTATAGAACCACCCGAGGTGTCTCAACACAGGACACATTTAACTTGTGCATACAACACTGGCGAGCACTTTCCTCCCCAGGAGATTCCCAATTTGCCCAACTTTTCCAGATTTTGTTATCACAGTCAAATTCTTCCGAGGGAAGTGCTGCTGTGCTGGGTTTAGGCAGTGTGCTGTACCACGAGGCAGCTGTGTGCACCTCTGAAACACACACAAGATGTCAGAAGCGCTTTCCAAGCTAAGTGAGCACCGTGACAGCCAACAGAGGGACAGGAACAGCCAGAATGGCACTTGGCAGGCTTCACTGCACTGTTAAGAAATTTAAGCAAGTCAGCTGTTCATTCTGAGTAATTACAGTTCCTATTATGCACAGCTATGGAGAGCACAATGCTCCCAAAATTCTGGAGCAAACATTTACCTTTCAGCTGCTCTGCAATGTTACTAAATAAGTTAACTGAACTTGACTGCTTGAAGATTTTTGGGTAAAAATTATTACTGTAATTTCTGTACCAGACTATTTTTTTCAGACTCCAACTGGTTGACTTATTTAGATCCTGCAAGGAACTCAGAAGCTTGTGCACAGAAAATAGCACACAAAGTAGCTGCCACAAATTCTAAATATCCTGGTCTCTATTAAGGAACATTTACTTGTACCCTCTTAGACATTTAGAGCTGGTACAAGAACAAACTGAACACAATGGATTCCAGACTGCAAAAATACGTTTTCAGTAGTAAAACCCCAGCAAACAAAACCCCACACATATCACACAGGCCTCTTCCACTAAATTCCTAGCTCTCCTGATCATTTCTGAACTCACCTCCATGACTTGTTTAGAATTTAATGATACCATTTATTACACCTGTAAACTTTGCACAGTTTATGGCCAAGTGCAGCCTCAAAAAGGTGTCACCTCTGCTTCAGAAAAGTTTTACTTAAACAAGATAAAAATATTACACATTTTGAGGTCACTTTTGAGGACTGAGTGGTAAGAAGTATAAAACATTTAACAACTTAACTCCTGAATTCTTGTCAGACCAGATGACAAACTCTCTTGATCCATATTTTATACACTGCATGTTTAAGCCCCTACCCAGAAAAAAGGGTCTGATTTTTAGTGTAACATGCCAAGAGACTTCTTCAGCAGCATTACAGTCAGCTGTAATTGAGTCCTTCCATCTTAACCCCCTACCTACACACACTCCATCAGAACAGGCAACATGTACAGGGGTTTCCCAGGGTTTGGAAGGCTTAAAACATGAAAAATATTGCAATAACTCTCACAATTCCTATTCAATGCAGCAGGGATATCTAGTCCCTGTCACCTCTACTCCAAGGGCTGTGTTTTGGCCAAATTTGGAGAAAGACGCACTGGAATGACTCAAGGCAAAGAGCACCACTCAAGACTCAAACCAGCTGAAGATTTGAACTCTCAGTGCCTCAAATGCCCATCTGTGAAGTGGGAAACACCACAAAAAATACTACATGAAAGTTTACTCATAACTGGGACACATTAGCACCTCTCTCAAAACAGAAACCAAGAAAACAATCCAGAAAGAATTTTCATGCACTATTTTAAGAACACTGAAAGTAGTTAAAGGGTAAAAACCATCATATACAAATCTGTTATTTGTATCCAGCCGTAACTTCACTTTTCTAAGAATAGCTTTGTTTCTGGGACACTGAACAATGTGGTTCTGGTGATTTCTGGAACCAAATACAACTACTGAAAATAAAATAAATTAAACTTTTTTTACCACATATTCTATTGGTTTTAGAGGCAGATGCTCCCAAATCAGTGTTAGTAATTTCACGAAAAAAATCACCGTACACGAAAATGTGGCATTAAAAATCTCAGACAACTTTTCATTTCAACTGTAAGTCTGGCATATTTAGATTCTAGAACTGAAGAAATTGCCCACTACAGCAAAACCTAAGCATAGTCTCCAGCTAGATACTAATTTTTGAAAAACAACTGTGTGATCTTCAGAAAAGAGGCCAATTTAAATCAATTACAGAACTAGAATGCCATTTTAAAACAAAGAAACAGAGGATATTGGAGTCAAAATACTTGGAACCCAAGAAAGCCTTTTTGGTGCTTTTTGTAACCCATTCTCAAGGAATCCTATTATTTTAAAAGCACACTCCAAAATACTGTGCAATTACCGAATACATGGGATTTGGATGTGGTTTTGTACAGAGAAGGTTGCACACAGATAAAAAAAATGAAACTACAATTAAACATCCTGACTTCACTTCTCTGACATGGATGTTTATAAACAATACACATAGACCATCTCCTCTTGATAGCCTTATTATACTTTCAACTCTGGGACCACCACTTTTAGCCCTATTTTTTTTTTATTTTTACAAAAACATAACAAAACAAACTAAAGTTTCGACCATTTATCCCACTATTAAGGATTCTTAAGAACTTCAGCACTACCAGCTTAACGTGACACAAAATCAAGCTTGGAGAACCTCCCGTAACACTTAAGTAGCAAAGAAGTCTCTGTCAAATCCAAATATGTAATATAGCCTCTCAAATCAGGATTTCCCTTCCCTCCAAGAGCCCCTTGCAGCAAGGTTCATTATCAAGCTGCTGCTAAGCAGGCTGAAAATTGCAGGAGAACTCTGAGGACTCCAACCCTATTTTTCATGTACCTCCATCATAGCTCTTGACCTACAAGAAGAGAAGCTCTTCAAATCTTTTAAGAGTTCTTGGGCAGATCTCAGTCCAATTCGTTCTTAACAAGACCTAAACCAGTTTGATTTCCTTAGAAAGTCTCACTAATACACTTCTCCATCCCTAGATTTGAGCTCACTGGTTTCCAGCACAGCTTGAAATAGGGTACAAAGCACTGACTGCATGGACTCTATAAAATCCATGGAGACTGGCAGCCAAGAAAACCCTTTAATCAACATCTCTTCTGTACCCATCACCTCAGTGGGAGAGCTGTAGGATGGGCACAATCTACAGAGGAGTTAATAGCCACCAAATGGAAAAAAAATCACAATTAGTTTGGCTCTTCATCACCAAGACACTCCATCCTGAGACAAAGCTGTAGCAAAGCAGGCTTTGCTAGTTCAATCATTTCTCAAATAACTCCTCTTTAAAGCCTAAGAAAATCTTTCCAGAACAGTACCAAAACTGAGTATGTCAGGTGGAAAACACACCATGACACAAGACAGATATTTTAGGGCTTTATCCCCACAGATGCATCTATAAAAATGGAGTTTGTGGATGCCAGAAATGAGCATCCACAAATCTGTCTGCATCAATTCTAACAGACTTCCAATAGTCTGAACAGGGCTACTAAGCTAAGCAATGAAAAACAACCCAAATTAGCCACCCACAAGAAAGTCTACTCAGAAACTAACTTTACCACAAAGCCTGTCCCTTTGAACTAGCAATCTGTGGAGCAAGCAAATCGGCTGCCTTGGAAAGCCTGCAAGGCAGCTTGCTGAACTGATTTTTGGGAGAAATACAAATCACCTAAACCCTGGCTTTTCAACAGGAAAACCAGCAGCAAACCACAACAGCTCGGGGATTTTTGTTAGGAGCATTTTATGACATGGCACTAACCAAACTTTTAGGATGCATATTGCAGAAAAAAATTATCTGTCAGTTCCATTCTTTTTTCTTGAGAATAAAAGAAAAAATAATTTAAAACCCCACAGATCCAAGTACAGCAAAGCTTCAATTTCTCTCTCTCCACAGATTTTAATATATATTTAATTGTATGTGCATGAATATTTCACAGAAACCATATTCCTGTGGAACAGCCCTGGCAAAAGCAGCTTGATCAGTAGGATCAATCAGAATCAGCATGACTTAAATGTGCCCACATAACAAGGGATTAAAAAGCCACAGACAGGTTAAACTCACACTGGCAATAAAACTGTCACATAATCCACTGAATATTTTCATGTATCACACAGCTGCTATCTTTCAGCTAAGATAATTTCTGGAATTTCTACTGCTTAGGAAATTTTCTCCTTTTTAGGTGACCTCAGGTAACTGAGAGATTCTGGTCCCATCCCCACCCCTCCCAAGGCAGAACGATGTCAATGCAGCTACTTAAGAACTCTTGGGGGGAAATAAAGCAGTTTAGAGGTTTCATTTCATTTAGAGGGTTTTGGGTTTTTTTGCATGTTTATATTCAGAGCATCAAAGTTTTTCAGTATCCTGACAAATACTAATTAAGTATTACCTAGAACAATGCAGTTATCCAGGAATTCAATGCTTTCAATGTTTGTCTCTTTCTTCCAGTGTTTTACATCAATGACCTGGAGATTTTAGTCTCCAGCTTTCTACTGGATAAGGGAAGCTGTTCATTAAGATACCTCTTATATTTACTCTTATATTTGTTATACTGCCTTTTACTGGGAGCTAAGGAGTAATTTAGAGATGCACTCAAGCATAAATGTAGCTATACTTAAAACGCTGAAATTAGAAGTTCCTTCCTAAAAATTTTATTCAGTTCTCAACTACTGCACATGCAGAAGATAGAATATCCCTGCCTGCTTTAGCTTTACCATTACTGTTAAGTGTATTTTAATAACTTTACAATTAAATTAGAGATTGATTTAAAAAAATATCGATCTTCAAAATGGAGTATCAAACAAGGTCAAATTAAGAACCTCACTTCAGTGAAGTTTGTGTCTGGTAATTTGAATTTCCAGAGGTCAGATAACAAAAAATGGTACAAGTATCACCAGACAGTTCTAACAAAAGTTCTACTATTCTGAACTGAAAACCCAACATCTGCCACCTCAAGCAGCAGCACTTTTAAGCAAGTAAGACTCCTACAGAAATCCTACTCTAGAAGTCAAGTACCTTGAAGAAGTGAAAATACATAATGTCCAGACTCAGCCTTAAGGCTCAACTTCTTATCCAAAAAAAGTATTTATGACTAGCTTAAAAGATCTAGATAAAAGTGATTTTAATTTGGTTTCTGAGTTTAGAAAATTTACTTAGGTCATTTTTTTTCAAGCTTCTTTGCAACATGAGGAACAGTTCTTTAGGTTAAAAGACTGATGGAATTTGCATACAATCAAATACTAAAGAGAAGGGACTTAAAGGTTGAAGTTGTGAACCTGATTGCACAGACACCACAAAATCATGAGGATCAGAAACTCTGGATGTGTTACTAGACCCAATGCACCCTGAGTTCAGCACTCCCTTCTGCTGGAATGGTCCAGACTGATCCTGGCAGAGGCACAGCACCCTCAACACTCCAGCCTATCTTATTCTGGCTGTACAGTCACAATTTTGTAGGGCTGCATTTGTCCCAGAGAGCTTCCCACTGCTGATGGAGGTGATGTGGAATCATGTTTAATGAAACAGCTCTCCACACGTCTCCTTGCAGATTCTAAGAGTAATGACAGAATTGTCCAGTTCTTTTCAGAGCAGTTCCCAGATTGGGTTGTGGCACAGCAAGGCAGCAATGCAAAACAAACCTTGTTTCTCACTGACACATGAATAAAAAGCTTCTGGAGGCCAAAAGGACCCCTAACCATAGGAAGAGACCACCACAGTTGAATACAGTGACCAGGTAAACCCAGCACAGCCTTCACTGGGACTGCGAGTGTCCAGTTCATTCTCTCATTCATTCTGCAAGAACCAGACCAATGCAGAGAAACTTAACACCACAACCACAGCTCGAGTGCAAATGAGGAGTAACTACTGATACCTGCATTAGAGCCACTCTTTCAAGTGCCAGCCCTTTGCAAATTATCCAAATTTCTTTGCCAGAAAGGATTTTTCCAGACACTCCAATGAGACTGAGGGTGAGTGTCCCACCACAGTCAGAACCACTGCACAAAGCCAATGCACCAACCCAACCCAACACAGCCACTCTGGCCATGTGCTGGCAATCCTCAGACACAAATTATAATTTAGATGTTTCACTAGATTATCAAACATATTGCAATTAAAAATCTATTCTTTTCTGACAACCTAACATCCCAGATTTCTCTGCAGGTCACTTAAAAAGCAGGCTATTTTATTTCTCCTTAGCCTGACAATGTCTTCACAAGTCTTTTCTGACTTCTTTGCCACCAAACATTAAGCAAATTTTTTGCAAGACAGATTTTTGATTTTCCCGTTTCATGCAGTTGGTTAAGAAGCTTTCAAAAACTGTAAATTTTTAATTGAGGCATGAGTTTTGAAGTTCTGGAAGGAAGCCAGGGCCAGAAAAAAACCATCAGCTTCTATAGAATTAAAGAGAGCATCATAATGATATGTGTGCTCATTATTTCTGGGAACAGAACAATATAAGTGCTTTCGCCCAATTAGCTTTTCAACTTGCAGATGCCAAATGAGACTTATTTTTAAGATTTGCAAAACCATTTATTAAAGAAATTTCCATTATTTGGAAGAATGAGAAAACTTCAAAGCTCACGAAACTGCATTGCTGCCTATTTGAGCACAAGATAAGGGAATAAATTAAGGGAAACTCTTGCAGAAACAAGCTGTGTACCTGCTAGGAAAGTGCAGGACTCAAAGAGCAGCCTGGTAGGCAGCACTTTTCTCTGAATACAGAAAACCTACCATGACCTGTCTTACCTGTCAGAAGGATTTTGAATTGAAAAAATTACAACTGTTCACCAGGCTCCTTAACAGCTCATTTACATCAGTTTATCCAGACCACAGCAGCTCTCTGTAAGGCATCTGTTAATAGTTAGGATCACAAACAATCCCTTAAAAATTACAAACACACTCAGCAGACTGTCACAAGCACCACTTTGTTTCTTGCTCAACTGAACCGCACCACCCAGCAGAAGCCTCCTGGAAAGGCAGAAATCTCAGCAAGCCCCTTCTCCCCACACACAGAGTGACGTGGGCAGTCCCTCCTTGGTGGCAGCCTGAGCAGCGCCCGCTGTGTCAGGCTGAGAAAAGGGGGACAGAGACAAATCCATGGTGGGGCCACAGCAGCAGCCTCAGCTGCTGACACACCTGACCCCAGTGCAGGCTGAGCAGTGCTCAGGGTCTGCTCTCTGCAGCCTGGGGGAGTCACCAGGAACAGCTGAGATGAGCAGGAGTCACTCCTGAGGCAGGTCCCAGTGGTAAGGTGGTGTAAAACACTTCCTTTTAGGAAGGTGAGGAAAGAAAATCAATAGGCATGTGAAAAAAGACCAGATTCCCAACAGATGAGCTGAAGTTGCATCCATTTACAGCCAATACCCATCTTTCCACTGTTTCCTTTTTCCCTTTCACTTTAACACTTACTGCAAAAATCCCTTTATTACAGGCCCCCAAAAGCACTTAATTACAAACCCTCACTGAGCTGAAGGCCCATTTTCAACCCTTCCCACCCACCACATGTAGACCTGGACAGTGGAAGAGAGCAGGACAAATTAGCAGAAAAAAGTTAAACCTCTCCTCTGCTGGGAGTAACTCGAGGAATCTCTTTCAAAACTTCCATTTCCTGCTCCTTTACCACAATTTCCAAGCCCCACTGAAACAATTATCACTTTTTTCACATAGGAAGTGACACCTTTCTTCAGCATTCTTCCCCAGGAACAACAACGTTGAGCAGTAGATATCTCATCATGCTTTTCTGTATCTTTAAAGTATCCCTGACCTCAACTGCAAATAAGTAAAATTTTTTATACATAACTTGTTTTTCAAAAGCCACTGTTCGTAAGTTAATCCTTAAGTAAGAAATAATTACGTCTAAGCGGTTTTGTTTTGGAAATTTGTTAGAAGTTGCTTTGAAACAATGTTCAGGCAAGCTCCTCTGTTCAAGAGCTCCTTCAGAACATTTTGACAGTGCACAAGAACCACTCCAGGGCTCCATCCTTAAGGATTTCCCCCCTTCTTTAGGACACGTGTCAGAATTAATCCCCTCTTTGCCAGTTTTTCCCCCCAATTCTTTTCTGTTCATCTTTTCAAGGTATTTTTGTTGTTGAAGGGTCCAACCCGAAGATGGAAGCGCTCAACAGTAGGAACCTACAGAATAAAGAGTTTTATAGAGTCTTGTATAACCTCACCATTATGTAAAAAAGTCCAAAACAGTTAACTCTAGTAATGATTTAAGCTACTTATCATCACGTTCAAAACTTCCCACCTTGCCCAAATTCTTTGCTGCCTGTTACTCCTATCACATTCCTAACCTGAGTGATGTACATCAAAAATAAACAGAATTTCTTCTCTGTATTAAAGAGACGTTACAACATATTTTGAAGGTTTTTAAGGTAGTCCCACTGTGGTAGTGACAGCCTGGGTTGCCAAATGCTCCAGCTTGTATCACACTGACACCACCAGTAAAAAATTTCACTCCATAAAGGTGGTAGAATTTTGCTCCCTGGCCTGATCCAGCTTGGAGGGAGCTCACAGCTGCTCACAGTCTCTTCTACCTGCTGTCTATTATCCTCTGGATCTCTGGTTACATGCTTTTCCCTGTGACTCACTGATTTCTTGGAACAGACACATCTCCTTGTTCACTGAAGAATGCTCAGCATGGAAGAGATGCAGCTGCCAACACCACACTGACAACAGCTCTGGACAACACCAGTTAATTATAATAAGGGTCGACTTCAGATCTCTGCTTTAAACTGGATTCGACCACAAAAAAGGGAAAAAAAGATGAGAGGCTAAATTTAAAAAGCCTTATCAGCACAGCCAGCTTTATGCATCTGTCTCTCAGCACTACAGAATCCATTTTCCATGGAAGTTAACTTGCATCTGCCAAATGGCTGCAGATGAGGTTTAACATCTTCACTTGCTCTTGGCTCTCTGTTTATTCTGCTCAGATTAAAAACACCCCACATGTCCCTTGACACTTCGCTTTCAAGATGCAGTAAATAATTCAGGCTCAACACATTATCAAAATACTTATCAAGGAATTTTTTGTTACCCAAAGCTCTGGGTGTCCTACAAAGCTCTATCCATGCTGGTAGCAGCATCTGTGGCATGAAAAAATCTCTTAACCAAGGTGACTCTAGCAAAGCAACCACCTAGAAATGCCACAAGCCAAAAGCAAGCTTTTCTTGCTAAAATGCATCTTTCCTATTTGCATTGTCAAGGGACAATGTTCTTGTTCCTTCTCATTAGAGAACTTGTGCTGTGCACCTAGACAAAGCACAGACTGTCCCAAACGTGACTAAAAACAAGCCCTGTAAATCAGTATTTATTTTTTTTTCAAAATGAAAGCATCAATTCATTGGTATTAAGACTGCAATCCTTCAGTGGAATATTTAGTGAGTTTGCACCAGAAGTCCTAAAGCAGTATCAGAGCTTTAACTGGGAGGAAATTACTGGCTTCCCAAACAAAAAGCAAATGTTGCTGCACTTCCACCTTAGCTGAAGGTTCAAATAATTTGAAGTACATCTTAAATCATTACTCCTGTAAACATCCCTTAGAACTATGTAGATTGAAATTGTAAGTTTAACTTTACAAACAACAAACTCTAGCAACATTCACATGCTTATGAAATATGAATTTTAAACCAAGGTGTAGGGGTTTATCCTATTTCACATGGACAGCCTGAAAAGGGCTGCTCCTCTAAGCACAGAAAGTTTGGTCTAACTTCAGCAAGCAGTGCAGAAAAAAATGGGCAGCCTAGCCATTGGCAAACTACAATTTATAGCCCAACTAGGTAAAATCAGAGTGAGCCTGCCATTTCACTTGGTTATCAGCTGTACACTGATTAAATTGGTATTTCAGAGACCCTCTCCTCTCAGTTACCCAGGACTGGGTGATGCCCCAGTTCCTCAAGCAGTACTTGTGCATTTGTTGTAGCTGAATATAAAGTGCAGCCATTCCTGTCTCTGGTGCTGGAAGACCCTGGAAATGAAGCTCACATTATTTTCAAATTCACATCAGTTAAAATTTATCACCATCATCCTTCAGACATGTAAGGTTGTTTCTGCACTCTAATTTTCCCATTAATCAAGACAGTGTCAGATAATTTAAACCATGAACAATATGAATGTTAAACAGTTTCTCCCTTTAGTATGTGTTTGCAATCTGTAACAGACAAGCTCGTTAGCATTTACTTAGAATGTTATGTAATGGCTGAGGTATTTGTAATAAAAACAGTCTATTTCTGTTAGCCTGTTCTTCATAGACATAAAAGCTGTCTTCATCTGATTTTTATTAGGACTTCATCTTCCTCTGCTCTCGATGCATTTTTAAAGACTCCTGTGCACTCCATTTTCATTTCACTGATACTCGGATATTATTTTCTCCCACCTCCTCAAATGGACTTCAGCTTTTATTTTTTCACTACTTTCACCCGTAAGCTTCTGCTGGGTTCTGTAAAACCCAAACCCAAAAAACAATGAGAGCATGAAGCTGAGCAAAGGAAAAATCTCCTACAGAAGATGAACTGGTTCTACCAGTCAAACACCACCAGCAGTCATTACAAGCCCAACATCCATCCCCAGCCAGTGGGAAGGTGCTGCATTTCCATGTCGGCGGAATTCTTCCCCCTCAAACCCTCCACTCCTGGGAGCCCCCGAAGTCTCCAGCCAAAGGAAGGGTTTTTCCATCTCTCACATCCCCAATCCACCACCCAAGGGTTTACTTCTCTGCAAGAGCACACTGTGCAAGCCTTTAATTCTTCTGCAGGATTTTTTTCTCCTCATTTTATCCACACCACCCCTTATATGGTATTTAGTCTCTGCTTCCTACCCTCTCTCCACTCTCACATCCCTGCAGTTCCTTAGCCTGGAAATCGATCTGGAACAAGGAAATTGTATTCCCAGTACTGCAGGACACCTGGCTGGAGCTGACCCCACAGAACAGAATCCTGCTTTGACATCCATTCTTTCTGTTAATTGCCATCCAGCATTCATTCAGACAGCCCCAGACCCACACAGGAGCCCCCTCTGGAATTGCATCATCTCTCCCCTTGCTCACTGGGGCCTGCTGCACTTTCCCTGGGAAGCAGGACCTATGGAAGGTGCATCCCATAAATCTGCAGCATTGGACCAGGAGCCCAAGTGAAAACTGGAGACTGATGTAACTGTTCTGCTCTACAGAAAACTAGGGTTCCCATTATGGAAAGTCTAAATGAGAGCAAAGATATTATAAATTGCCACTAAACTGCCAAGACACAGAATATTTATATTACCCCGACTCACAGAAGCAACTTTATATTGAGTTATACATATTTCATGGGCTATTATCTACAAAAGCCAAGAACTTCCTACAAGGAATGTATCCAGAGCCTCAATCCTGGTCCCCAAGCAGTGGCCTAAGAGAGAACCAAGCTCTCACTTCAGTTTAAATAGCACCCTCTCAAGCCCACATCACCAAACCACCTTTCCACTGAACATTCATCCAGTTCATGGAACTCCCAAAACTTTGAGACTGCTTATTCTCAAGAAAATGGTTATAGTTGCACCAAAACACCACAAAACTAATGCAGAAGCAAAATTCTCTAGACTACATAATTCAAAAAAACCCTGACAGCCACATAGAGCTCCTGGCAGTCAATATTTAAGGTCAATCCTTTTGTTTCTCATACATGGACAAATGAGATCATGTCCTGTTTCCTGCTCCTTCAAAAGCAGTTTCTTGTCTAAGCAGAGCTCTTTAAGATGAGACACCAAGTAGGCCAGGAGCCTCATTGCACAAGAAATAAAACTATTAAATAAAAAAATTACAGCCCTGTTCTTTCTGCTGCTAATTTCCAGTAATATACCTATCTAACACAAATAATCAGGGCAACATGGAGAAACGGCCATTCCTTTAAGATACTGAGTTCAAGACATTCCACCCAAGAATATATGTACGAAACACCCACGTGAAACACAAAAAGGAAAGAAAAAACACGATGTGCATTCAGCACCCAGCACCGTGCTCTCATGCATGTCCCCTTCCTCAAGAAGAGGGCTCGAACTGGAAATTATCTGGGCCACTTTTAGCCTAAAATTTTTCAGTCCCTGCACCCCTGGATTATGCCCACTGCAGAGCACCTGCCTGAATTTCAGCCGTGTCATCCCACCACGCTCTCACCATTCTTTAAGCGCTATCCATGAGAACACTCGCGACTCCTTGACCACCCCACCCCTACAAATCCTGGCCCCGGGAGCACAAACAATGCCCTCCTTCACTCACTCCTGCACAAACCACCCAAGATCCGCCTTTTACCGTAGGCGAAGGGTGCAAGAACCGTGGATGCGTATTTCAGAGCTGCAAACCCAGGCGCCTTGCCGCCAGCACCGCGAGAAAAGGCTGCTCTCCCTCCCTCCCGCCTTTCTGCAGGAGAATCGCACACGGAGAGCGCGAACGCACGGAGGGCCCGGCGCGTTCCTCGAGGAATCTCCGGGGGAGAGAGAAAGGCAGGGAGAGAAGGAGAGGGGAAGAGAGGAAGGAGAGACCAAGCGCTGTTAAAAAAGAAGGAAAGCGGGGGAAAAAAAGAGGGCGGGAGGCGGAAGCAGCACCCCCGCAGGAGCGGTCCCAGC
>VXBR01002514.1:306447-337681 GCA_013400215.1 Cisticola juncidis | reverse complement strand
TCACATCCCAGCCCCATCCCAGCCTCATCCTGGCTCCCATCCCGGTTCATTTCCCAGCCTCATCCCAGCCCCATCCCAGCCCCATCCTGGTTCCCATCCCGGCCCCATCCCGGCCCTATCCTGGCCCCATCCCGGCCTTATCCCGGTTCCCATCCCTGGAACTCAAGGTTCCCTATAATCCTAAGGCTGCTTAGGTATGCTAGAAAGGCTTGCTTGGGTTTGTCACTGTATGTATAATTTATTATTATATATCAATATGTTAACATATATAACATTTCTTATATTTGTGGATATTTCTATCTATGTAATGTATAGATTATATATATCCAAGGGCAAGACTCTCCCCTCTGCCACAGCTCGGGATCCACTTCACACACCCTGACAGCAAACCATTGTTAAACCCTCAGCAATGACCAGGTCTGTGAGGTTTATTTGTGGCTCCCTCCTTCATGTCCCCAAAGTTACCAGACACAGAAGCAGCTCTTGATAGTTTGTGTTTCACAAAATCTCAAGGAGGTGTGGGTCTTGCCAAAATTTTGGGTAGCAGGGTGGAGGAAGGCTGGCCTCATGCTCAGCAGTTCATCCCAAAATGGTTCAGGATGAGCACTCTGTGTCACCTTTGGTGAAACATCAGCAAAGGTTTGGATGGACAAGCAGATGGACAGCAGAGAGCCCCAGGGTGCCAGCTCCTGCTGGTGCCAGCCCCATCCCCCTGGCAGCCCCTGGCACAGCTTTGCTTGTCCCAGATCAGGCAGTGCGGCTCTCCAGCTTTCCCCTACAGCTGGGGACGTGCCCAGGGGCTCCAGCCTGGCTGGGGGTATTTGGAGAAGAGAAGCCCTGCCGTGAGAGCTGCTGGCAGGGCCAGGAGGCACAGCCAGCACAGCCAGCCCGAGGAGCTGCTGGAGCTGTCACCCACCACGCGTGTCCGCAGGGGCCTCAGCGTGCGCTGCCACTGCGTGAGGATGGCAGCCCTGGCCCCGCTCCACCCGCCCCGCCCCGCCAGCCGGAACTGGTACGGGGAGCAGGGCCCAAAAAACACGGCCAGGGCCAGCTGGGGGTCTGCCAGGAGCAGTCTGAGCACGCTGGGCTTCACGCCGGCACGCGCGGCGATCCTGTCCATGTAGCTGATGAAACTCATCTTCAGGTTCTCCCGCTCGGACGGGTTCCTTCAGCGGGACATCAGAAATGAGAGTCAGATGGCATCGTCCTGTCTCAGTTCCCAGCTCCATGGAGAGGAACAGCCCTGGGCTCAGACGTCAGGTGAGCCCCTGTCTCTGGGGCAGAGCTCTCTTAGCCCCAGATAAAGCCAAAGGCACTGGAAGAGCCCTGTAGGGTTGGTCCCAGCAGTTCCCCGGGGCAGAGGAGAAGCAGAAGCTTGTTTTGTCTCTGCAGCATAGTCATGGCTTCAAAATAATTTCTAACTTAACAGTGTCATCACTGTAATGCCACAAGTACCCCTGCCATGTCCTTCCCTGAGGTTCAGGGGTGTGGATTTGGCTGATTTTGAGAAGTAGAGATGTAGACTTTCAGAGATAAGAATGCCAAGGAGACTGGGAAAATCTGGGAACTGCAGAAAGCTTCCCATGCTGGGAGGGACCTCCAGGATTTTTCTGCTTGGAACCTTATCTCCCTCACAGCAGGGAGGATGTGCTGATCTGCTTCAGGAAAATCTGAGACAGCCTCAAGTTTGCTTCCTTTGCATCTCAGGCTTTTCCATATTTCTGTTTAACAGCATTGTGGTGCAGTCATTGGGGCTCCTGGTCATATTCCCTGTGGCTCTGTTCTGTCCCAGCTTTTCCCCAGTGTCCCATGAGGCAGCCCTGCCCTGCTGGCAGACCCAGCCCAGCCTGCACCCCAAGGTCCCCTCCTTGCTCCACCACCATCCATCCCACATCCCTGCAGACACATCTCTCCCTCCTGTAAAATCCCAGTGCCCACGAGGCAGGCTCTTAGCTCCCACACACTGCTCCTGGTGGAATACTCACCTGGACCTGCCAAAAAGTGACACAGACTGTCCCCCACCCACACTGCCCGGCTCCTCGGGGGTTCTGGAGGGAACCCACCACCTGGATTTGGGAGGGAGAAGCCACGAGATGGCACCCTCAGCCTGGAGGAAACCAAACCTGCATCCTGACATGCTGGGAGCAAGGACATGGCTTGGAGGCCTGGCAGAGGGGGAACTCCAGAGAAGGAGGAGAAAGGGAGGGAGCGAAGGAGATGGGAAGAGAGGGAAGGGGAGCTGCAGGCCCTGGACTTGTCATAAACTGCTCCAGAGAAGCTTTTGGTGTCTTGCTCCATAAAGCAGCCACAAGAGCATTTTCCCAGCTCACTGTGGGTGGTAAGGTAATAAATGCAGACTTGGGTGTCCTGAGCAGGTCCCTGCCATGTCTGCCATCGAGTCCCCCCCTTCCCGAGCTTATCCTGGCACACAGCACCCATCTCATCCCACACACACCTTTTGAGAGCATCACACACCTTTTGACTGGTGGCTTCCTCTTCAAAACCTCGGCCATCATCCTGCTGGGGGGAGGCAGCTTGTTCCAGCCTGAGAACAGAGAAACCAGCGAGCTTCAGGAGCACCTTCAGAGGAAATGCTCAGCCCCTCCCCAAGATCCCAGCACCTTTCCCGAGGTGTGGAGCAGCAGGGATACAGGGATGCAGCTGGTGGATGGAGGCTGCAGTGCTACCAATTCCCACGGCCACCACTGAGCTGAAATGTGCCCTAAGCTCTGTGGGCAGCAGGTCAGGCTGCCCCAAACCTCCCACCCAGAAGATCTCCCCAGTTCCTACCTGCAAAGATCCCTGTCACCCAGCGAGCCTGCATCTCTGATCCCACCATAATGGAGCCTGTCAGCTGGATCAGGCCGATGATGGCCAGCGTGGGCTTCTCCAGCTGCGGGGGGAAGACGCACTCGTAGAGGGAACGGTTGTCGTGGATGGCGCTGCGAACAGACTCCTCCAGGAAGGGGAATGAGAAGCTGTAGCCCGTGGCAAAGAGCACCACGTCGATGTTTTCTTCAATTGTCCCGTCCTCGAAAACAGCAGAGCTTTCAGTGAACTCCTTCACGTTCGGCTTCAGCACCACAGTCCCAGAGAGGAGGCAGAATGGCAGCTCTTCGTTGATAATCATCTTAAATTTGGAGCTTGCAGTGGGGAGAGGAGAGCAGCAGTGTTAGCACCTGGGAGGGACCTAAAATGACTTTTTTTAATGGTCAGAATTACCCTCCTATGGTTTGCTCTTCCCCAAACATCCCCCAAAACTATAAATTAAGCATTTCATATTATAAAGACCCCCAGACCACCCAACAAAACAATCAGAAAAAACACCTTTTGCTGGAAGCCAAGCCATAGTTTGTGTGGTTGAACCATGAATTGAACTTCCGAAACCTGATCCTCCTCGAGAGGGCTGTTGGGAGAAGCCACTCCAGGAGGTGTTTGAAGCGGGTGGTGTTGACCATGTCAAAGGGGAAGCCGTGGTCTGAGACCCGGCTGATGACCCACGTGTTGCTCCTGGTGCTGAGGAACACCTGGGGAGGAAGGCAGGTCTCAGTCTCCCGCCCAGGCATCTTGGGGGTTTTGCCCTGAGTGGCAAATCCCATCTCCTGCACTTGAGCCAGCACATGAGATTTAACCCAAGGTAAGGAGATGACATCCCGATGAACCAAACAGCTTGTGGTGGTGGCTTTGATAAAGTTCCCACAGCTGCTCAATCCCAGTCCTCAGGCAGCAAACTCTCCAGGAGTTCCAAAGCTTCTTCAGCTGCCCTCAGTGAGAAGTGGAATTTATTGGGAAACCCGGGGCAAAGCTCCCCATGGTACCCTGAGCCACTGGCTCTCACAGCCCCTGCCTGCATCCCCATGGAGCTGTACCTTGGTGCCCCATGGAGCTGTACTTTGGTGCCCCCACAGAGCTGTACCTTGGCACCCCATGGAGCTGTACCTTGGCACCCCATGGAGCTGTACCTTGGCACCCCACAGAGCTGTACCTGGGCACCCCACGGAGCTGTATCTTGGTGCCCCATGGAGCTGTACCTTGGGACCCCATGGAGCTGTACCCGCACAGAGCTGTACCTTGGTACTCCATGGAGCTGTTCCTGTGCAGCCCCACAGAGCTGTACCTTGGCACCCCACAGAGCTGTACCCCACAGAACTGTACCCCCACAGAGCTGTACTTCATGGAGCTGTACCTTGGCACCCCACAGGGCTGTACCTTGGCACCCCACAGAGCTGTACCCCCACAGAGCTGTACCCCACAGAGCTGTACCTTGGCAGCCACACGGCTCAGCTCCACCGAGAGGTCCCCGCCGGTGTTGCCGATGCCGACCACCAGGACCCGCTTTCCTCGGAAGGCCTGCACGTCCCTGTACTCCCGGCTGTGCAGCTGCTGGCCTCTGAAGCGACTTTCAATGCCTGGGCAGAGAGCAGGGAGCATCTCCTACTGCCAGGTACACTCACTGACCTCAGCCTTGTGCCCAGATCCTCTGCAGTCCCCAGCTCTGCCCCCTCCCACCTCTGAAAAACCCCTGGAAGTCCCCTGTGCCTCCTCAGCTCAGCCTTGCTTTGCAAATCCTAATGGAATAGCCTGGCTGCATCTTTACAAGGCATTTTTCCCATTCCCTGGAATGCCCCCCACCATTTCCATGGGGTCAGGGTCCCACCTGCTCCAGTGTGGGGGCTTCACAGAGCAGGCAGGTTTGCAGAGGAAAATACAATGGGGGACCCATGGGTGCTGGAGGAAACCCTGTGGGGCAACCCCACTGCTGGGACTGGGCTAACCTGGGAAAGCAGCCAAGGGCAAGTAGGGCTCCTGGTAATGGCCGGTGCAAACCATGACAGCATCGAAGACGTGGGACTCACAGACACCTTCAGTCTCGGTGACCACCTCCCACTGGCCCAAGGAGGAGAAATCTGGGCACCTCCTCACGCTGAGAACGGTTGTCTTGCACAGAGCCCAACAGAACAGCAGTCAGGGATGGCACCGTGTTCCGGAGAGGTGCCTGTGAAGGGCTGGGGCTGCTGGGGCCCTGGGGAGCTGCACGTCACTTCTGGAGCTGTCAAATCCCACCCTGTTTCCCCTGGTGGCAGCACTGGGGGCAAGCCCGCGCTCAAGCAGCCTCGTTGAAAACCTGGGGCCCAAGGCTGCGTGCAGGACACAAGGGAGTCACATTCCTCGTGGGCCAGCGCCCGGCCCTGTCCCACCCCGTGTCCCCAGGTCCCCACGGCTCCTCTCCCGGGGCTCACCTGGAAGCGCACGTGCCGCAGCAGGTCGAAGTGCTGGGCGTACATCCTGAGGTATTCCAGGACGAGGCCGTGGGGCAGGTAACTGGGAAAATCCTCGGGGAAGGGGAAGTCGCTGAAGCAGGACATCTCCTTGGAGGTGTTGGTGATGACCGAGCGGTACACGCTGACTCTCCCGCTGTCTGTGGAGTCCTGCGGGAAGCCGGCGGTGATGTTTCCAGGGGGGCAGGGAAAGACTTTCTCCCCATAAAGTATACGAGTATTTTTCTTCCTCGCATTTTGGTGCAAGGAATAAACCAGGACTGGCACCTGGAGACAATCATTTCTGCTGCCCCCACTTCCTTCTCCACCTTGGAGTCAGGAGGAGCCCCATGAGTGGGACAGGGACAGTCCCTGAGGGCACAGCCACCCTTTCCTCTTAGCTGCAGGCAAAGAGCATCCCAGGAAGGGCACAAAGCCGGGAGGCACTGACCGTGTAGCGCCAGACGCCGCCGATGTCCCGGCTGCTCTCGAAGCAGGTGGGCTCCAGCCCCTCATCCAGGCAGCACTTGACAGAGGCCAAGCCCCCGGCCCCGGCCCCGACCACGGCCACGCGCCGCACCATGCTGGCCTGGGCAGGGGACAGGCTGGTGTGACAGCAGCTGGAAACACAACGGCCCAGGGGTCAGCAGGGATGCCAGTCCCTTCCTCCCATCCCCAGAAAAACACCCCCATCTTCTCTGGCTGCAGGTGCAATGAAGGAAAACTGTCCTGGGAAAAAGCCATGGCCAGCTCCTGAGCACAGATCCTGCTCATTACCCTTCCCGCTGTGCTACACCCACAGTGGGAGTCCAGGAATCTCCCTCCTCCATGGGAGGAAAAAGGAGGCACTTTTACACCTCCCTGTTCCACCACTTCAATTTATTCCCTTTTCCAGCCCAAACCAGGGCGTGCAAAGAAGTTGTAACTGTCTTCCTCAGCCTGCACAATGTGATCCTCCCAAAATCTTTGTGAGAAGCAGCTCCAGCTAAGCTGGGTCGTTTTCACGCTTTCCTTTTTAATTTCCCATTAAAGAGCAATCTCTTGAAAACAAAAAGGGTTTAAAAAAGGGAAAAAAGCAAAGCAATGCCTGACTGAGCAGGAGCACGGCACAGCCATTCAGAAGTTAGACAGCTCTGTGAAAGCACGGCTGGGATTACAGCATACACAAAAGGTAAGAAACCCGGGAAACCCTGGGTATAAATGGGAGGAACTCACAGCCGGGGTGTGTAAACTGAGCTCGACTGGAAAGCAAAGAAACTGGGAAAAAATGAACCCACGTGAACTTTGATTAGATAAGAAATACTCCTACCACAGAGTCTGCAGAAGGAGTAATTTATAGCTTTTTCTATCAGTTTTGTGTCAAAAAGTAAGTTAACATAAATAGAAACTGGAGGAAACTGAAGAAAGCCAGGGGAAAATGAGGGAGGTGCAAAAAAACCCCTTTGGCATCCACAAGCCTGAGCCACTCCCTGATCTGCAGGAGCAGGCAGGACATGCCCACAGTTGCCTGCCTCGTTTCTGGAGCCTTCTTTGGCTTCAGGAAAGGGTAGGCAAGCTCAGGGTGCTCAAGTCACCCCACTTTCCCAGCACTGCCTGCAGATGGTTTTACTCCAGAGGGTCCCTGCAACACCCCTCTCCCCCCACCAGCAGCAAGGCAAAGCCAGCAGTGAATGCCGAAAGCCCCGAGAGCTGTCTGCCCACGTTTAAACCCTGCCAAACCCACCCAGGAGAGGCGAGGAGCAAACCTTGCAGACGTGCTGTGCCCTCGCTGCTCAGCCCTCGGCCGGTTCGCTCGGGCTGCCCTCTGTGGGCTGGGAGGGAAGGCTGAAGTCCAGGCAGCCACGGCTCCTGCACCACTGACCTTTACACCTGCATTCCCCCGCCCTGTGGCTAAAATACACTGAAGGAAAGTGCTCAACCTCCCCGAGGCAGCACCAGGTGAAAATTCAGGGACAATCCCAAAGGGAACGTGCTTGCAAGGACTCCCACGCCCTGAGTTGTCATTGCTCCAGCCCAGGCAGCAGCCTGGGGTTGTCCTGATCTATCCCCTTTTGTGGTGCCTTGCTGGGCTCGTGTTCCCTTGGCATCCCCAGGGGATTGGCAGAACAAGCTCCCTCTGCCAGCAGACAGCAGGGATGTGGGACATGGAGCACTGGGCAGCCTCATTCTGGGGACTCAGGGAAAGCCCTGAGAGCTCCAGCCTTGTGAGCTGCCCACAGCACTTGGTGGCACAGCCCAGCTCAGACAAGGGCTCTCTCCCCCAGCTCCTCCCATGCACACAAGGACAGGACACAGAAGCATCTGCAGCACACTCTTGCCACAGCCACTGAGATTTTATTCATTTAAAGTCTCTCCATGCACAAAACAAAGCCTCAGGATTCTCCAGTGGTGGAAGCCAATGCAGGAGTGCTCAGCCCCCAGGCTCATGTGTGACAAACCACCACAACCACCCAGCTTCACTGCAAAGAGGCACCCATTCAATCCCAGCTGGGATTTTGGGGTCACAGGGTTTAGGTTTGGAGGAAGGGGCAGCCTGAGCTGTGTACGCAGCCCAGGTAATTCCTGGGTGCTTTTGCTCCTGTGACACACTGCCCCTTCTGCTGTCTGGTCCTCACTGCATCCTGCCTTGTGTGATCCAGGCACAACTGTGCCTCCAATCCCTGCTCTGCTCCTGGCAGCATGCAGGGGAGCAGAGGGACTACAGACACTTGGGCAAGGCTGCCATCCCTGGATATGGGGTCTGCAAGGCTGTGCTTGGGGATGGGCTGGAGCAGAGGGAGGTTTGTACTGCAGGTTGCAGATTAAAATTGGTTGCCATCTACTGAAATCCTTTTCCCCAGTCCCATGGCACACTGACCTGAGCTAACATCCCTCAGGACAAAAAAAGATAAACCCAAACAAACACGCTCTAAAAGCTATTGGAAACCAAAAATCACAGCAGCCAGGAGCAGCAGGAGTCCCAGCACAGCCAGGAGAGAAGGGAAAGAGCTGGAGGAGGCAGCAGGGACTCGTGTCCGTGTGGGCTTTAGGACACGGTCCCACTGGGTGAGGATGGCCTGCCGTGCCCCCTGCCAGTGCCCAGGACCCCCCAGCCGGTACTGGTAGGGGGAGCAGGGCCCAAAGAAGATGGTGAGGGCCAGCCAAGGGTCTGTGCAGAGCAGCCCCAGCACGCTGGGCTTGGCTCCAATGAAGGAGGCCAGCGTGTCCAGGTACACCAACCACTCGGTTTTGAGGACTTCGTCAAAGGTCAGACCAAACCTGAACAAAGCAGAGAAGAAAAAGAAGCAGGAGAAAGATGGGTGTCAGCAGGGCTTAGAGGAACTGGAGTGGAGATCCTCTGCATCCTTGTTGCTATTGCATCTGGAATGCAACTGGATTATTTGTAGGAAAGGACTAGGTGTACGGGCAGTGGGAACCTGTGAATGTCTGGACACAAACCCTGTCCACGACACAGCAGCTGTGAAGTGATGCTGGCTCATGTCAACCTTTCACTTCCTCATTCACAAGTTGTACCTGTTCCCCTCATTCCCCCTGGCGAGTCTTTGTTAACAGACTTTGGCAAACCAGTTTTGGGTCTTTTTCAAAACAAAACAAACCCCCCCCTCTCAAATTCCTTTACTTTTTGCAGAAAATGTGCAGCATGAAAAAGGTGGCACACTTCAGTATCCCTCACTTCCACCTCACTATCCCTCATTTCCACCAAATATTGCAAGAGTACATGGTGACTTGGAGAACTGCTTCCAGTTCCCCTCCTCTGCAGAATTCACAGCTTCATGTCCCACCTTCAGAGGTCTGAAAAAAATATATCCATTTAGCCTTGTCTTGTACAGCAGTTGTTCTCTGCAGTTCTGTATTCCACTATTCTATACTTTTTCTTATAGCTATTTAAATGAACCACCATCTATATTTATACATCACCCCGTTTCCTGGGACTGGCTCATTCATTCCCTAATCCTTTTTCAGCCTTCTGCCTGCCTGTGAACCACACACCAGTGTGCTCAGACTCTATTCACAGTGAGTCAGGTCTCCATGCTGAGAGATGAGACAATCTGTGTGTACACCTCGTTGGTTGTGCGTTGGCTTTTATTCCCCCCAGCTGAATTACTTTGCATTTATTACCATTAATTTCTCTGCCATTTTATCTCTCGGTCCCTGGGGATCCTGGCATTCTTCCCAAACTCCCAAGCAAGCTTGAGCCTTGAGTACCCTGAATTAATTTCTTCTGTCACCAACAGGCAAAATATCAGTGTTAAATCAAAGGTTACATTGGCTCCTTGCAAGTAAGTAAAAGGGAAGGTGGATCTGGGAATTCTCCCCTCTCCTCTGCCATGCATGCAGGGAACAGGCACAGAGAGCCTGTGTTGCTCCTCCAAAAACTCCATTTTTCAATGGTTTCAATTTTTCAATCCACCAAAAACCTTTGGGGCTCTAGGGAATGACTTACCATTGGACTTGGTTTTTCTTCTGCTCATTTACTTCCTTCTCCATGACAGACTGGGAAGGCAACTGACACAAGCCTGGAAGAGAGAGGAGAGAAGAGCATCCTGCCGAGTTTAACTTCTGGGGGGAGGATTTGTGAACTCACTTAGCGATGCAAAAGGTGGGAATCCCTTCCCTGGGAGGGCAGGAAAGTCTCATTGCTGGCAATTTATTCAGCAGTGGCAATCCTGCCAGGAACAGCCCTCCAGCATTCCAGATTCACCCACACCTTTTCCTGCTCTTACAGATGTGTGCTGTCAGGGCACAGGCAGGTGCTGTGGGCTCAGATGGGATGTGCAAACCCCAGAGAGGATCACCCCAAAGAGAAACCCAGAGCTTCTCATCTCTGTGGATGGCCCAGCCCTCCACGAGGTTATTCTGACTATTTTTATTAAAAACCCCAGACAAAACATCAGTAGATTTCTTCCCTCACTCACGTTGCTCTAGCTTAGCTGAAGTGAAATAACTTGGGAAGTCTGAGCCTTGAAAATGCTCCCTTGTCCACTCTGAAGTTCTTAGCTCTGGGATCTCCCTGGCTGGAGGGATAAAACGTGTCCAGTCTGAGCTGCATTTTGGGGCTCAGGAGGGTTCACATTTGCTCCCCTACCTTTGAAGACACGGGTCACCCAGCGTGCCTGCATCTCTACCAGGGGCATCATGGCTCCGAGGGGCTTAATCAGCCCAAGGACAGCCAGGGTGGGCTGCTGCAGGTGGGTGGGGAACACGTATTTGTAGAGGGATGCGTGCTTGTTTTCCACCCTGACCACGGATTCTTCCAGGAAGGGGAAGGACACGTTGTAGCCCGTGCAGAAGACAACGACATCAATGGGCTCCTCCTCAGGGCAGTTGTGGAAAAGCACTGAGCTGTCCTTGAACTCCTTCACGCCCGGCTTGATGGTGATCCTGCCTGTCAGGATGTAGCTGGGGAGGTCGTCGTTCAGCACAGGCTCGCGCACCCGCCAGCTGTGGAGAGCCAGCAGCTCTGAGAGGACACCACAAACAAGCCTTGCTGCTCCCCTGCTCCTCCTCCCCCAGGCCCACCAGCTCACACCTCCTGGAGTCCTTTTCTCTGAGCAAACAGCCCTGTCCCCCATCTCCAAACAATGGCACGTGTCACCAAAGTCACCCTGTCCCACAGGGTGATTCACGGACATCTCCTGCTGCCTTATTCCTTCAGCGACTCTTTAGGCCATCTCTTTCCAGAACTGACCCATGCTTTAAGCCTTCCTTCTCCTCTTTACCCAGAGACCCTCACAAGGAAAACTCCTCTGGGCCTTCCTGGGCTTTTCCAGCATGCCCAGTCTTTCACCACTTAAGGGAGCTACAGGTTATTTTCTCCTCCCCATTGGACATTGGCTGATGCTGGTTGCTGAATCTCTTTCCCATCCCACACCACAAGCCCATCTGCGTGGGTTGGGGACCACCAAGAAGTACCTGTTCTCTGGCTGAAGGCCATAGTTTTCGTGGTTGAACCATTGGTTCACCTTGTAATTCATCAACCACCACGCAAGGGGTGCGGGGAGCTTGGTTTTGATCAGGCTCATAAGGCGAGTGTTTAAAATCATATCCCAGGGGTAGCCATGCTCAAACACACGGCTGACGAGCCAGGCTCCTCGAGTGGTGCTGATGGTCACCTGGGAGAGAAGAATCAATGCTTCAGGTGATGAATTTGCTGCTTTTCCTTTACAGAGACACTCAGAGGGGCATGGTGCAGAGGGCTGTGCAATGGAAAAGCAGCTACAGCCTCTTTAGGACCTCCTGGCTGCTGGTGATGGAGGTGAAACAGGAGACAAGAAGAAAACCAGCTTGTTTTCAAGGTAGCTTTCTGAGCAAAAAATTCAGGCTCAGAAAGACTGTTTGTACACCATGACCCTGTGATGACAGCACACTGAGCTACTGTCCCCAGTGTCCCTCTCCCCACATCCCTGTGTGTCCAGGCTTCTTGAAGCCTGGATTTTGATCTTAAAAAAAAGCAAAACAAATTTCCCGCTTTTCCTTCACCTCCAATGCTAAAAGGCATTTTCCTGCTCAGACCCAAAGAAAACCCCTCCCCCTGCAGGCTGATGTCCTGTTTCTTATTGCCAGCGCACAGAGGGTGAGCCCCACGGGCAGGACACTTCTGTTTCTGCTCAGACTCTCTCTCCCCGGGGTGGCAGGGTGGTGGCACCTTGGCAGCGACACGACTGGCCTCCACCGCGATGTCCACGCCCGAATTGCCCATGCCCACCACGAGGACACGCCTGCCCTGGAACACATCGGGACGCTTGTACTGCCGGCTGTGGAAGTGCTGCCCTCGAAACCTCTCGATGCCTCGGGGGAAAAGGAAACAGCTTTGGAGGACTTGAGCATTTGCAGCTTTTGCTGGGAGAACTGGTGTGGAAAAACTGATCCAGGTGGCAGGAGCAAGGAGGGGCAATGTCTGTGCCACCAGGGGCTTGGGGAGGTGCAGCCCTCCATCCCGTGCACACAGAATTGATGCTTCCTCTCCGAAATGGGGTCTCAGAGACAAACCCACTGAAGCAAGAAAAGAAAGGGAGGATTTTCCCCAAATAACCCCTGAATCTCCTCTCCCCAGCCCCTGAAGCAGGTGACCACAGGCAGCCCTATACCATACCAGGAAAACAGTGCAGAGGGAGGGACGGCTCCGAGAAATTGCCGCTGCAAACCATGACAGCATCAAAGACGTGCGACGTCTGCTTCCCTCCCTCCTCTGTGACCACCTCCCAGCGGCCCGTGGTGGCAAAGTCGGGCTGCTGACGGATGCTGACAACGGTGCTCTAAACGGGGAGGTGAGGCAGGGTCAGCAGCAGCGCCCAGCCCGGGTGGGCGGGCAGCAGGGCAGTGCAGGGCACCCAGCACTCACCCCAAGCCTGATGTGCTCCCGCAGGCCGAAGCGCTCAGCGTAGCGCCGGAGGTAGTCCAGGAGCAGGGCGTTGGGCAGGAACACCGGGAAGTGCTCGGGGAAGGGGAAGTCGGAGAAGGCAGACATCTCCTTGGACGTGTTGCTGATGACCGAGGGATACAGGCTGGGCCGGCCGGCCTCGATGTGCTCCTGCCACAGCACCACGGGTGCATCAGCCCTGTGCCCGGGCTGGGGACACATCCCCTGCTGCCCCGGCCTCAGGGGGTGCAGCCCGGCACCCAGCAGCTCTCACAGCCCTTCCAACACCTGGAACCGGCTGAAGCCACCCCCTGACCCAGGGCAGGCCCGTGGCTCCTCACCGTGTAGCGCCAGAGCCCCCCGATGTCCTTGCTCCTCTCAAAGCAGGTGGGCTCCAGCCCCTCGTCCAGGCAGCACTTGGTGGCTGCCAGCCCGCAGACCCCCGCGCCCACCACGGCCACGCGCATCCCTGCGGTCACTGCCGGGATCCCAGCAGGGCTCAGCCTGGGAGAAACACCATGGATGGTCACCACACTCTGTAGGGGATTTCTCCATATGCTACCCCCAAATGTCATTCCATTTACCAGCACTCTGGGCTCTTCATTTACAAGTTAGATTAAATGTCTCAAATAATAATCGTCTTTTCTCTTTCCCCTTTATTTTAAAATCTCTCCATTTTACAGCGTGCTCCCTGGGCTGCTTTCAAACCCCTGCAGCTGCCCTGGAATCTGGCTTTGAAAGTATGTAGTCGAGCCACAATTCATTGCCAGTTTTTTATTTACAAGCTGGGTTTAAACTATCCTGCCTTATCAGGCTTGCAAATATTTGTATTTTATCTTTGGATCTCGGCCCCTGCCTCTCTCAGAGGTAAAAAAAAATTAAAAAATGCACTGGGACTATTCGGTTTCTGTGTCTCTGACGGGGTCCTGTCCCCCATCCCCAGGGAAGATCATGACTTTGACTTGAGGCTGAGAGGGGCTGCAGGTGTGGCACACCTTGGACTGTGGATGATTCTGTGTCTCTTGCAGGGCTGAAAGCAGCTCCACCCCCGGGGCTTGAAAGGCAACAGCCCCTGGGTTGACATCCAGCCCCACAAAACTCCCAGTGGGGGTGGTGGATCCTAATCCTTGGCAGTGCCAGGCAGTAAAACAAGGGATGATGCCAGGCTCCGTGGCTTGGGCTGGACAATTCCAGAGCCAGGACCCCCACACTGGTGCCCTGGGGGTGCTGCTGCCGTCTGTGGTTTAACCCCAGGGCTGGAGGGAGCACCCTGCTCCACTGGGTTATTAATTATTAATTGGCATGGCAGGATGTCACTGCGGGTGGGACCAGTTCCTCTGGCCTGAGAGGAGCTCTCAGCTTCCACAGAGGATGGTGTACTCATCAGGAAAAAGAAAAGAAGTCTTCAGTAAAATAATGGGGCTGGACACAGTATTTTCTAAACCCCACCAAATTCTCCAGAACTATTTCAACTTTCAGTCATAAAGCAACAATTAATGAATACTCTGCTTTCCCAGGCTGGAATAAAACCTGGACTTTTTCCTTTGCAAATGAAGAAATCACTGGCATGAGCTGCTCACTGTTAGCTGTTTTGGGAGAGGGTTTTTTCTTTTTGTAGTTAGTGGAAACTAACTTATATCACAGACAACGCCCAGCTACATTTGCTATCTGATTCCCCGCCTTCCTGCAGAGAAGCTACAAATAACACCCAAGAAAATTCAATTCTGCCACCCCGTGCCCGTTCCTGCCCCACTTTGCACACTATCCCTGCAAGCAGCCAGAGCCAGAAGTGCTGAGTGTGGGGTGGGGAGGGCAGGAAAGGCTTCCCAGCCCTCTGGGGACACTCACCTCCAGCCCAGCCGCTCCGTGTCACCTCGCAGCGGGGAGGGAGCGCTCCTCTCGCTCGGGATTTATGGGCGAGAGCGGAGCCCGGCAGGGGCAGGAGGGGCAGGAGCCACCCGCTCCCGAGCATTGCACAACTGTGGGGGGAGTGGCTGCCGTGTCCCGCTGTCCGGGGAGCCGGGGACAGCCCGGGGGACAGCCCGGGGGGACAGACCGGGGGGACAGTCCAGGGGATAGCCCAGGCGACAACCCAGGGGACAGCCCGGGGGGACAGCCAGAGGGACAGCCCGGGGGGACAGCCAGGGCGACAGCCCGGGNGCTCAGGGGGACAGCCAGGGGGGACAGCCAGGGAGGACAGACAGGGGGACAGCCAGGGGGACAGCCAGGGGGGACAGCCCAGCGGGACAGCCCAGGGGACAGCCCAGGGTTACAGCCCAGGGGACAGCCCGGCTGCTGCTCCTGCAGGGCTGGCAGGGCTGGGGTGCTCCAGCTGCGCCCCGCTGTCCTGCCAGGGCCACCGTGGGCGAGGGGACAGCTCCAGCTCTGGGGTGCTTTCACTTGCCCCATGGCTGCTTGCCAAGAAGGGGCTGAAGCTGCAGACAAACAGCAGGGGTTTGTCAGGACCTTGCACCCAAAGCACCCTAGAGGAAATAGAGTGGGTTTGGTGGTCACTGTTGATGGGGCACTGCTGTGCCATCAGCCACACCAGCAGTGCCAGTGCTGGGCTGGAGGCTGCCCTTGCCAACTGAGACAGCATGAAATGCCCACAAAACCAGTGTGCCAAGGGCCCAGGCACAAAGGAAGGGGAACTGTTGGCTGGAACATCAATGCAGGACATAGAGGCCAGCCCGGTATCTCCCAGGAGTAAATGATGGTGGAAATGAAGGGGTTAAGGGGGGCTTTGGATGGGGCTTTGCCCCCAGACAGTCAATATATTTAGGGGTGACTGGTGGGAAAGTGTGACATCCCTGCAAATGAATCCAGCTGGGTGTGGAGAATACAGAAACCATGGAGAGGCAGTTGATAGAGGATTGGGTCTTACCAGTGTTTAGGAAAAGACAAAGATATTTGTGCCATGGGGGTAACAGCAAAACTCAGAGTGCAGAGGACAGAGTCCAAGCTTCCAGCCCCATCAGGGCCTCACCTTGTCACTGATAAAAACCCTCCCAGGGCAATGGCCCCAGACTTGATCCCAGCTCTTTTAGCAGTTTGAATGACTGAGGAGTCCACAAGGGAGGAGGAGAAAACCCCATCCAAGGTCTGCAGAACAGAGGGTGGTAAATAAAGTATCCAACAGAGATGTCTGCTCTGGCCCTGAATTTTGATTTGCAGAGGCTCAAGGGNAAAAAAAAAAAAAAGGGCAACAAGGCTTGCACATCTTTGACAGTGTTGGGATTTGCACAAGCTGTCTCCCAGCTCTCCCTCATGCTGGACCCTTCTCCAGGTGCACAGGACCTTGCTCCTGCAAAGATGCTCACCAGCACTCAGCAAAAAAGAGTCAGGAATCCACTAAGGCAAAGATTATGTTCTTCATATGCTTCTGCTTTATTTGAGTTCCCCAGCAGGCATTCCAGTGACTTGCACTTAGAGGGATACCATGGCAGCATTCCAGGGGTGCTGTTAATGCTTTTAGGAGGGCAGTCCAGGGAAGCTGTCTAAAAGAACAAGTTGTTTTTGGCAAAAATGAGCTGCTGGTATAGAAATGGGACCAGATGCCTTTGGTGCAGCTGCTGCCAGAAAGGCTGGCCCTGATCCTGGTGAGGAATCCAGTTCAGAGGTGCAGAGCTAGATGCAGTGAGTGATACCATGTGAGTACAGGGCAGAAACACCTCCAGAGCCTCAGCAATCTGCCTTAGGGCTGTGGTGTTCCCCTCCACAAATACCCTTGGCCAGGGTCTGGCCAGGTGTGCAGCACAAAGTGTTAGAGCAGATGGGGAGGAGATAGCAGGCAGGCAATCACTGTGATTATGTGACGTGCCCAGGGTGCTGGAAACCCTTGTCAGAAAGCACAGAAAAAGGAATGGGATATTTGTGTGTCTGTCCACTGGCAAGCCCTCGTCCCCTTGAGAAGCTCCCCTGCACTGTGGAACAACCCTGGGCTCTGCAACAGCCTTTTAAATCCATTAAGCAGAAGGAGGGAGAAACTAAATGTATGCATTTAGTCTGAATCAGATAGGAAACTCACCTTTTCTGCAAAACCCTGGCACTGGTTTTACAATTTCTGTTTAAAACAAGACTTTAGGCCAAGGAGGGGCTAATCTCTGCACAAACAAGTCTCAGAACAGCCCACTTTGCTGTTTTCTAGGTTTGTGTCGGCAGCTTTGGCTGGAGGGGGAAAAGAAAAAGGAAAACAGAAGTGGAGTTTCTTGTCAAGCCGGTCTCCAAGCAAGGCAGGGGACTCAGCAGCAGGGCTGCTCAGGACCTGGTGGGAGGTGAGGTTTGGGATCATCAGGGAAACATTTCATTTCCCCTCTCCAATATTATCAGTGCCTCCCTCCCTGGCCAGGGGCTTTAAGTCACCTTACTGCCCCAAAGGTGGCTGCTGCCTCCCACAGGAGGGTAAGGCCATCCACAGAGTGAGTGAGGAAGGCTGCAAGCGGCTGCTGGTGGAAAAATGTTGTTCCCCCCTCCATTTCTTGGAGCCTGGATTTTGATCTCTTTTTAAAAATAAGTTTTTCCTTCACCTCCAAGGCCAAAAGGCATTTTCCTGCTCAAAACCAAAGAAAACCCCTCCCCAGGCAGGCTGTTGTCCTGTTTATTATTGCCAGCACAAAGAGGAGGAGCCCAGGGACAAACACTGGCAGGACACTTCTGTTTCTGCTTGAACTGAGCCAGGTATGTTCAATATCTTGAGCTCTTTCCAGAACCTCTCTAAAGACTCTCTAAAGACTTCTGAGGAGATCCAAAGGAGGTACTGGAGCAGACATGGGCTGTAGAGTGGGACTGTGGGAGAGGGATTTACATGTTAAGCAAGGAGGTCTCTGCCTGCAGAGCAGAAGTGTTTTACTCCAACATTCTTGGACAAAACTTAACCTGATTTAAGAAGTGACCATGTTTTCCAGGCATGTAACCTGTGGAATTTCTCAAGAGAAGGATGCTGCTGTTGTTAGACCTATTGTGTTAATAAATCCTGCAGAGCTGCAGTTTTTAACTGCTTGGGCTTGGAGTTTTTAAAATGCACATTTTCCAGCTTCCCCACCCCGATGGACATTCCCACCACACCCTGGTGCCAGGACTCAGCATGGATAAACACACGGGTTCCCTGGGAGATGTCCCCAAATGCCCCACAGCACCAGGAGGGATCTCAGACCCTTCTCAGCTCCTCAGCCATTCCTCAGTGTCAGGAGGTCTGTGCCTGTCGTTTCACAGGCAGTAAAGCCCAGCTGCTGCAGAGCCTGGCAGAGCAAGCAGGGCTCATGGTTAAGGTGACTCCTGAGCAAAACGATCCCAAGGAGGAGCTGTCTGGAGAGCACATGGTTAATGCACCCACAGCCTGACCACAAGGTGCCTTCCTAGCACCTCCAGGTGAAGTCATCCATCAGCCCTTGAGAGCTTTCAACAATTCCCCTCAGTGCAGCTGAGCCTCCCCATCAGTACTGAGCCAGCTCCCAGTCCAGGCTCTCTGAATGCTTCCAATTCCTGCTGCCTCTCCAGGGCGTCTGCAGCTGAGCTGAGCTGGGCACTCCCAGCACAGGGACACAGGGAACTCCTAATTCAGGCAGGGGTGTGACCCTGCACCACCCCAGCCTCCCACCTGGGAGCACTTCTGTGCATTTCCCCCCCAAATTAGGGATTTAAGAGGACAAAGCCCCAACACTGAGCAAGGCACTGCCCTCAGGCCCCTCAGTGGTGCCTGGCACAGGAGCCAGCACAGGCACTGGGGAGCTGCAGCAGCTAGGAGACCTTTCCAGACTGCAACAGCCTCACCAGTCCCCAGGAGACAGGAGGGGAACCTTGGGGATGTCTGAGCCATCTCCTCCAAAAGCAGCTCCAACTGACCTGGACCACCTCATTTCCTTCCCTTCTGGTTGTGGAGACTCCCATGCCACTCCTGGCTTGCTTTTGGTGGGACCATTGAGTTTTCTTTTCTCTCCACATCCAAGCCAGGCTGACATTTGGGAATAATTGGGAACATTTTGCAGCCTCGCCCCTCCCTCAGGTTAAATGAGAACTGATTAATGGGATAGAGGAGCTCTGACTGGCTCATGCCTTGGGTTGCTGGTTGATCTGAGAAGCTGCTGAGCACCCACAGGTGATCCTGGATCCTGGGGATGCTCAGCACCACTGAAAATGAACCCCACTGGCTGCTGGTTCCCATCTGTAACCTGAAGGAGGAGTTGTGTGAGACAAAGGCTTTGTCAGAAAGCAGCACCAGGGAGTGAAGCACAGCGTGGGAGCAGCCCTGCTCCTGGCCTGGGGACAGGAAAGGTCATTTCAGGGCAGAGGGAGGGGAATAAATGTGCAGGGAGAGTTAATGATTTACCTGGATTGACACAGATATCAAGCAACTGAAACAGGAAAAGGTCATGGACATCTTGACTCAACATTTCCCAGCTGCAGCTTTCCTCAAAAGAGAAAGAACTGCATTTTGGGCATTCTTCTCTCCTCTCTTAGAAGGAAGAAGGAAAGAAGAACTGCAGGTGTGGGAAGGCAGAGAAAAAAAGAAAAGTTAAGGCAGTCAAAATTTTCACTCCCCAGAGAGAGAAAAATAAAACCAAAGGCTTCAACATTTCTGATGGCACTTCTGAGGTGGTTCTGCTCAACATCTGCAAACTTTGGATGGAATTTTTGTCACATGCTAGAAGAAAACAAGAAGAGAGGGCTCTCAGCATCCAAAAGAGCACAAACAGTTGGGGAAAAGCACGGAAAGTCTCACCTACTAAATCCTGCCATCCTCCAGCCTGGCGTGGCTGAGGCTGGGGGTGGCTTCCTGGGGTGCTCAGATGTCACAGCAGAACAGTGGGAATCCTGCTGGGGATGGTGCCTTGGAGCCACCTAGAACAGTGCCTAGGCAAGATTAAGAGGGTAAAAATGGGTATTTATTGAAGACCTTCAATAGGTACACCTTGGGCAGTCAGAAGCCTCCCAGAGGGGCTACACCCAGGATGGTCAGGAGTTTTTCAGACAATTATAAGTTTGGTCCATTTGCATATCAGGGGTTAACCCTCTAATTCCAGCTTCAGGTAATGGAGTCACATAGCCCCAGTTTGCTTCCCTCCAACTCACTTTTTGTTTATACTTTTCATGGCCTGAGGCAGTGAGGTGTCCTTTCAGGCCTGGAGGGATGGTTTGGTCTGAATAAAACATGAACACAGTGGCTAACACTCTGTATGGAGTTCAGAGTTATACACTGAAGCAGTACAGGATTTGAAAAATATAAAAGCTAAGATCCCAAGGCATCAGGGCCAGCCTGCAGTGCAGGAGCTGCAGGAGGTCAGTGCAGGGTGCCCTGGTGTGTGCCCTGACCCCGGGGCCGTGCCCAGCTCCTGTGACTGCAGCTCTTTGTGCTGGCTGCTGCTCCAGAAATTCCATAACAGAGGGCAGACAGTGGCCATTCCCAACCTCCCCACTGGGACCAGCAGCAAAGCAGGGAGGAAACCCCCCCCCAGTTCTGATCCTTTTGCTGCTGCAGAGGCTGTCAGAGGCAGGAGCTGGGGGGATGCTCAGCACACAGCCCTGGTGCAGGGCTGGGCAGCAGCTTGCCCAATGCTGGGCTGCTCATGCCTCTGCTGGATGGCACAGCACCCACAGGTGCTTCCCAAGGAGCATTCCAGCTGAAACAGAAGGATTCTGGCTGTACCCTCAGGAATAAACCTCAGCAAAGGGTCTTGAGCAGAGAGCTGCAGCTGGGCTGCTGACTCACCAGCCAGGAGTGAGCCAAACTGGGAGCAGTGGGCCTCTGTGCCCCACAGCTCTCGTGGGGCCGGGGATCCTCCTCCTCTCCCTCTCCTCCCCACCCTCTCCCTGCTCTCCCCGATGTGCAGCTGTCTTGTTGCAGCATCTCCGAGGTCTGGACTGCGGGCACAGCCCCGGGGGCTGCCAAGGCTGCTCGGGACAATCAATCTGCACTGGAGCAGCACAAAGGGAGGAGCTGGAACACTCCCCTGGAGCTGGCTCTGCTCTGAGTGCATCCCCAGCCAGCTCTTGCTTTTCTTGAGCGCAGCTGAGGGTCTGTATTTCATCTGCTTTTCCTCACTCTTCTGCCCTGTTTTTGTTTGTGAGCGAAATCCTTCCAAGAAGGGGCTGCGGGGCTGCTCCCAGTGGGCTCGGGGTTGATGAATGGAGCACCCCAAGGGGATGCTAAGGCCTTCCCCTTCTTCCTTCTTCTAAGGGAAGAAAATGCATCAGTGTCTCTTCATCCTCCCTGAGCTTCCACCTGCCCTGAAAGTTGCTTTTGGCATTTCCTGGGGCGCTGTTGTGACCCACAGTGGGGACAGGAGCTCTGGGGGCATCACTCACCCTCACCTCACAGCCCACCAGGCAAGGACAAATCAAACAAAACCCCACCTTGCCTCTCATGAAATCTCTGTTGCACACAGCAGCTGCAACAGGATAGCACATCTCCCTGTATCTATCTCAAAGACAGCTCTCCTCCTGTGAAACACAAAGTTGTGTTTTGTATGTGGGAAATAAAAATAATCTGTGTAATTGTAATTGCAGAACACGGCCATGGGGCAGTTACAAAGATGAGTTCTAATAAACAACCAAGGAAAGCATGGAAGAAGGTTTTTTTGAACAAACTTTGCTTGCAATTACCTATTATAAATCTCAAGCTGTTCTGTAATAAGAGTCTTTGAATTGAAACTTTAGAAGCTTGTTTTGTATTAAAGAGTTTTAAGCTGTAGCTTTAGAATGTAAAAAGCTTTCTCACAGGCTTGTAAAAAAACCATCCTGGAATACTGAAATTTAAAATAGATCACAATAGACTATAGGAACTGAATAGAAACCAAACACCAATGTCATAGATTTACTGTTGTTAGGTATCAAATAGTGACGTTAAAAACTGGAAATGGAAACTGCTGAGAAAGCTTATGAATATGTCTGAATATAGCCAATAAAATCCCAGCAAGTCCAGCAATCAGTGTGCAGTCAGAAGGGAAAATCCTTCCACTGTACCCAGTGCTGTTTTTGCTCACACTTTACCATACTAATTAATTAATTATTAAATTGAACTGCTGCTTGATTTATTTGCCGTGTCAAGCATCTCATTTCTAACACTCCTAACCCTCTTCCCCTCCACTGTCACCCAGCCCTGGAGCTGGGTGTCCTGCAGATCTCCAGTCCATTTCCACTCCTTCTCTGGGATCTGTCCTCAGGCAGAGCCTCTGTCTGTCCTCTTTTTTTCCCTTTTTCCTGCCTATGTGATGTTTTCTACCTGGGATCAGGCAGGAGCAGCAGAAACTGCTGAGAGCATTGGGTGAATTCTCACGGGAAGCCACAACCAGCCTGTCATACCTGTCTGTGAGGATTCCACACGGAGCAATCCTTTCCTTGGGCAAGCACAGAGGTGTTCAGTGGCTGGGGCTCTGCCCCCAGCCTCACCTAACCCAGCTGGGAGCAGCACAGAGCACAGGGACTGTGTCTGAAATGCCTTTGCTGAAGCACAGCTCTGCCCAGCACTCTGTGTTCCCCTGGGGCCAGAGGGGCTGCAGACAGGAGAAGCCACGGGATCTGCTCCCAAATACAGGAAATCCCACCAAGGGTTGCCCTCCCTTCAATAAAACACCTTTCCTCCCCTGGCTGCTTCTCTGACCTGTGCCCTGCCAGTGATGACTTAGGATTTTAGCTTTTATATTTTTCATAGACTTGTAATCCTGCAATTCTTTAGTGTATAACTAAACTCCATATGCAGTGCTAGCTGCTGTTCTCCCATTCTGGTCAGACACAACAATTCCTCTCTGGGGATCAAGGACACCTCACAGCCTCAGGCCCCAGAAATACAAACAGAAGTGAGCTGGGGGAGAGCAAACTTGGGGTAAATGCCTTCCTTACCTGAAGCTGTAATTGGAAGATTAACCCCCAATATTCAAAGGGACCAATAAAAGGGTGAAAACCCATGACCTGTCATCCATTTTGGGTGTAGCCCTGGGGGGATTTTGTCTGCCCAGACTTTACCTGAAGGCCCTTCAATAAATATATTTGATTTAAATTCCCTTAATTGTGTCTGACCTCTGTTTCTAGGTAAGCCCCAAAAGGCATCAGCAGGGTTTTGTCAGAGACCTCCTCAGGGAAAGGTCCATCCTCTGTCACCGATGTGCAAGCCTTGCTTGGGGCCCCAAATCTTGGTGAGGCTGGGATTTCAAGGTTTGACCTGTTTATCTGCACGAGGAACAAACACAGCCTTTGTTCAGCCACAGGACACCAGCAGCTCAAGTTTGAGCACCAAACTGCTCCAGGATGCTCTGTGACCCCGTCTGCCTGAAGGGGCTTTGTGGATTTACCACTCACACATTTCCTCATGATTATTTGTGCTTTCTCTTTTGTCCTTGGGAGAAAGGCACCCAGCAGAAGGTGTCTGGTTTAATCCCCTGGAACAGCAGGCAGGGAATAACCTCAGATCAAACCTCTCACCTCATCTCTGCCTTCCAGCCCCAGTGGCACAGACAGGTTGCCATCCACGGCTTGAACCAGGGCATTTAGCCCATGTGCCTCATGGAAAGGCAAGGATCCCCTCCTTGCCTCAGCAGAGAAATTTTCCAGGAGTTTGGGACATTCAGTGGGATGAGGGCTGCAGAAGAAGGCAGCCCAGTACCCCAGGGCTGCATTTCTTGTCCCGTCTCCTCCAGGGAAGATGAGACCCAGGGTTGTTTGGTGGTCGGTGCCAACCCAGGGTTGGTTGGTGCCACCCCAGAATTTCCAAGCCTTTCCCACCACATAACTGCAGAGGCTGGCAGGATGCTGGGCTCTCAGGAGCCAGGGATGGGCTCTTGCAAGCTGGACATCTTCAGTGCTTTCCTCTGAGGCAGTGTCCAGCCGGGTCCTCACAATCTGGGGAAAAGCTGTTTAAAAGGAGCATCACCTTTCTTTACACTGGGGATTTCTGATCTATTTGCCTACTGTAAAAGGGAGTAAAAGTTCCACCTTAAAAACCCCCTAAAGTTCATCTGGAGCTCCCTCTGGTGACTCCTGTATCCAGTGCTCTCATCCGGGTTTGGATAAGGCTGTCCTACTGTCACTGTGGGGATATTTATAGCTCCCAGTCATCTATTAGAGCTGCTGAACACACAATTAAATTAAAATGTGTCCAGATGCTGAAACGGGCACTGACATCTCACACACGATCCAGTTTGTCCCGCTGCTGTGCCAGGAAACCTGGGAGAAGCTCTGAATCAGCAGGTGAAATGTGAAATCAGGTGAAAGCTGCTGCCTTTCCCCTTCACAGCCAGATCTTATCTCACAGAAATGCACCTTGAATTTGAGTTTCCAGATCCACCCTCCCATTCCAGCTGTCTCTGTCCTTTCAGGTGCTAAATCCCTGCTGCCCCGGGGGAGGCAGCCCGGAGGAGCTTCCCCACCACACATTTTATTTGCCCTGTGGGTTGCTTTCTCCCAAGTTGTATTTGGTCATGTACCCCAAAACTCTATGGGCTGGTTTATGTATTTACATCTTATAACCTCCCCTTATCACACACTGAAAAGCAATATCCCTACTGTTAGGATGTCTTTATGTTGCATAATAATATTCAACATAAAAATTATAATAATATGCTATAAAATATATATTGTACATATTATGTTATAGATTACTTATATTATTAATATTATATATTATTATTGAATTATTATCAATAATATATTAATAATAGATCAATATAATATTATATTATTAATATTGTTATACTTATATAATATTATTATATATCATATATAAATATTTATATAATATAAAATAATATATGTATGATAATGTAACAAACAATATAATATAACAAATAACAATTTGTTCTGCTCCCCTCCACACCCACAGCCTGTTTACACTCTCCCTCCCAGCTGGTCCTTATGAGCAGATGGGTATTGAGGCAAAAGCACCAAATTCCCAGTGGTACAAAGCAAAACTCTTTGACCAGCAGTGGGTGCATCACAGATCTCTTGGGTTTGGGACTTGCACTTCCACACACCTACAGAATTCTGCCCTTTTTTAATCTCCTTTTTTTATCTGAGCAGGAGCTGGCAGATTTTGGGTGGAGGGGACTTGTGGCTGTCACTGTTCCCTTCCCACAGGCAGTTCCCTGCTCTGGGAATGCATCAGCCCCTTGCAGCCCAGGGAGCTGGAGAGAAATCTCTGCCTGGGAACCACTGCTGGGCTGTTCCTCTGTGGTTTAGCCCCGAGAGCTCTGGATGAGCAATCCTGCTGGCTGAGCCCATCCCAAGCCCCACAGCAGTGGGAATGATTTCTTTCCATGCCAGTGCCCTTTCCCATTGTCTTCTTGCCATTGCTCAGCCTGTGGTGCAGAGCTTGCAGAAATAACCTCAGAACAGTTCCTGGCCTTTTTTTGCTGCAAGGATATTGCTAAATCATATTATTCTTGCTGTCTTGCTAGAAAAAAAATTATCCACTTCAGTACAGCCATTAACCATAATTAGTGCTCAGTTGCACACACAATCTGGAATGAAGGGATCTGATCTTCTGCTACCAGTCAGTAAATCTCTCCAAGTGCACGGGGAGCAGACAGCAAAGTGAGCAATCCCTCATTTCTGCTCCTGTAACTACTT
The DNA here is from genome assembly GCA_013400215.1 of Cisticola juncidis. NCBI lineage: Eukaryota > Metazoa > Chordata > Aves > Passeriformes > Cisticolidae > Cisticola > Cisticola juncidis. Next base: position 312,508 of record VXBR01002514.1, on the reverse strand, counting down.
TTAAATGCCCTGCCAACAAGCTCACAAGAATATTTCCCCCATTTTCCATACCAGCAGCTTCTATTCACAGCCAGTATCCCCTGCTGGTGGATTTCCCTGGATCACCAGCCTGGGAAACAAAGAGCCAGGCACTTTGGGAGCCTTGAGAGATGCAGCCCTAAAGCCCTTGGGTTTTTAAGGTAGAAAATCCCACCTGTCAGAGTGCTCCTGACCCATCCCCTGCCTCCTGGCTATGTCTGGGAGCTGGTTTGTGCTGGGACCCCCAGGGCTGCTGCAGCATCTTCTGCTCCCTTCCAGCAGATCCTTTACATCCCTGGCTGCTTACCAACCATTGAAATAAAAATAAAAAAATAAAACCACCAAGTTACTCACTTACCCTGGCCTGGGGAGGCACCTTATCCTTGAGAAGAACCCTAGCAGTAGAAAGTGTGACAAACTGAACCCTTCCACTCAAAATGAAGTGCAGAATTGAATTTTTGGCTTGAGAAGAGTCTCAGGAAAGGGACAAATTTCTGAGCCTTAGCTGAGATGGGACTCCCAGCCCCAGCTCTGAGTGTGATTTGGTGGGGGTCCAACTGAATGTCCTTGGGGCAATTAAAGCCCAGCAATCCCTCAGAACCTCCACCCTGGGCTGATGAATTCAGTTCTTCCCTTGGGCTGAATCACAGCACAGGTTACAGAGCAGCTGAGGAGCATTATGGTGAAATAACCCAGCTCCTGTCCCAAAAGGCAGCAAGGGGTGCCTGGGCACCAGGGTGAGCAGCCCCAGGCTCATTTCAGGGTGGGTGATTTCACCTCTCTCCCCCCAGCTCCAGGCTCCAGGGGCATGCCCAGCTTTCAGTGCCCACAGCTGGAGGGTGAGCCAAACCAGAGCTCTGGGGTTTGGACTACAGGGAAACCTGTCAGTTCTGCCCCAAATCCCACCCCATGTACAGCCCAGACACCAAACACAGGGAAGGGGAAAGCACACGGAGCAGAAACGCAGCACTGCCCTCCTCTCCTGACCTGCAGGCTCCAAGCACCGGGCACTGTCTGGGCACCACCTCCTCCAGCAGCACCCACAGCCACGTGGGGAGATGTGCTGGCACCTAATTCCCTCCAGTTTGCTCTTCAGCCCTGCCCCTGGCTCCAAAGCTGCCTGGGGCTGAGGTTTTTAATGAGCTGAGTGTGGTCCAGCACAGAGCTGCTGTCCCTGGGCTTGTGCCAAGGGGGGAGCAGTGGGGTGAGGCACTGTCCCCCTCCCACACTGCCTGAGCACCTGAACCCATCACCCCATAACCCCTGGGACAACCCCACGTCCCCCTGGGTGACAGCTTCACCCCAATCCCACCATTTTGGGAGCCCAGGCTCATCACCAGCACCCTCAGGGCTGCTTGGAAGTGCCCCAGCTCCAAGGTGGGAGAAAAATCTCCGAGAGATGTTTCTGGGCTGATTGAAGTTAATTAGCTCAAATGATGCCTCTGAAGGAAAATGTTTCTTATTTTGGGTTCCTGCCCACTTGGGCCCAAGCCTGGTTTTCATAAGGCCAGTAAGTGCAAACAGATAGGGCCCTTTCACTGGAAACAGGCAGCACAGGATATAATTAAAGGAGTATGCACTGGCATGGCAGAGAACCGTTTTCAATTACTGCTGTTTCAAGGGGATTAAGGGGAAATATTTTAAACAAGACCACTGCAAAAATAGATTTTGTTTGTCATTAGCTTCCAAATAATATTTGACTTTGGGGCTGAAGTTTCCATGTGCCAGGTCTGCCCCTGGTGGCACGTTCCCCACAAGGGCTGGAGAGGGTGATCCACGGGGGCAGGGCTCCCTGTGTATGGCCCTATTTCCATATGGGAAGTGCCCTCCTTTTCCCCCTGCCAATTTTCTCTCTGTGCCAGCCTGGAAGTGCACAGGGCAGCCTCAGGAGTGAGGAACACCCTGCAGGGGGCTCGTTTGGTGCCAGACTGCCCTTGGGGTGCTCTGGGAACACACTGGCACTGCCTTTGGAAAGGAATGAGTGCCCTGCTGCAGAGGGAGCGGGGGCTCCACTGGTCCCTGTGCTTTCCTTGGCCAGGCCAGCTCTACCTCTGACCCTGGCTGGCTGCTGGATCTCTGCACAGCTCATGGGTGTGAATTTGGGATGGTCTGTTCTGCCAGGCCTGGAAGATGCTGTCACTGTCACAAGAGAAGGGCAGCCCAGCCTCCCTCCATCTCTGCCTCTCCCAGATCAGGCTGTACCTGCAGAAAAGGGATGGAATTGGAGCTAACCCCAGGAGGGACGCAGCATCTGTCACCTTGCTGGAGCCCTGCTTGGGGTGCAGGTGTAGAAATGGGGACAGAAGGCTGAGATGGGTTTGCTCTGCTTTCCCTCCCCACCTTGCCCAGCCTGTGAACAGGACGTGTGCCTGAGGTGTGTGAAAGCCGTGGCCACGTGGAGCTGGAGAGAGGCAGCCACACTCCAAGTGCTGCCACGTCCCCAGGTGGGACAGGGCCCCCTCATCCCACACAGAGACCCCTCCCAGCACTGCTGAGCACCTCCTGAGCCCCTGTCCTGGGACAGGCAATCAGGGAGTCAGGTCCTGTCCATGGGCAGGATCCCAGGGTTATTCCTGCACATTCACACCGCACTGTCCAGCAGGGTGGGCTCAGTGGGGAGGTCTGGGATTCACCTGGCTCGTGCAGAGCAGGCACATCCACCCTCCCTGAGCCTTCCCAGAGGAAGGGGCTGCTTCTCCCAGCACCTGGGCCCCCCAGGCTCCTGTTCCAGGCTCCCCAGAGCCTGTGTGAGGCCAGCAGCACGGGAAGGGCTTGGCCACATCTCTGCTGGCCCAGGGAGCTCAGGAGGCTGCAGCAGCAGAAACAGCCCGAGCAGGATCATGAGAAACCACTCCTCTGTGCTATTTCCAGCACCCAAGGACATATTTTCCCTCTGGAAGGCCCACAAGGAGGATGTTTCTCATGGCTGCCTCGGGAATAGCACAGCCTGGGGCGCGTAGGCCTGGGGCAGCCAGGCAGGGCTTCAAAGGGAGCCAGGGACACCAAAAACAGAGCTTGGCCACTTCCATGTCAGAGGGCAGAGCTGCTGGCACCAGCTCAGGCCCTGGGATGCGAGAGGAGCGTCAAGAGCCTGCAGAGATGTCCAGTGAGCAGAGGCACCAAAGGAGAGCTCCTCTCCAGAGGAATTTCCAAACACGTGGCCCAGAGCACTCCCCAGCTCCCCTGCTCACAAAGCAGCTGCTGGGCAGTGAAAGGGCTGGAAGGGGAGGGCTTCCTGCCATGCCAGTGGGGCTAAATCACCCAAAGGGGCACCCAAAGGGCTTCACATCCCCAGAACAGCAGGCTTGCCACAGCACGAGAGGCTCAGAGGGCTCCATCTCATCCACAAAGCCCCCAAGGACAGTGCTGGAAGTGAGAGAAGTCCACACCACTCCAGATTGGCTCAAACAAGCCTGGACACACGGGGAATTCACACTGTTGGGCTAAAAGCACCTGGGAGGAAAACACAGAGTCCTGGGAAACAGAGACTGAGAAATGCACCTTGTGCTGTGAGCTACAGAGACCTGCAGAAATAATGTCACCCAGGAGCCAGGCAGAGGACAGGAGGGCACAGTTAGGGGGGCACGTGGCTACAAGAGTGGGGAAAGGAAATGGAGAGCTCAAGCAAAGAGCAGCATGGGCAGAAGGCCAGGAAAGGGCTCTTTTCCACAAGCAGCATTCCACCCCCTGTAAAATCCAGGGAATTTATCAATAGTGCAATCAGTTCTCCTGTAGGCAATTAGCATCTTCTCATGGAGATGACACTTCCAGGGCCTCGAGGTCAGCCCTGCCCTCAGCCCAGCAGGCAGCAGAGCCCAGAGAGGGGCACACAGCAGACACCCTGCTGCACACACCTTCCTGGCTGCCACCCTCACCATCAGCCCCTCCTGACCACTGGCTTCCACCACAGCAGCCAGCTTCAAGTGACAGTTTCATGCTTCCCCCTTCTGCTGCCCCCTCCCAGACAGGCAGCTCCAGCCCTGTCCCCATTTCCTCATTTCCATCCTCAACCCATTCCCCGTCTTCTCTCCAAAGAGCTGTGGTTTGACCCCTCTCCTTCCAGCCCTGCATCTCCAGACATTCCCTGTCTTTCCCCACCCTTCTGGGGGCAAGGCAGGGCTGGGACTGCAGGACCAGCCTTGAGCACCCCAGGCCCAGGCACTGACCCACGACCCTGCATCAAATCCCAGGGGATTTGCAACTGAGAATGACACAGCTGGGAGGACACTGCCCCCCTCACCACCTGCCCCCTCTTGTACCACAGCTCCTCTGGTCCCTCTGTGCCACTGTGAGGCTTCAGTGAGGGATGTGCTACCCTGGCAAGGGCTGAGCCAGTCCTGGTGCCTGCCAACCCTTCAGAGGGCCACAAAGCATCACTACCACCCCTGACAGCTCCAGTTCCTCTCTCAAGACTCATATGAGCCCTCCAGGAAATGTCCTGTGGAGAGCCAAATCAGAAGTCAAAGAACAGAAGGAGCTGAGCTCTGGCAGTTGCCCAGCTCTGGGAAGGAGAAAAGAGTTATGAAAACACTCATTAGAAGGTGGTGAGAAATCAGGCATAGGTCACTTGAACCCTGGCCCTGAGGAAAGGGGTGAAGCCCACAGGGTAAAGCCCAACTGGATGGGAGGAAGCCTGCAGAGTTTTTTGGAGGAATGGCTCAGTTTGGTAATTTTGATGACATCCTCAGGGCTGGGCTTTTCCTTTGCTTGGGATAACAGGTCTGGACCTGGTGCTTGATCTCGCTCAGTGGGTGCTGCTGTTCCTCTCCTTCCAACCCCACAGAAGAGCTCAGGCCTGGATTGATGCTCAGATTTTGGGCACAGGCCACCCAGGGCTGTCAGAAGTTTTACCAGACAGAGCACAGGCACTGCTTGCCCAGAGGATGCCAACAGCTCTGGCACCAGGGAGCCCCAGGGACTGGCACTGGGGCTGCTCTGAGCAAGGGGCAGTGTGCTGTGAGTCTCCTTTTAACCCACGTTCTCAGGACTGGGGAGTGGCTCTCTGGCTGCTCTTTGCCAGCCTGCTGCACACACCCAGCCTCCACTTTCAGAACCAATTGGTTTTTGTCTCAAAGGGGCCTTGTCTCCCAAGAGAAACTTCCTTTTGAAATCAGCTTCCCAGCGCTCTTGGGGCATTTGCAAGATGTTCCACTTTTATATCACAGTCTTTAAAGGGCTGAATTTTCCATGTGCCAGCTCTGCCCTTTTCCCTTTAGAAAAGGATGTGAGGCAGTGGATAGGACCTCATGTGCAAATTAAGTTATCAGCAATCCTTGTGTTTATTTTTAACTGTGGGAAAAAACTCCTTTCCCACTTTCAGGAATTGGGAGTGGCTGCATGCAGCAACTGAGCTCACAAAATGTTTTGATTACCTGGTCCTGCCTATTTTGGATGTGCTACCGAGCAGGTTAACTGATGGGCTGACCTCTTGAGATCTTCCAACAATGTTGCAAATGTTTTTTTGAGAGAAGCGCAGCATCGCTGCCGACAAGAGAAGCCTTTATTGGTTTTGATGGCTCACTGTGTGAGTGTTCACTTTGGAGCTATGAGATGGGGTAGGTTGGCTCCTCACAGGATGCTGAGACAGCCTGAGTGGGTGATGGCACCAGCGCTGCCTCCATCCCTGCAGACTCCCCAGAGCCAGCATCGCCTTGTGCATCCCCCTGGGGGCTGCTCCGTCCAGCTCTGTGCAGCGCTGGCTGGCAGGGGACTTTATCCTCCTCCGTTTCCCGCTCCTGGAAAGACCGGCATCTCTCGGGGTTGATGTTCCCCGAGATTCTCCTTGGGGCGGCCGTTCCCCGAGGCTACTGGTTCTCCCCCAGGGTTGCTGTTCCCTGGAGGTTTCCCTGGGGTTGCTGTTCCCCAAGGTAATCAGGTTTTGCGTCTTCTCTTTGCCCCAAGTGTTTCACACCGAAGGCAGAGACGACAAACAGAGTCCGCCAGTGCAGTTTCCAAAGTTGTTTATTCTTCATTATCTCTTAGTTTTTTTCTTCTCTGCCAAGTCTCCCTGGCAGGGGCATTATCTCAGTTCTTTCTCTGCTCT
>VXBR01002514.1:289314-299431 GCA_013400215.1 Cisticola juncidis | reverse complement strand
ACCTTGAGTTATTTAAAAAAAAAAAAAAAAAAGAGCCATTGCAAGGTGCTGGTTGCCATTTGTCATCCTTCAGCCACTGTTTACTCCCACATTTCTCTGCCATGGCACAGAGGTGTCCATCCCCTGCCCCCACCAGGGTCACTTCAGCTTTATCTTCCCAGCAGGAGAGCTCGTGCCCCATCCCAGCAGTGCCTCAGGACTGCAGGCTGTGGGCTGGGACACTGCAGGGAGGGACAAGGCACAGCCATCTCCCAGCCCCACCTGGAAGGGGCTGCTCCTTTCAGTGCCATTTCAGAATCAACACCTGGCTCTGGGACCATGTCCCAGCCCTGCCAACCTGTCCCACCCAGGGCACGCTGACCCCAGCAGCCCCAGGGGTGCCCTCCTGCCCCACAGCAGCCATCAGGGGCATGGGAGAAGGCCTGGACACAGCACATGGTCCTTCCCAACCCCCAAAAAGTGATGGCTGGCCTGCCTGCCTTCCCTCACAGAGAACTTTTAGGGGTTTTTTTTGCAAGACCTAATTTCAGGAATGAGGTGTGCAGTGCTTCCCACTGCATTGAACATCTGCTGGTGGGACACAGAGGTGCTCCTGGCTCGTGAAAGGAGCTGGGGTTTCCCCACTCCTTCTGTCCTCCTGAATTTCACTGCTTCAGGTGATTTCCTCACATCTGCTGGACAGGCAGAGACACAGAATAACCCACCCCTGCCAGCGCTGCCTGAATTGTTCAGATGAGAAGATGACAAAGTCAGGGGTGCTTCAGGCAGCCGAGGGGCAGGAAAACAACTGCTGGGAAAGCTGGAAAAAGAGAGGAAGGGGAGCCCAGGAGCAGTGCTAAGCCCCAAATCCAGGCTGCAGAGACCCAGACAAGCTGCTGGGCATTGCCCCTGCTCACCTGGGATCTCACTGGAGGGCAGGAAGGGGAAGGGTGAACATTAAAGCAAATCCCAGGCATGGAGACACCTCCCTGTCCCCACTGGGGGTGAGCAGGAGATGGCCTGGAGGGAGGAGAAGACCTGTGCCATGGTGGGAGCAGCTCAGGTGGGCAGGGCATGCCCAGGAGCAGGGCGAGGGGAGGCTGCCACACCCTGCTGCTGCCACACCCTGCTGCCACAGCTCCGGGGCATCCTGCTGGAAAATCCTGGCCAAACTGAGGGCTGGAGCCGTCAGGTGAGGAGCCACAGCTCAGCAGTGCCAGGCCAGAGGAGCTGGCTGCAGCTCTGCATGGACATCCAGAGCTTTGAACTCACCAAAGCACTCCAGTCTCAAAATCCACTTGGAAGTGATGCTATTCACAAGCCCACTTCCTTTGGCAACCAAGAAACAGTAAGCAAAGGGTGATATAATTATTAATATTTCAGCTTCAGGGGAGGGAATAATCAGCTTTCCAAGGAATGCCAGCATGGCTGACTGCTGAGGGCCTTGCAGAGAAACCCATCTGCCCTGACAGGGTCTCTCTGGGGACTGCCCTGCTGAAATTTCACTGCCCAGGGAGGGTCAGAACCCAGATCAGCAGGGAAGTAGGATGCCAACCCAGACCCCCAACAGTTGTCTTGAATCTGAATTAATAATTTTTTGACCAAGAGGGGAAGCTGCAGAAGCCCACAGCCCCAGCCCCCAGCATAGACCCTGCTGGGAGCACAGCTCACCAACCCCAGCCTGGCTCCTCATCTTCAGGAGACAAACCCAGCCCCACTCCCACCCCTGCTCTAACAGCCTGCACTAATTAGCTCTGAGGACCCTCTGAGCTCCTTCTGTCCCCCTGCCTTGCTCTGCAGTGAGGGATTTCCCTGCTGAGCCCAGCTCTGCTCACTCTTGCCCAGCTGATGGGACTCACCCCTTTCCCCTCTTTGCTTTCCTTCCTCCCCTCTCTTCCCTGCTGGTCCCCCATCCCTGGCACCCCCAGGGGTTGTCCACCCCTCCCTCAGCTCCCTCCTCTGTCCACCCCTCTGCTCCCCTCCTGCCCCAGCTCAGCCCCAGCTGCTCTCACCTCACAGTGGGTGTAGGAGCTGCAGACAACGCCATGGCTGTGTCTCCTCTCCTCCTCAACACCATTCCCTCCAGGAGAAGGCTTTGTGGAGGTTTCCTGCCTTTCACTGCTGCTGACCTTGCAGCTGCCTGACCCCAAGCCCAGCCCCATGGGCTCCAGAGTTCCCAGCCCCAGCAGGACACCTCAGGGCACAACACATGACACAGATGTGGCAGCTTCTAGAAAGGACTGGGGAGTCTCCTCCCCCTTTTATTGAAAATGGTCATTCCTATTCTAGTGCAAACACTGTACATTTTACATCACAAAGCAAGAGATAATTTACAGGATACACTTCCAGCTGGAAATCCTGTGGCTTCACACGCCAAGCTCCGTCAGCCTCGTCCATCATCCATCCCTGTCACGCAGAAAATTCCCACTTTGAGGGAACCAGTCACCTGTTTCTCTGCTGGGAAAGGGGGAGCCCGAGGAAACAGGGCTCATACAGAGTAGGCAAGAGAAAAATGCCTTAAGACACATTTTCTCCCCTGAATGGTACCCAAACTCCATGATAACTGTGGTAACCATGGCAACTTCCCAGAGCTGCAACTGAAAATCTGCTGAAACCCCGGAGAACTCCACTCTTTGAGAATAAGGCCCTTGATCTGCACATATATTTACATGGTTTAATAAAATACAGATTGAGCATACGCAATTCTAGAATTCACTTTGGCTTGAACGACAGCAAGTCGCTGTCTTTTGGCTGAGGTGATCAGCAATCAGGAAACAAACACCAAAAGCTGTCTGTTCATCCAGCTGGACTCTGGTTAGTAAATCCATGTAAACAAAGCAATACTGGGTCACCAGAGGGGGTGGAAAGGTCTTATCTGAACTGACAACAGCCCAGTCAGCCGTGGTGGCATCCCTGACCAAGCAGCCCGACCCAAGGCAAGACCCAGCTCAAACTGGAGGTGCAGAAGCTGCCACAGCCTTCCTGCAGGAGCAGCCCCATGCCAGACAGCTCAGATAAAGTGAGGAGGCTGAACAAGGGCTGGCACAGGCGTTTGTGAGCCCCTCATTTGAACATCACAGCATGGGGATGGGGATCTCTGTCCATGGCTGGATAAAGGAGCACCAGGAGCTTCCTGCTCCCTGAACTGCCCCTGGATAACCCCAGAAAGTGGTGTCCCTACACAGACAACAACAAAAGCTGCTCAGGGGGGTTTTCTGCTGCAGAAAAGCTGAGCAAAGACTGGGGGAAAGCCACAGGCCAGCAAGACACTGCAGGAAAGAGCTGAAACCCCAGGGTGAGCACTCAGGTCAGCACAGGGGAGCCCATCCAGGCTGCTGTCACTGCTGGGATGTTGGTGGGTTGTGGGGAGGGCAGCAAGGCAAGGAGAGTGGAGAGCACCAGCTTAAGGTGCTCAAAAACCAGTCCAACCTTTGAGTGCACTGGGTCCTTTCTGGCCCCATTCTTCCATGGTCTGTGTGTTTGTGTGAGCACAGGGAGCAGCAGTGGGTTTCTAAATGCAGCCTGAGATTTCCAGCGTGATCACTCGGCTCTGGGAGCTGGACCCACACTGTGCAGGATAGAAATATTCTGGTTTACTCACATTGGGTTCTCCAGACTGCAGGTGGCCAAAAAAATGCCATCAAACAGAACATGATGGGTTTTGTAAAGCACAATACTCATCCTGCCTGCCTTTCCCTGGCGTTCTGCCTGTGACTTTCAGCTTTTTGTCCTGATCACAATAAGGGGTTTTTTCCCCTCAAAAATACCCACACAGGGAGGAAAAAAAAAAATCCACCAGCAATGTATACAATCATAGGCACAACTTACTCCAGTTTGGATTCAGGGCATTTTTCTTTGTGCTAGCTCAGATATTTTGGCTGGATTCCCATTCATCCTCTGCCAGTTAAATTTTCACCTGTATTTTAAAGAGATTTATTCCTCATTTCCTGCAACATGCTCTTTGAGACTATCAAAGCCCACTGTCAGACATCTGCATATGCCCAGCCTGTCTGCAGCAAACACCAGGATGGAGATCCAAGCCACTCTCCAGAAGGATTTCTCAGGACTGAGCTCCATTCTCCTTCCCTCAGGGTCCAGCCTGGACCATGGAGTAGCTCTGCTGCCTTCAGTGGGGCTGTTCCATGGCAAAGTCCATCTCAGTTTGGACACAAAGTGCTGCTTGTCACAAACCAACCCCCTCCTCCCCCAAATGTGAGGGGCAGGCACCACCAGCAGTCAGGAAGATCTTAATTTCCTCAGGATGCTTGTGTGGAAGAAATGCCTTTTGGTCTGCATCTCCTCCACTCTTCATGGAGATAAATCAATTAGGTGCTAATTAGGTCTCCAGAGGGCAGAGGGAGGACAGCAGGCAGGGAGAATGGTTAAGGTTATAGGGAAGCCTCAGTGAGCAGTGTTAGGGGAGCTTTGGTGGGATGGTCCCTGCTGAGGCATCCCTTGTGCTCAAAGGGACTTTCCCTGGGGATATCCCTGCACATTCCGAGAGCCACAGGAACCAGTCTGACTGCAGAGGGGATCCTGGCTCTGTTCTGTGAAGCTCCCCCAGGGGAAAATCTGCAGAGGAGCGTGGCTCCCTCCAGCACCACTGCTTTGGGGTTTCTCACAGGAGGACGTGAGCTGCCTTCTCCAGAGCTGCCCAAGGCTGCAGGGAAGAGCTCTGGCAAGGTGAAGGAGGCTGTGGCTGGAATTTCAATGCACAGCTCCACCTGGATGCAGCACAAACACCCCAAACGTTTTCAACGGGTTTTATTTCGTTTAATAAAAAACACCAACCAAGCTTGCATGTATTATCTTATATATATAAATATATACAGTATATATAAAACAAATGCATCTGGACAACGCCTTTCCCTGTGGCACAAAGTGTAAGGCATAGAAAGGGGTGTCCTGACAGTCCTGTTCTTGGCACTACAGAGAGATCCCCCTGCTACACTCCCACGTTGGCTTTTCTCTCTTCTTTGGCTTTTGGAGGCAGCAGTGCTGGGAATACTCAACAAAACAATGGAGCTCTGCAGAGCCCAAGGAGGTTTTCCAGGCAGCTCAGACAGCAGGAATCCATCTTGTTGCATTAAATGGACTTCTGGCAGACTGATAGGAATGCGCTGCCTCTGTGGCACAAGGGACTGGAGGGATGAGGGCTGGGTGGATATCATGGAAATTGGTGACCAAACAAATTCTTCTTCTAGGGTGGGTGGGGCAGCGGGGAGATGAGCAAGCTTTGCATCTCAGCGTGCTGGTGGTGGGACTTGTCCTTGGGCTGGGATTGGCAGAGGTTTCTTTTTGCAGTCCCGTACAAAAATGGAAACCAGCAAGGGTGAGAGTGTCCTTTACTGAAGAAGCTCGTAGTATATTGAGCAGAAGCAATAAACCCGACGATAACAAGAGAAAAAAAACAAAACGGTGGCATTATCCCAAAAGGAAGGAGGAACCTTATCACTCACAGGTTTGGTTTGCTCCCCGTGTTCAGTTCTGGGTGAGGGTTGGCTTTTTTACTTCTTTTTTTTCTTTCTTTTTTCCTTTTTATGATTTTTTTTGTTGTTCTCTTTTTCTTTTTTATTCTTTCAGCACAGACAAGTTGCGAAGCAGGACGGGTGCTGTTGTGTTTTCTCCTTCTGCAAGGCAGCTGCCTCAGTCGTTAATTGACTGTGGGCACCTGATTCCTCTGTAAACTGTATTCCTTTGCCTTCAGTCTCAGGTTGGCAATACTGTTGGCCATGTTCATGCCCTGCGCCGGGCTGGCGTTGGTACACGTGGCAGAGTAGGTGGCCATGGCACTGAGGGATGGAAAGAGAAACATCAGGTCAGGCGTGGCCTCCAAACCACGGCAGAAATCCCCACCAGAGTCTCACCACTGGGTTTCCACACCTTGGGGTGTGCTCCTGCTGCCAGCAGGGAATTACCACTCCCCTTGATTTACCACCCCCCCATTTAACATCTCGCCGCTGCAGTTTGCTCGCCCAGCGCCAAAGCTGGTTGAAGTCAACAGGAAAAATTTCCACTTCCTATTTTCTAACCCAAAGAGGTTTGCAGTGAGATCAGCCTGCCAGTCAGACCATTGTCCTCAGAAGTATTCCCACTGGAAGCAATGTCTTTTTGATGAGACCAATTGCTGGTTTTACAGCCTGTGAAACCACGTCACTTCTGAAACACATGTTACATTAAAGAAACACGCTGGGAAAAACCCGTTTCAACAATTGTGATGTTTTCTGGTTTCAGCCCTTTGGAATGAAAATTTCCACATTTTTTTCCCTCAAAACTTCAGCTGATTATAAAGAGCATGTCCTAAAGGCTGTAAGGAAAAAACCCAAAACATAAACCACTTTTTCTCCCTTTAAACCGCGACTTTATTCATGAAAAACATCACTTCTGACAGCAGAGGCTGAACAAAGATCTCTGACTCCTTTCTTATCCTACCAAAAAATCTGCAAAGCTGCTTTCCAGACCACTAGGAAACTTGTTCAATCCATGTGTCCCATGGGTTTCTGTGAAAAGCAGCTACCCCCTCCAACTCCCCCAAACCCAGCAAAGTATTTGACCTGCTGCATTTCCTTTACATGGGTCCTCAGATCAAAACCAGTTGAAAAGCACCATGAACCAGAGGTGCCCGTTTAACACAGAGTGTCCAGGAGGAAGCCCCAAATGCTCTGCTGGAGTCCAGCTCAGCTCTGGTGCTGACCTTTCCCATCTGCCTGCCCGGGTGGCTCACAGCTGAGGCTCTGGGAAATGCTCTGCTCCATCCACAGACCAAAAAACTGAGATGGATTGGGGTTTTGCATTTTTGTCTTTTCCTTTTTCTGTCTTAAAAAAAAAATCCTTCCAGCACTGACCTCCTTAACTGGAAATGCCTTTGCAAGAGCAAATGTCCCTGCAGGGACACAGGTACCTGCTGCACAGGTCCAGGCTGGAGCTGTGCCTGCTCACCCTGAGGTGCTGCTGGCATTTCTGACCTCCCAGGAATTTATTTGCCACCCAGTGCCCTGTGAACCCCCAGTCTGCAGAGATCCAGACCAGGGAATATCTACATTTCATCAGAGCTGGAGCTCTTCTCAACCAGCTGCATCCCTTCAGCTCCCTCTCCATGGCTGGGCTGGTTCTTCCCTCACCCCTAAGTCAGCAGCAGTGGGAGAAGCCAAACGCTGCCTGCAGGAGGGTACAAAACCCCACAGGGTGTAAAGGTGGTGGCTACTCCCATCTGCTTCCACAGGGTGCATCTCTCCCATCTTTCTGAGCTGGAAGAAATTTGGAGACCTTCAAGGGTTCTCTAAACCAGGTAAAACAGGAGTTTTCAGTCAGGGGTGTAAACTGTCCCCATTCAAAACCAAATTGCTGGCCAAGTCTGGGCTGACACCCCAGGGAGCCTCTGGCTCCCAGCTCCCCAGAGGTGTGGGGAAGCTGATTTCACTTACTGATGCCAAGTGAAATCCCTGCTAAACCAAAAACCTCCACAAGTGCTTTCTTCCATCCAGTTATTCCACCAGGAGCAGTACATGAGCAGGCTGTGTCCAAACACCAGAAGAGCTTGAGCATTGCTCCAGAGACTTCCAGGCTCTAACAAGGGTTGAAGTCACCCTGTTGACCCCTCCCTCCACCCCACTGAGGCAGAGAAAAATCTTGCTCCACTCAGCTGCTTTCATGAAACACAGAGGAGCATCATGTTTCTGAGGCCTAAAATCCTTCTTTCAAATAAGGTTTTCAGTGGCCCGTGGAGTCAAAGGTTGCTGGAGTGGGAAGTGTGGGCTGCCAGTCTTGTTTTCTTAGGAACCTACTCTAAAAAATGCCTAAGCAAAACATTTTTCAGCTTCAAAAAAAAATAATAGTATCTACTTGGCTGTCTGGGTGACAGAGATCTGCAAATAGCTTTGGTTGACCTGTGGCTGCATGTATTTGGAGAATAAACACACGGATTGAAAACTTTTCCCAGATCTAAGAGTAAAACCAGCCCCGGCCACGCAGCTCCGGGCCCTCCCCAGGAGTTAATCAGGGCTGGCCCAGCCCTGCTGGGAAGGTGGGGAGGGGGCAGAGGGCCATGCAAACACTCCCCGTGGCTGGAGGGGTTCAGCAGTGTTCCAATATCTGAACAGCCTCACTGCAAAGCTTTCACGAGGCTGCCACAGCCCCGCCCTTTCAGATGAATGTGATTGCCAAGGGATGATCAGTAGGTTTAGGAAAGCTGGGCAGCAGGGAGGGTCCTGAGCATCGCACAGAGTGGAAAAGCAGCTGCTGTGCTCCTCTGCCAGTGCAGGGAGGGTGGCACTCCTGCCTCCCTTGATGTGTGAGCTGCAAATGTCCTTGCTAAAACATCTTGGCTTGGGCAAGGGGAAGATGCATGGTGGATAGGCCCAGCCTGGACCTAAGGGGCTGACAAACCATCCCTGAGGCTGTCCCTTCTCTCCTGTTCTCATTAGCACATGGCAGTGACCTCAGACAGCCCTTCCAGGGTGTCCTTGGCAGTTACCTTTGCCAGGTCCTCTCCCAGCAGTGATTGTGAAGCCCCCCGTGTAAACATCTTGGGAGGGATGATCTCTTTTAAAACTGTGAGAGGTAGAAATAAACCATGAGCAGTAGGGATGTGCTGCTGTGACCAGTGCAGTCTCACTGGGGTGGGGAAGGAACTCACTTCCCTTCCCTGATCTCACCTCCTGAATGCTACACCAAGGAACACTTCACAGGGAGAAAGCCTTAGCCCCAAAAAGAGGGATTTTGACAGAGAGCAGTCCTCAGGAAAAAAAATCCAAATGATAAGGGCCATTTCTAAGATGAAGCTAGTGGCCACCAAAGCATCCTTTTCCATATCTGGACTGGGTGGATCTGTGACTTGCTCTGGAGATACAGGGTGGATGAGGAGGACCCCACGGGACTGAAGGAACAAACAGGAAGACCAAGTGTTTGCAGCTCTTACTGGGCAAACAATGCTTGGAGCAAAAGGAGGCTCAAGGTGACCCAGCAAGAGAGGTCCTGTGCATGGGGTGGCTCCTGGAAGGCAGTGGGAAGCTGACAGTGACCAGGTCAGATGAACAGGAAGAAATCCAGCCAAAGGCTTCATGGTCCTGACCAAGAATGGAGCCACTGTGCTAAAAAGCACCCGCCAAGCTCATTTGTAGCTGCCTGTGAGCCAGCTGGCTCCCCACAAACCAACACATCCTGTGGATCCACACCCAGCTCCTGCAGAGCCAGGAACGGCACGGAGAGGACAGGGAGGCCTGTGATGGGCACAGACATCCCAGATCCTCTGAGACTGGGCTTGCCACGTCCATCTCCTTTCCTGTCATCCCCTAAGCAGCACTGACCACGGGAGGTGGCACTGAACACCAGCCTAGCCCTCAATGCAGGCAAAGCACAGCACAACATTCACACACACCCTTGTGCTCAGGCAATAACACTGCTCACCAGCTCGGTGCTGAGCACTGCTCCAAGGGATGAAGAGAGTTCCCAGCCCCTCCTGGCACCCCAAGCAGTGACTGCCGTGGGACAGCCACAGATCTCCCTCTTCTGGACACTGCGGGGTGGCTGAGCCTCCCCAAGGGCTCTGATCCCCAGATCCGTGTCCCATGGAAGGGTTTCCTCCTTGCTGTAAACCAGATGCACTGGGGAAAACCTTCTGCTTCCATGTATTTCTACCTGAGCCTCTTTTGAAACTTCCTGAATTGCAGGGAGAGGAAAGAAGCTGCCAGAAAGACACAAGGATGCCGAGCCAGGACCACACGGCAAAGCTGGCAAGGAGATGGGGTGGGAAGAGGTGAGGAGAACCAGTGGGAGGGTGAGGCTGCTGCTCCCTGCGGTTGTCCCCGTGGGTACCTCAGAGCTGTCCGGGGAGCCCTGGGGGTGCCCAGGGGTCCCTCACTCACCTGTAGGGCGAGGCAGTCCCCCAGGACAGGTAGTCGGTGGGTCTGGGCGCGGGGCGAGGGACGATGGGCTGCTCCACGGCCGTCACATCCCCCGAGTAGGACTTGAGCAGGGACGCGTTCTTGCTGGCCAGCATGGCCCGCTCGTTCCGGCGGAACTTGGCCCGGCGGTTCTGGAACCACACCTGGGAGAGAGCACAGAGCCACCCGTGTCACCGCCCTCTGCTGGGCTGTGCCCTGCGGGCTGTGAGGGCAGCCTGCCCCCCAGCCTGTCCTTG
>VXBR01002514.1:260582-289198 GCA_013400215.1 Cisticola juncidis | reverse complement strand
GGGAGACAATCCCTGTGCCTGCTCCCCAGCCTGTCCCTCAGAACCCCAGGGGGAGACAATCCCTGTGCCTGCTCCCCAGCCTGTCCCTGGGAGCCCCAGGGGGAGACAATCCCCGTGCTGCTCCCGTAAAGCCCTGAGGGACAGGGGTCTGTCCTGTGCAGGTGGCAGCCAGCCCTGGCAGTGCTGTGCAACACACCATGGCCTGCTCTGCCCTTTGGAAGGTGCAGGCCTGCAAGCTGAGGGCTCAAGATGACGTGAGCAGCCTGAGCATCCAGCACCTTGGCCTTGAACGAGCCCTGAGGACACATCTGGCTGGGCAGCGGGTGCATGGGGTGGCAGGTCAGGCCTGGCCGTGTCCCTCATGGCACGGTGTGCCGTGTGCCACAGCCACAGCGAGCCAGGAGCTCGGTGACCCTGTGTGCCACACACCCCCCAAGGGTTCCTGCTGCCCTGCTGGAGATCCCCATGGTCCCCCAGGGGAGTGTGCAGGGTGTGAGCTGGGATTACCTGGACTCTGGCTTCAGTGAGGTTGACTCTGCGTGCAAGGTCCTCCCGGACGAAGGCATCGGGGTAGTGTGTCCTCTCAAAGACCCTCTCCAGTGCCTGCAGCTGGCTGCTGTTGAACGTGGTCCTGTTCCTCCTCTGCTTTCTTTTCTTCTTCTCTTCTGAGTTCAGCTGATCATCTAAGAGAGACAATTGGGGATGTGAAAAGTGAGAAAGCCACGAGCCCACAGCCACAGGGTGAAGGATCTCAGTGGTTTCAAGAGGGAAAGGGCTTAGGTAGGGGCTTGCACGATTTCAACCCCACACAGTAACCACACTGTGTTAGTCCCCACATGAAGAGGAGGTGGCAAGTGCACTGATCCCAAGCATTTATTTTTCAATTCCACTGCAAAAGGCTTGTACCAGCTCCCTCAAGCTACCCCAGGTCTCAGCTTCCCTATCTCTGAGGCAGAAAAAAGCCCAAAATGCATCTCCCTGTTGCTGACAATCCTGGAAATCTTTTCTGACGGCAAAGAATCACAAAACCCCGTGCTCTTGGCTTCAGATTTCCAAGGACTGCTCTTTCTGGGACGTAGTACAGCTCTCTGGGGTAAGAGCATGTTGGATGCTGTTAGTGAGGAGCAGTTGTGCCCTCTGCAGCATCCTCCTTGCCTTGCTGAGCTCAGCAAGGTGCTGAACAACAAATAAGAGCACATGTTGTTTTATACCTCAGAAATTAATCAATACATCTGGATCACACCAGATTGTGTGAGGTGCCACCAAAAAATCCACATTACCCTGGGGGGACTGAGCCAATATTCACGTCAGCATTAAAGTGTATTGATCCCTGAATCCATAAAAATGCATAAGCTTGTGAATCATATTCTAAATTCATCACTGCACAGCCTGGCCCAGGTGACAGTGTCACACTGAGAGTCCCAGGGCTTGACAGTTCCTCTTATCCCCTTCTTCTCTAAGGCGTGTGTAAGGCAGAAGGAGGGGCTAAGGAAATGAAAGTCTGCAGTTGCTGTCCTCACCACCTGTTTGTGTTGCTTTTCACAGCCCATCTGGTACCAGTTACTGCACCTGAACACCTTTGGAGCGAGGCCCATCCATTTGGGAACAAAAGGACATTCCTCTTAAATTAAAGTAGGGTTTTCAAATTCCTTCAGGTTTACAGTGCCTCCATCCCTAATCCTCCTCCAACAGCCTGATGAGCCCCAGAAGGCTCCTTTCCAGCCAGGGGATTCCTGGGTGCAAAAATATGCCCTTGGTATTCCCATATCCTAGAGGAAGTGTTTGGAGACCAGTTTGTAACAGGCACACCGAGCTGTAAAGCTGAGCTGGGAAGGGACTGGCGGAGACAGGAATGCAAGAAAAGTAAAGGCCCACAGGAATTAAAGCAGAGCTACAGGTGAACCTGTCAGCTCAGCAGTGGAGCAGAGGGATGGGATTTAACTGCTGCTTGTGCAGAACCCCCTGCACACGTTTCTCCCTGCCAGGGGGTCTAACACCGTCACAGGGTTCAACCCCTGTAAAGGAGACAAACCCTGCACGTCCCTCTCTTGACTCATCCCCAAACCCTTCTCAAAAGGGGTCAGATATTTCCTCTTGGCCCTGCTGGCACAGCTGTGCTGCTGTGCACCACACAACACAGCAAAGGAGCCTCGGGGCACAAACGTCTTCCAAATGCCTCAAACGCTGCAAGAGCAGCTGCCGGAGAGGCCACGGACAACACGGCCTCCTTTGGAGTTACCCATTTCATGCTGTTTCTAATCAAACCCTGCCTATGTGGAGCCTATGAACAAATCAATAAAACCTTTGGGACCTCCTCAGAATCCCTCTGAAGCATCATTCTCTGCCCAGAAGACAACACCTGGCTGGAGGGAACACGAGCCCGAGGCCGTCTGGCCGCTGCTCGATCCTGTGCGACAGCTACACGTGAGGAAGGGTGAGCACATCCCTCTGGGGAGCAAGGAGAAGGGCCAAGGCCTGTAAAACAGCGGAGAACAAGAGTTCCCCCTGCCAAGCACGTCAGCACAGTTTGCCTGGTTTCCTCCAGTACAGCGCGACGCCGGTGAGTCACGGCTCACCTCGGAATTACTGCGCCCCAAGGCAGGGACAGGACGTGTCCCTGCTGGGTGACTCAGGCTGGCCCACACTGCCCAAAGCACCCCCAGCCTGGGCTGGCACCAGCAGGGATGGCAGTCACCCCCTTCTCCAGGACAGAGCTGCATGGAGGTGACAGCAAAACACAGGAGGCTTCAGAATTTTGGCTTCTCCTTTTGCTGCACCTCTGGAACGGGGCAAGATCCAAGTGTCTGCTGGAGTGGCTTGGGTAGCAGGGGAGGAAAGATAACAAAACCAGGATATTAATCCAGAGCAGCACAGGGCTGGTCAATCCTTGTGTCTTGCTGGCTACAAACTGCTAATGAGGGACTGCACACACCTAAACCCAGCCTGCCTGCAAATGTCACCTTGCTCACAGCACTCCCCAGCTGCCTCCAACATGTCAGCAGGGTATTTCTTCTTCTCTGCCATTATTTCTTTATCAGGAAACAATGCCAAACACTGAAAAATGGCATTTCTAAACAGTGTTGACAGCACCAGTGAGTGGAGTCAGCAGAAACGGAGAGGAGAGGAAAACAGCACTAAAGCTTTTTAGGTGGGTCAGAAGTCTTTCATCAGCGTTCTTTCAATCAGAAAAATTTTATTATGTGCAGCGTTCTCAAGAGCAGCTTGCAAATGTGCCTTGCAGAGAGATCAAAACCTGTGCTCTCCTCTCAGTAATCCAATGCTGGAAAATCTGGGAATTCCACTGCCAAACCCCAACCTTCCATGCTGGGCTGGGGGACTACATTTCCTGTTTCCACATTTGCGTTTTCCTGTGTTATTTCTACACTTCCCCAGAACATGCAAGTGCTGGTGTCACACACAAGTGCACCAAAGCATTTTCAAGTGCTGCTAAATGATTCAGCATGAAACATCCTGTTCTTTTTCCCTCTTGCAGCGAGGCAGATCCACATTGCAGACACCCCAGTCTATTCTCCTCACTCACAGTGTCTGTCTCAGTGCCTGTGACTATCACTGGGGCACCACCAGGCAAGCTCCTCTTGGGATGCCACATTAAAAATAAAATACATTAAAAAAAATCAAATCAGAGTTGAGAATGAAATGCCTGTGTATGAGTTCCAAGATCGGTATTTTTTTCATCAATACTTACAACCGCAACATATTTCAGATTTCCAGTTTGCAGGAATGCTTGTGCATACTTGCATTCATTCCAGGTCAGAACAAAAGCTAATTTCCAGATGGGGTGTACATTGTGTGGGCAGTTTGGAAAGTTTTGACCAGTTCCATTTAGTCCAGAACCAGCTCTTACGGTTCATTAATTGGATCTGAATCGAAAGTAAACAATTGGGTTTAATTAAAGGAGGGACAGAGACACTTAACCGCAGTATAATGTACGGTAAGGCAGGGAAGATTTGTCACATCAGTTATAGAAACTGGAAACTGAGAAAGGATTCCAGGAAGAAAATAAGGAATCACCTTATTTTCAAAATAGCCTTCTAAATAAGAAGCTAATGTTTGAGCATAGATTTAAGAACAAGCAAGACAAATGATCTCACTGTGAAACAAATAATCCACTATAAATTAAGAAGACAACAACTCAAAACTCTTAAAATACAAAAAATACTGCAAGCTGGAGAAAGTTTTATTCAGATTGGTGGAGAAGGAAAGGAAAAGGGAGAATAGAAGTGAAAGAAGCAGGGCTATTTATTTGGTTTAAACTTCAGTTTCATGAAGCTTGAATAGAAATATTCCTGGGTGTTCCTGCAGCTCTGGGCTCCTCTCCCCAGCGTCAGTCACCCAGTTTAGAGCCCATCACACACTCCCAGCCCGGCTTTACTCACGTTCTGCTTTGCTTTCCATCCACTACATCCCTCCAAAACACTGCAGCACCTTGGGTGCAAGGCAGCTTTGTCAGCTGGCATCACAAAAAATCCAGAACCAAAAGCCAGACCCAAAATGTTTAATCAAAGCTAAAACAAGGCTCCAAGCAGAGGAATAACACAACAAACTCCACACGGTGACAGAGCCCTGCCCCACTGATCTGAGACAAAGCTCACGATTTTCCACCCTGCTCCTCCCGAGGGCACTGGGAGCTCGTGGTCCAGCAGCAGCACCCATTGTCCTTGTGAGCAGGGACTGAAGAGGGGCAGGGGGCACTAATGGATAAGATTTCCTGCTCAGAGCTGCCTGAAGTGTCTTTCTAAAACCTTCCAGGAGAGAACGAACTCCAGTTCACGCCTATTTCTGTGCACAAGGAAAGTATTTTTGAATAAACGAGGTTTAACTTTGGGGCACACAAATGCTACACAGAGAAGGTGCAAGCACCCCCCAGCAGCCATCACAAATGTAGGCAATCTGGAATGCAGATAACACTTAACAGAAAAGCAAATATGTTAAGGTAGGAGATGCCTAATAACTGATGTACTTCAGTACAGCAGCAACACCGAGCCCAGCTGTACAACAGGGATAACAGCAGGTTTTTATTTGTGAGTACAGGTCAGACTATAGATATTTTTGAACTATCATTTTCCTGTCATTACACAACACCAGCTGAGCTTTTTTGTCGTAATCTCTGCTGTTTATTTGGGTTGTTTTCTGCACTATCTTAATGTTTAAATTATTTCAATTACACAGAAAATTCAAGCATCCAAAGTTCCAGTCTTGTTAAGAGCACCAGGAACACAGAAAAAAAATAATGTAAGAAAGAAGCAGATGCTCTGTTTCCTTTAAGAGCCATTTCTTGTGATTATCTTGCAGTCAGGTTGAAGTTTTGCACATAAATAATAAGCAGTTCTGTGCATGAGCACGAAGCTCAGGAAAGCAACACCAAATTTTCATACCAAACCTGAGTTTTAACATTAAACAGGAAAACATGCACAGTGTTACCCGTGGGCTAGGGCAGCTCCTCTCCCAAGGGTCTGCAGTGTGGAACCTCTCAGGGTGACTTTTAGCTGCCTGCACACGAACAATTGCAGATCATTCCGGAGCTGGGAACGGCTGCTGCGCGGATGGCAGGGACAGCCCTGCCCTCCTGTTGCACTTGGCTCTCCCTGCCAGGACCTGCCGAGGTCCTGCACAGCCACAGCCTCACCAGGGTGCAGGATGAAGCCTCGCTGGCCTCCCTCAGGACAGTGGCTCGAGCAGAGGGACCTGGCCAAAGGAGACATTCCCAGGTGGGACTGGAGGCACAGCACAGTCAGTGACTCTTGGCACCTGGAACGAGGCCTTGGGGTTGTCACCTTCCAGGTGGGGAGTCTGTAGACACCTCCAAGCTCCTGAAAACAGTTTCCAGCATGCAAACAGTCCTCACCCAGACTTACCAGGCACTTACAACCTGGGGACTTGAGTGCAGAGGCTTTCCCTGTGCTCTGCGCTTTTGTGGGTCTGCAGGAATCCAGTCCCACTAAAATTCTAACCTGCCCTGCTCCTGACCCACAGACAGGGCAGCACGAGAAGCCAAGTGCGCTGTCCTAAGGCAGAATCAACCCAGAACTCCTTTCCAGGGTGGTTTCAGCTCTGCTGTGCTGCCTCTCATCTGGTGGCAACCTGTAGAGCACATGGGCAGTTACAGCAGCTAAGATGTGAGCCCTCCCTAACCATGTCAGTGTTCCCACTTGCTGGAGCTGACAGAAGAAATTATATTTGGGGAAAAACAAAGGGTAATCATGATCCCATGGAAATCCAGAGAGCCTCCCTGGAAAGGCTTAACAGTAAGTGTTAATTATTGGGAGAACAAGGTTTGCGGGGGCAGAAGTTTACATCCTCCTCCAGAAATTGGTACGAAGCCACGGAAAGTCCCCCTACACCCCCCAGACCAGTCTGAGCTCTGCTGCAACAGTTTTGTTTTTTTTATTCACTAGGGTTTTCCTTCTGGGCATCCTACAGCTCATAAGGCACATGGCTGAGTCCTGCTCTTCTAACAAGCCTTTCCGACGGGTCTTGGGGTCAGAGTGTTCCCATAATACAATAAGCACTGTATGGATCTCATAAGCTCCGAGGCACAGTATGTTATGTGTTTGGAATTCCTTGTATGCTTTTATACTTTGTTTTACATATTGTAATTTTTATATGCATTACCACATTGATCCTCGGAAAATTAATTAAAAAAAAAACCAAACCCAAAAAACAACACACATAATCAAAAGCAAACATGTATTTAAAAGCCTGCCAGCGGCAAATCATGTTCTGTGAGACTGCACTTTGTAACTGACAGAGACCAAACCACCAGGCCGTGGCCGAGATCCAGCAGGGTGGATGGAGCAGGCTCAGGAGGGGATGGGATCCAAGGTGGCTGAGTTCCCCTGTGTCCCCCTTCAGATCAGCCCCACACCTGGAGACACTGACCCATGAGAGAGGGGCAGAAATGCACTCACAGAGCTGTGCCAGCCAAGCACGCCCCAAAGTGTCACACCCCGAATGTCCCAGCACAGCCCCGTGTGCCACCGTGCCACCTCCAGCCCTTCCTGAGGGCCACTCAGCCTCCACAGCCCCTCCCTCACTCCTGGCCTCACTCCTGGAGCAGTGCTTGGCACAGAGGAACACGTGTGAGCTCCTGCAAGGTCAGGGTTTGACTTGCAGCACCTCTTCCCATCAGCTCCCCTTCCCGTGCCACGTGTCCCAGTGTTTGATCCTGGGAATGGCACTGATTCAGCACACATCAAACTTCCCAACCTCCACCCTGCTCCATCGGAGTCTCCTCACTCCCAAAGATGCCTCTCTACGTTCTTGATCCCCTCCCTGCCCCAGTCCATTCCAGAAATAAAAAAACCAAAAAAATAAAATTTTCTCCTCTCCCGTCCAGCACCCTTTCCCTTCCCTCCTCCACAGAGTTGAAAAGCCAAGCTGTGGGACACTGTCCCCTTTCATGCACACATGGTGTACTCCAAACCAGCACATCAGCTCCTTCCACCAGTGCCCTTCAGAGCCACCACTGCACTTAACCTGACCACAATGAACACTTTCCTGCAGACTGAAGTGTCAGGAAGGCCAACACCCACATCCCCCTGGATTTCCCCCACAAGCTGCCTCACACACAGTAACAAAAAGCACCACTGCAATTAGGACAGGACAGGTTACTCATCTGTTTTCCACACTCACATCCCCCTGGAGTGAGGTCACTGGGTTTACACCTTATGCAAAAGGCAGGTGGTAACATTTCCACCTGCTCCCCTGTTGGATTTTCCTACTGCCCCCTTCTCTTTATGTACAGAGGTGACGCTCCAGACCTGTAGTTTGCCATGAATCACGAAAAGATGGAAGCCATGAAGTGAAGATCTGGCACAGCCTGCCCACCTGAACTCTGGGCAACACCACTTTTAATAAATTTCATCTTGCATTTAGAAAAAGTGGCAAAAAATCCTCGTGAACTGCAGCTAGAAAAAGTTTCATATAAGGAAAATCAGATATTTTTGCAAGAAGTTGACTAGCAAAAATAGACAGGGAGTGGGGGAAGAGAAAATAAAGGGTTTTTGTTAAGACAGAGAAGAGGTGCTTTGGGGGGGGATTTTTTTCCAGTCCATAGATCCATTGCAGATGAACCACTTGGCATTTCAGCTGGCCCATCTCCAAACGCCACGGCAGCCACCAGAGTCTGCAAACCTTCCCCAGCAAGCTCCTGTCACGGGGAAAGACTGACTCAAGCTGAGAGGCTCCACCAGCGTCTCCTCTCGTGCTGCTGGGAAGCTCCATGATCCAACCCCGCCGGGATCTGGGAATTCACTTGGACGGCGTTGTTGGTACGTGGGACCGCGCAAAGGGGCTGGCAGTGACCAGCGGGATGCACACTCCAGCTGGCTCCTGGGGCAGGCAGGAGCACTGCTCCCAATGGATATTCCATCTGTGTGTTCCTGGAATGTCCAGCACTGCAAACTGCAGGGCACGGAATGGCCGTGCCAGGACCACAGGGCGCCGCGGGCCGGGAGAGGGGAGGCGCGAACGGCGGCGAGAACACGGGAGTGAGCTCTCCAGAGGCTGTGCTCCCCTTTCATTAGCAGCCAGGAACAAATGTGTTTCAAGGAAATTGGACCACCACCACCACTTCCCAAGCAAACTGGACTGGAGCCGCTGCACGGCTTCACTTAGAAATCCATTTTTTTACCGCTAATGGATTTTATGGGTCCCTCCTGATCACAACTGGAAAAACGATGGCATCCAAGGTCCAGGAATAACATAACTTGAGCCCTGCTCTCAGCATCCAGCCCACCTGCCTTTTGCAAGGGCTGAGCATCCTGACCAGGAGCACGCGCTCTGGTGGGAGATGAAGGACCTTAACAGCTGCTGCAGGAGGCAAGGGGATCAGAGCAGGTAGGGCCACTTCAAAACAACTTTCTCCTTTCCCAGGACCACGGTGAAAATCTGCTGTTCTAGGGAGAAGGGACAAGGAGATGGGATGAGGCTGCTGCTGGTGTCTGGGAGATTTTTGTTGGACAGCAAAACAGGAAGGCGGATGGGACAGACCACTGGCTCCAGGATGCTCCACACCCCAGCTCTGCAGGCTCAAACCCACCTCCATCCTTCGCCTCTTCTGGACAGCAAATGCATTTCACATTAGCTAATAAATTGCTACATCTTATGTTTCCTAGCCTGCTGGAATGATGAATATTTTGGAATGTATTTTAAATGGTTCCTTGCCAGAGCCGAACAATCATCCAGAAATCTGAAATCAAAACGCTGAAGAATGGAAAGCCCTGTCTTCGCAGAGTTCACCGCAGTTTGAAAAGCCCAACTCCCAGCAGAGGAGGCGAAATAATGATTCTGAGAGTTCCTGTGAACTGAGGCACACAAAGGATGTGTTGGAAATGACAGTCCTTAATATGGAGTACTCATTTCTGCCTCCAGGTGATGAATGTATTATAGGATATCTGTTTATGCCTGCCCTTAACCTGCCTGAAATGTCGGATACTCTAACCTGTAGGATCGGACAATTTAGGGGACCTGTGCAGAAATGTGGGACACCTCAGCCACAGAACACTGCCTTTGGTCTGGTGCAGGGTTAGCAGAGAGCTGCTGCTGTTCTAGCAAAATTCATCACAATTTAAGCTTTTAAAGGGCTCTAGCTAACGAATCACACCCTCTGCCAGACGAGCCACATCCTCACCTAACACAGGAGCATCTCAAGACCAGCAAAAGGTTGGGTGGCTCTCTCAGATCAGTTCATGTGGATCATCAGCCACCAGGCAGAGAGGGCTGAGCCAGCTCAGCACAAACCCCAGGCCTGGAGGGAAAGTCAAAGTCTCCATGGACAAAGGAGACCAGGAGTGGTCTGGTCTCCCTGGAGCAGCTCCAAGAAATAAGCTTTCCTCTCCCCCATAGAGATGGGCTGTCTAGACACATTGGCAAGGCTGTGCTGCCGAATTTGCAGTGCTGCATCCTTCTCATATCCAGCCTGTCAAATACAGCGAATTCCTGTCCCCCAGCCTGTTAGCATGGGCACTTTTTCAAACTTCCTAGTGTTACTCATGTCCAGAAATGCCATTATGTTTAATGAGAAGTTTTTAAACAGATTTCTCCACACACGCAGGAAAACATCTTATGATTTTCTTTATCAGCCCTCTGGCAAAATAATTTATTATTTCTTTTCTTTTTTTTTTTGGTAACAATTGAAGTAAAAATAAAGTAAATTGAGTACATAGTATTTTTAAGCCAAGAAACACTGATATGTGAATATGAATTGCAATGGAAATGTAGGAAAAAACGTTCTCCAAACAGTAAAAATACTACTCAGCAAAACCTTTGGGAGTTAGGTGATGTTTTCCACTGGAAAAACAATGAGAATATTTAGAGAGAGCCGAGCCTCGGGGCCACATTGAACACCGTATGGAAGTGGAGATTTGGAGTTTTAAACCCATCCACATCAAAGCCACTCTGAAATAAGCAAATTACCTTGCACCAGAGTCAAGGCTGCAGGGGTGATCAGTGTGAGTTACACAGATTTCTCCACCGTCAGAGGTCCCCAGAGCAAGCCAGAGGAACGTGTGCCAGGGCTAGTGTAGGTCAAACTGCACATGGAAATTCCATCTGGCCCTGGAGCAGAGGTGGACTCTCGACTGTTTCATGCCCATAGCACATCCAGCATAGAGGGGTGCAGACAAAAAGCAAATCACCTCCAAATAAATCACAAGTGGGATGCACTGGCATTACATTCACAGCACAGAAAAAAAAACATAACAGCAAGAAACAAAACCACTTTCAGTGTGTGGTGTAAAGGTGCACAGAGCAGCTGTTCCATTTCAGCTGCAGGCACAAATGATGGCTGGTGTGTTTGTAAGTCCTGCAGTCCCATTTCCCAGCCACTGCCAGTGCCAGCAGGGCACAGATCCTCAGATCACCCCAGTGCTGCAGGGCAGACCCTCCCTCAGCCTCGCTGACCTCCTGGCCCACACCTGGATTGAGACAGGAGCATCCATGGGATGGGCTTGCTCTCTGCTTCACCAGCAGCATCCCTCCAGGGAACTTCTGAAATGCCCCCATCCCCAAGAAAGAAAGCTCAGCTGCCCCTGGCTGCTCACAGGAACCTCAAGAGCCTTCACCTTCCCTTAGGAAATCTCCACCAAGCCCTCTGGTGATGGAAGCAAGTGTGCAGGTGGTTCCCTGTCAGAGGTGGCTTCCTCCCTCTCGCTCTCCTCTGCAGCTCTGGACACATCTCCCAGAGCAGGGGGCAGGGCTGGATGCCCTCTCTGGCCAGCCCCAGGGTGCTGGATGTGCTGAGCTGGAACCAGGGAGCAGCTGTGAGGAACCAGAGGCTCCTGGCCGTGGGCCTCTGGACACATCCTCTGACTGGCCCCACAGCCCAGCCCTCTCACACCAACTCTCCAGGCTCCCCTGTGGTCAGAGAAATTGAATTCAGTTCCTGCAGGGGAATCCACATCAGTGTCCTGATGTGCCAACAGCCGTACCTGCAGCCTGGACAGAGCCTGGATTTTGTGGCACAGGTCAGCTGCAAGTGTCCCTCCATGCCAGACACCCCAGAACAGTGCTGGGTGGGTGAAGCATCCTCCACACAGGTCCTGGGACATCAAGTTGCTACACAAAGACCACTGCCATGCAGCGTGGTGTGACAGTGACCCAAAGAACCCCAAAGCAGCTGGGAGAGAGCTAAAGCACAACGGGCTGCTCCTGAAATAGGCCCTCTTTTTCTTTTAAGCGCAGCTCATTAAATGTTTGCTGGAAAAACAGAAAAGCATTTTCCACAGAGAGGAGGACATCCAAGAAAAGCCCTTTCGGACATAAATTGGCAAGAGACTCCCGAGCATTTATCTTCAGCATAGAATGTGCTCTGTCAGGAGGGCTGTAAGTAACAATACGCCGAAAAACACGCCACAGACTTCCACTGTGTTTTATTTGGCACTCAGGGGTTATTCCTCAACACAAAGTATTCGCAACTGGCATCAGTTAAACGAGAAATTACAACCTTCAAAAGGCCCATTTAGCCTCAGCTGCAGAAAGTACGGAATTCGCCATGGGCTCTGATGACAACAGATTATGCCCCATAAAACGCTGCAAACACGCTCGGCTACAATGCTCGGCACGAGCTGCTGGTTCAGGGGGGAGAGGGAACTCAGCACTCCCTGCCCCTCTCAGGAGGCTGCTGCCTAGTTTGGGGCTGCTGACATCCCTCTCCCAACCCTCTACTTGTGCCAAGTTCAGCCACAGGGCTTGGGATGCAGCGAGCTGCTTTCTGCAAGGGCCCTGCTAAGCTCTGAGCAGGCTGCAGGGATACCCAGAGCTCATTAGCCCCACAGCTCATTAGGGTAAGGAGGAATATGAGGGAAGCATCCCATTCCTCCGGGCTGGAAGGTCAGCTGGGATAGACTGAGGTCAACAGCCTGGGGGTTTGGGAGCTCCATCATCTCCTGCACAACTCAGCCACGAGCCAGGACAAAGGGCAGCCTCCCTTTCCTGGTCCCTGGATTATTCCCATCTCCTCAGGAGGAGGAAAAGCTCTGCCACCAAACTCCTCAGGCTCTCCAACCTTTTTTTCCACTCTGGC
The DNA here is from genome assembly GCA_013400215.1 of Cisticola juncidis. NCBI lineage: Eukaryota > Metazoa > Chordata > Aves > Passeriformes > Cisticolidae > Cisticola > Cisticola juncidis. The sequence goes on along the minus strand of VXBR01002514.1, from coordinate 276,654 downwards.
ACTGGAAAAGGAGAGCTCAGATCTGGGAATCCTCGCTGGTGTTTGCTCGGAGTGAGTGCTGTGTCCACGCGGGCGTGAAGGGAAAGGCCGTCACTGGCTGCCTGCACTGCACCAGGGCTATCTTTAGTTAACCTGGAAAAAGTGACAGGGATTCCAGCCCAGAAACAGCCTCCAGCCCTCTCAAAGAGGGCTCCAGAGAGGTCAGCCTGAGCTGCCTTTTCCTGCCACAGACCTGGAGCCTGCTCGGTTTGCTGTAAAACATTCTTGTCCCTCTGCTTGGAAAGAGCTTTTTGGTTTCCTTCCCCACACCTACAGAGAGAGGGGCTTATTGGGCAGACACCCTTTGTTGACCTTGTCCTGGAAGGAGATTTAACCATTCACAGGACTCGTGCAGCACCAACAGAGAAGAGAGGGGAAAAGGAGCTCTTTTTGCAGGCAGCAAAAAGCAGTGCAGCCCGTGGCACACAGCCTGCCCCTCCAGCACTGTAAATCCCAGGCTGCACCAGTTAATCCCTGCTCCTGCAAGGCCAGGAATTGTCACCCGGCTTGAAATCGTGTCTGTGAGTCCTTACTGGGCTGGGGAGAGGGGAGAGCTTTGCCACAGCCGTGTCACTCAGGGTTCTTCATGCACAGCGGGAGCAGCCAAAGCAGGACCAACCTGAATATTCAGGCATCCTAGGCTGGATCCCCGAGAGCTGTGCTGCTGCCCCTGCTGGAGATCAGCATCGACACAGGCTCCAGCCGGGCTGTGCCTTCTCTCACTGCCCTCCCTGCTCTGTTTGAACCTTAAAGCTGGCTGAGCCTCATCCTCTGCCGCACACGGGCTGATGGAGCTGTGCTTTTTTCATCCCGGGTTTTAACACGACCCCAGAATCTGAAGCCTAAAATAAAAATAAAACGGATAATTAAAAGCCACAGTGCTTCAAGGAGTCACAGCAATGCTGAGACTGGGCTTTGCTCTTGCGGTGCTGGCATGGCACATTCAGGCAGGAGGTGACAGCCTTCCCAAAAAGGCTCTGGGCACTCTTTAGTGAACCAGGCAAAAGCTGGCATCCTGGCAGTAATGGCCTGTTGTTAGTCGGTTGTTTTGTTTTAAAGCTGAAGTGAGTCAGCTAAACCCACCTGCAGAGCCAGGTGTTGCTCTAGCCACTCACAGTCAGATACAGAACTCAAGGCTGAAATGCCCAGCCTGTGGCAGTGCACAGGAAAATTCCAGCTACTTCCCGGTCCACGAGTCGGATGGCAATTTCTACAGGACAGAGCCTGGAAGGCAGAGCCTGGAGTCCTCCAGGGAAAAAAATAAAAGAGCCTTTTAAATTTACTCTCCTTAGACAGCAACTGCAGGGAGACCAAGCCAACATCCCCAGCTGAGTGTCCTGGAATGGTTTCCCATTTCCCAGCCCTGACGGGAAGGAGAGCATCACCCGCAGTCACCACTGCAGAGGCAGGGCTGCTCCCAGCTGGGACACTGCTGCTGCTCAGCACACACTGAGTGCCCCTGAGGAACAGGGACACCTTCCTGAACCAAAACCAACAGCAAGAAAACCCCAAGTCTCCACGCAAAGTCGTATTTCAACCAAATCAAGTCCCAGCATTAGAAGCATTACAGGAGCTGGAGATGAAAATCTCCTTTTAAGCTGGAAAACTCATCCCCGATGAAGGATGGATGAGTTACTAAAACAAATATTACATTTCATTCTGGCTAACAGGACTCTGCTCAGGGGAGCTAAAGCACTCCGAAAGATTATCATTTATGCACAGCTGACTTCAAGTCCTCTTGCTTGCTGAGCCCGGGCTGTGATAAAACCTACAGATTTCTCCCACAAACCTCTTCTGTTGGTCAGGCATTTGTTTCTCAGCTGCTCTGGCAGTTTTATGGAATCTACCACCTGGGCACAGAGGTGGTAAAACACCAAAACCCTCAGTCCTGGGCATGGGTTATGCTCTTTGCTGCTCACCTGCCAGCCTATGGCCAAAATCAGCCACGCCACCCTCACTGCCTTGGGAGCCCTGCTGCTGCACTGCCCCAGAGCCACGCACAGAGAGAAGGGTCCCAGGGCCACCCTAATCAAGACCTGCCCCACAGCTCCACCAGCACTGCCTGGAACAGGCCAGGCTGCCCCAAAACAACCCCAAATCCCCACAACTGCCCGGACACCTTTGGGGTCTCCTGTCCCACCAGGCAACCCTGGTTACTGAGGACCATCCTTTTTCACTTTCACCTACTCCCCGTGCTTCCAGTTTTCACCCAGAAAGGGCTTTGACTTCTCCCAAATCCCAAATCTTCCCAATTAGAGGAAATAAGGAAACCAATGTCAAAGGCTTGAAACCCAAACTCTTTAAAAGTTGCTGCTGATAGCAACCAAAGGGGTTGCAGGAGGGGAAATGCCTGAGATGCTGCTCCTGAGCCATGAGCTCTCCTGCTGTGGGTCTTGCCTTTAAACTGCAAAATAAAGAGAGAAGGAAAAGAGGTTGGAAAACCCCATCAAAGATGTGTTCCTCTCCCCTGGCTGCCCGTCCTCCTGGCTCCCTGTGCTGCCTGAGCTCCAGGCCAGCTGTGCCTTGCTCCAAGCCCAGCCTGCCACGCCGCAGCGGAGCGAGTCCAGGACGGCCTGGGCCCTTTGAAGCAGCCACAACAGAGGGGACATCCCCTCCTCAGGGACGTGCACAGGGACAGCAAAGCCAGCCTGGAACGCTGGCCAGCAGGAGAGAGGCAGGGATGGAGGAGAAGCCAAGGGCAGAGCTCACGGCAGCCCCCACAGGAGCTGGGTGCTCAGAGAGGAGATGGAGTCCTCAAATCCCAAATCCCTGGAGGTGGCTTCCAGAGGGGCAGCCTGGCTCTCCCAGCTGGTTCCAGCTGCCTTACCAGAGGAAATGCTTACAATGCAACCCTCTCTTCGCCTCTGAGCTGGCAGTTTTTGAGGTATTGGCCAATTTCAACCATGTTTTGACCATTTGAACAGAAATTGTAAAGATAATTCAACGCCCATTAGTTTTTTAAAATCCTGGTAGCTCAGTAAAAGGAAAGAGGATTATTAATGCCAGCAGCAAAGACCAAAGAGCTGGGTGAGCCCAAGCTTTTAGAAGACACAAGAACCCAGAGTCTCACACTGCTGCTCGAACAAAACAAAGGAAAATCCCAGCAGAGCCAGCCCAGGCTGCTCCAGGGGCATCCCTGGAGGTGCACATGGCAGGGGCAGCACTGCCACCCACCACCAGCTCCATGTAACCTCCCCTCACCTTCCTGGTAAAACCAGGGCTGGAAGAGCTGCCTGAGCAGATCGAGCCCCAGATTTTGGTGTTTTTAACCATTAATCGTGGGGAAAGCAGAGGTGGGGGGGACGATGGGGAGTGCAGCACGGGCTGCATCTGTGTGCCCTGCAGGGAGGGAAGGCAGCCCCGCTCCCGGCCATTCCCCCTCCCACAGACCTTCCCGTGGGCTGGGACCAGCAGATGGCACCACAATAACAGAAAAGCCCCTCTGCATCTCCCCAAATCCCCATCCCGCAGCGCCATCCCTTCCCCGGCACTGGCACCAACCCATCCCTATTTTAAAAGCCTGTTCAGAGCTGACTTCTTTGCGGCTTTGAAAAGTTCTACCACGTAAACTCCGGGAGAAAAAAAGAGATTTCAAACTAAGAGACACCCTGCCTTTTGGAGGCTTATAAAATCTCTCTCTCTCTTTCTCTTTTTTTTTTTTTTTTTCTCCTGCAACTTAGGTGCTGCTTTTAAATGAAACAAAGTATTTATCCAAAATTTTTATTTATCCAAAATTTTAAATGAAACAAAGTATTCTTCCAAAGCATCTCCTCTCCCCATAATTGCTTTTATTTGGAGAAGGCTTTCCCTATCCAGCCAGAACTGACAGAAGTTCTCTGCCTGCTGCACTTGAACAGGATCTGCATTTCTTAACATAGAAGCAATTCACCTGAGAAGTGCCAGGCTGCATTTTCAGACAGGAAGGTCCCCTTGTCTTTGGCTCTTGTGACTGTCAATACCATCAGAAGAAAGACCAGTGCTGCTTCCCCAGCAGCTTCTGCTGTCAGCTGGTGACAGCATCCCTGATCCAGCGGGCTGAGCATCACCTCAACAACTCCTTCAAAATGAGTAACAGGGCTGGCTCAGGCCAGGGTGGGCATTTCCCCCAGGAGTGACCTGCCTCTCTCTTGCACACCAGTGTGCAGGAATTTTTCTCTTTACAGAGAAGATGCCCCAGAACAGAATTAACAGCCAGTGCATATGCTGAAGTAAAATCCAGCAGAGAGTTAAGGATGATCCTATTCCCTTTCCTGCCCTGTGGTACCTCCTGACCAGCAAGGTGAATAACCAGGTATTCAGAAGGACCCAGGCAAAGCTGATGGGGATCTCCAGGGATGGTCTGTGCAGCACAGGCAGGGTTCTCCCAGTCCCTGTCCCAGCTGTGACACACAAGATGCACTTGGGCACCACACGGTGACACCAAACACCCCCGAGCTGCAGCCACGGCTCTGCCTGGGGCAGGTTTCCTGTGCTTAGGGAGGCACCAGGATTGATGCAGAAGCTTAAATCCTGTCTGGAGCATCTGGGACAAATTCAGAGACCACCTGACTTTTCACGCCCAGACTGAATTTTGAATGTGGCTCAGCCCAGCAAAGTTTTTAAAGCAGTTTGATTATTTTGATCCTTTCCCCACATCCCCGTTATTAATCATACCAAAGGAAAGCGTAATTCCTCCAAACCAAAGCCCTTGCCAAACCATTTCTCGGCACACTTTTTACTCAGTGTCCCTTCTAGGAACAGAGCACATTTGGAAAGCTCCATGACTCCATCCTGCTTGGCCAGCAGCACATCCATGACCACACGTCTGCACACACCAAGCTCTGGTGCTGGGAAATGACCGCCCCAGCGAGGTGGGGAAAGGCTCCCATTGCCACAGGCTCAGTGCTGGAGCAGAGAACCAGCCACGAGGGCTTTGTTTTATGAACCTTCCTGGAAGAGCTGCCCTTCTCCTGCTCTTTGGGCATTCCTGGTTTAGCAGCTCCTTCCCTGCTGGTGACAACTGAACACACAGTAGAGTGCGGACGCAGGGGATGGAGAAGTGCTTGGATCATCCCAGCCCTCCTGCAAACCCTTCTGCTCCCTTCCCCTGGTGCCAACCCTGCACAGCCACCTCTCACCTCCCCAGGGAGCTCACCCCACACTTCTGTCCCACAAGGATGCTGAGCACATTTATCCCTCCTCCCACCACTGGTTGGATTTGCAGCTCTCCCTGTTTTCCTCATTTTACCCGAAGCTGGCAGGGTTGCAGCTACAGGAGACACTGCTCACTCAGAGCCTGGCCAGAAATAGCAGAAATCACACAGCAGCCTGTTGCCTTCAGAGCTGCAGTAAACTCCGAGGAGGTCCTGAAATACAAGAGAGAGCTGGGCTATTCCCATGGCTGATGTTTGCCCTTCACAGCTCTGCAGACGCATTCCTACCTCTGTTATTCCCGACAGTGGGATTCTGGAGAGGGGATTGTCACACAAACGTGTGGCAGCTGCTTCACATAAGGGCCTGAGTGATGAGCAGTGATGAGGACATTGCTTTCCTGTTGTTTTTTGCTATGTTTTGGTTCAAACCTGTAAACAGACTCGTACCAAGCAGATCTGTGTTCCCCATCTGGGCCTGTGCTCTGATTTCCTGGCAGGAACATCCCTGACATGGGAGTGCAGCACATCCTCCGTCCCCTGGCCAGAGCTGAGCTCCTCAGTGTCTGTGTGAGGCTCAGCCACAGCATTTCCCCAGTCACCCCACCAGTGAGACCAATAACTCACGGCTGACAAAGGCTGCTCTTCCAAAAGGGCTTCCAGACACTCATGGATGCAGCAGCCAGCGCTCCCCTTTGGAGTTATTTCTAGTGATTACACAGCATCTCACAGCTAAAAAATGCATTTCCTACCTCCTCTGAATGCATGTCAGGCTTTTGCTCCCAGCCACTGGCTCTCATTCCACCTTCCTCTGACAGATTAAAGGTGGGGGGAGAAAGACTTCTACCTACAAAGTCCCAGAAATGTGGATTCCAATCCATCACCACGAATGTCTGGAAGAACCCTTCCCACTGCATGGCCCGAAAGGGACAGGGATACCTCACCCAATCCACAGTGCTCCCCCTCAAGAGTGGAGATCAGGGAAGCAGAGCAGAGAGCAAAGTCCCTCTGAGGATTCCTGGAGAGCAGCACCACGGGGATAGCAAGAGAGGCAGGGAGAACAAGGAGCCGGGCATCAAAAAGCAAGAAAACCAGGATTCAGCACCCCTCTCCACAGAGTTCTTCAACCCTCCCAGAACAAGGCATCCCCTTCATTTGCTGGCTGGAACCTCCTCCAGACATGGGCTCTCTCTGGTCAGAGGAACACACAAAATACATAAAGGCAAAGATGAACCTGCCCAGACTGATGAAGGGCAGCTCTCTGGGGTGGTTTTCCTGCTAATCACATCCCAGTTTTTCTTTTCCATCATTCCATCCAGTGACTGTGACCCTTTCCCATCCACACACTTTCCCTCAGCTCGAGGGGTGCCTCCTGCCCCACAGGCATCCCAGCTGAACACAGCACAGCAACGTGCCTGGGATGTGGGGGAATTCAGAGGCAGCACCACTGTGCTGGCCAGAGCTGATGAAACTCAGGATTAAACAAGTTCTCACTGAAGTCAAACAGCCACTGAACCTTGGGAGGATTCCCTTTCCCAAGTAGCATGAGCTCTACACTGTTTGTTCCTTGACATGTTTGTCTCCATCAGATCTGTGACTGAAATCTCAACAGGTTTCCTTCCAAGGAAATCTCTTCCAAGGTTTCCTTTTCCTCTCTAGACCTGGGAGGGTTTCCCTGCTGCCTCACTTACATCTGCAATGGCAGATGTAGTAGGTGGGCTTGGAAATCTGTTCATACTTTAGCCTGGGCACCTCTTCTTTCCTTCTAAGCTGGAGCTCTCTTTACCTCTTCTCTGGACTCTTTGTCTCAGTTTGCACCTTCCTTGACCCAGAGGCTGCCCAAACAGAGCCCACCTGGAGCAGCACAGTGAGGGGATGCTCCACAAAGGAGGCAAAGCTGTGGGACAGGCTGGGGTGGAACACATCTGCCTCTCATAAAGGTGTGGAGTTCTGCACTGAGCAGGAGAGCTGGTCCAAGGCCAGGCAGGCAGATTTGCAAAAGGCACGGACCCACAGCGCTCCAGCTGGCACTTGACACCAGCAGACCCCGCACTGCCCTCCCTTCCAGGGCACCACACAGAAACTGCGCTGGGATGTGGGGAAATCTCTGTGATCTCACCACAGGAGCACGGGCAGCCTCCTCCCCCAGCAAGGCAAATTTCTCTGCTGGGAATCACTGGAGGAGACGGGACGGATCCATCCCGCCGGCCCCGCGGGCAGGGCTCCCGCGGGGAGCAGCTCTCCTGCGGCTGCAGGGCTTGGCTTGGGCAGGGCACGGAGCAGGAGGGTGAGCACCAAAATAGGTCATCAGTGGGGGTCTGCATTCTTCTCCAGGCCCCGCGTTTTCCTAACGGGAATGCCTCAGAAAACCCAGTGGGGGGAAGGAGGAATTTACAGTTCCCTTCCAAAAACCAGTCTTTGTTTGTTTGATCGTTTTTTTAAATGATCGAGTAACTTGTGAATACATTTTCTGATGATTCCCACATCCTCCCAGCTGGAGAACGGTTCATGAACAGACTCCAAGCTCTGTAAATGAGCTTGTTAGTCATAAGTCTTCAAACAGGCTTGATAAACAACTTTCAGCCTGCAGGAGGATATTCATCAACCATTCTGTCTGCCTGGTCTCCTGACACTAATTTATTATTTACAATGATAGATCCCTCTCCTAAATCACAGGTGATTGTTTCTTTTTCCTGATTAGTTGATTTAAAAAAAATGAGGAGAAACAATGAAAAACAAATCACAAACAAGCACAGTGCTGCAAGCACTTATTCCTGAGCAGCCCTCCTAGTTTCCATGACACGTATCAGAAGTTTTCCAAATGAAACAAACCATCTTTTTTGGCCAAACATTCAAGAGCAGGCTACAGCCAAGAAAAAGAGTGTGACCATCCCAACCAGCCGCTGGGAATTTCACTGCCTGCCACCAAATGCTCCAGGGACCTTCCAGTTGATGGGCACGTGCTGCCCCTTGTGTCCTCTGGGATTGTGGAGAGCCCAGGCACCTCAAGATGGTCAGGAGATTCAGATCCACGTGCAAAATCTGCCCCTGAAAACTGTTTCAGCCCACGGGGGGGCTCACACAGCAAACACCTCTGGCCCCAAGGACATGGGGTGCACTCAGGTGGGCTCCCTGCAGGAACAAATCCTGCTGAGGTGGCTCCAGGTCATGGAAGGGGATATTCTGAATGCCAACTCCACAAAGACAAGCAGATGAAATAGCAGATTGCTGGGGATGGTGCAGAAGGAGGAGAATCTTCCCAAACTGCTGTTTAAGCCAAGCTCTTACATAACACGTACAGCCAGAAAGTTCCAGAGACCCTAATGAGGGCCCAGGGTTGTACCCAGCTGTCCTGGTAGGAAAACCAAGGTATGGCAAGTTGATCCTGGTCAAGTTATGGCAGTGGGTGCACAGAAAAACAGACCTCAGGATTCTGTGTATTTGAGTAACAAAAGACAGGCTGGGTCATCTGCTCTGACGTCTGGAGGAAGAAAAGCCCTTCTGTTCCACCTGAGATTTCGGGTGCAAGCCTTTTCTGGGTAGGCTGCTCCCAGCACCAGCACAGGGGACCCTAAAACCCTGCCCTGCATTTCTCCTGAGTGGAGTGGCCCTCACTGCCTGGGGAACACACGGAGCCAACACCTCCTCCAGGGAATGCCCTGTGTGTGCACCAAACCCACACCGTGCTTCCACCAGCACCTCAGCTCCCGTGGAGAGACAGGGACAGAGTCCCACCAGCAGTCCCAGCAAAGGCAGCAGGAGGCACAGCTTGGCCCTGGGCTGCTCCTGAGAGCTTTCCTGCTCTCCCTCAGTGCAGAATCACCAACACATTTGCTCTGACAAGCTCGAGTACTCAGCGCTGGACAGGCAGCGCTACAGCCCGTGCCTGCAGGCAGCCCTCCCTGGGACACAGCCTGGTCTCCAGCTTTCTCCAGCACAGGAACCACCCACCCCAAGCAGGAACTCTGTGCTGGACTCACAAACCTCTGCTCTGAGCCTTCCATGCAGGGGAGAAGGGCAGGCTGCTGGCAGGAGAATCAGTGCAGCGCTGCCGGCATTTCGGGGAGGAAGGTAGAGAGATGCTGTAAAGCTTTAGGGAAACCAGCCCGGGCATGGTGGGGACAGGAGGTGCCTGCAGAGCCCCAGCAAGGGCAGCCCTTTGCAGCAGCAGGCCCAGAGCATTAACACTGTCTGCACTCTTACTGCTCAGGCACTTTTCCCTTTTAAGTCCAGTCCATCCCCACAGAGCCCCGACGCTGCTGAGCTGACACGGGGAGAAGTGACAGCTCTTTGAAAGCTGCAAGCATCCCCTTCTCTTTTTTTTTTAAACAAATGTGGATTGTATTAGTGACACTTCCAAAAAGAGAAGATGATTTCCAGAGGCACCGAGCAGGTCTTGAGGGCCTGGCGGGGACACCGGCTGCAGCTCAGCCCAGCTCTCCCACCCTCACTCAGCAGCCACGAGCAGCAAACCCAGAGCAGAGACTGCTCCAGGCCCCCCTGAGCTCCAAACCTTCTCAACCTCCACTGCTCCAGCACCTCCACTGAGAGGGTTGGAAGCTGCTTGGATGCTGCCTTCTGCAGCCACCCACCCTGGCTCCACCAGCACCAGCACCCAGCTTTGATCCCAGTGCCTGCTGCTCCCTCCAGAGCCTGAGTCCTTTTCCCTTTTCCAAGCCTGCCTGCTCTGCAGCTGCTGCTGGCAGTTCCCTCTTGCCCCAGACTGGCAGCACCAGGGGTAACTTTGATTTTGCTTTGGCCAAGGAGGCCACAGCAGAAGTTCTCTGCTGGTGGGCTCAGAGCAGGGTCCCCAAGCTCCTGAAGAGTTCCAGCTCTTGGTGCAAAAGCGGTTTTGCTGCCTGAGCAGCTCATCAAGGCACGGAGAGGGTCCCAGCCAGATCTTGAGGGTCCCAGCCAGATCTTGAGCGTCCCTTTGGATGCTTGCCCTGCCCAGCAGTCTTGCTGACTGGCTGGAGTTTCTCCTGTAGGAAAATTTCTCTAGCCAGAATGGGGGAACATTTGGGTGGAATATGAACTGGATGCTGCAATAGGATGTAGTGATTTGTTAAGAGCTCAGCTGGCTCCCTCTGCCTCTGCTCTAACCTTCCCTTCCAGGAACATGAGGCACCAGGATGTCCTGGGCTGCCACCCCCAGGCAAATGTTCACTCCATACGGGCACGTATGAAATCCAGACTGTCTGGGACAGTGCTTTAAACAGTGGTGTAACCTTTTCTCGGCCTCTGGAGGTGAGAGAGGAGCCCAGAACGCTCTGTAAATTGAAATAGATGCTGCCTGGCTTGCTCATCAGCCTCTCTTCCCTCCTGGCCTTCACAGACTCATCCCTGCAGATGCCAGGCTTTCCATGCAGGAGTTGGCCCTCAGCTTCGGCACCACTGCTCCCTTCCCTTCTCAACCAGAACCTCCAGACAGTTTCACTTGGAAGAAACTTCTCTTTAATGATGTCCCCAAAGTGCAGAGAGGCAGTGCAGCTCTGCTGGGCTCCCTGCCCCACCTCACAGCATCCTCCAGGGCTACACACAGACATCAGCTGGGCCCAGCAGGAACAGTGCAGGAAACACAGGGCAAACCTACATTTACAATGCAGAGGTGAGCAGAGCCGTGAAAAACTTCAAATTATCTCCAGCTAAGGAATAAAACAGACTGAATTCTTCCCTGGGAGGGTGGGAAGGCCCTGGCACAGGTTGCTCAGGGAAGCTGTGGCTGTCCCTGGATCCCTGGAAGTGTTCACTGCCAGGCTGGACAGGGCTGGGAGCACCTTGGGATATAGTGCAGGGTGTCAGGGTTGGAACTGGATGACCATTAAGGCCCTCCCAACCCAAACCATTCTGGAATTCCATAAAACCAATCATAGCTGAAAAGCCCTGGAGGTGCTGAGGAGCTTTTGGAGCTGTGCTGGTGCTGGACAATGGGAAAACTGTCCCAACACAGAGTGACAAAGGACAAATCCCTCTGTTGTAGGGCTGGTGGCACCTACATGTACACCTGTGAGTTTCCACTGACAGTCTGTAACTCTGAGCCTCTGCAGAGATTTCCAGTGTGTAGTAAGAGGTTGGATTTGTGCTGTATCTCCCCCTCAGGAGGAGGCACTGCTGCCATAAAACCCACTGGGATTTCACCCCTCCTTCGAGCTGTCTGCTCTCCCACCAGGGCAGCAGTGGGTTCTGAAGACATTTCCCACATGTAGCAACCAAACAACAGATTTTTCTTGGGGGAACCAGACTTGAAACCTGCTCCACCAGCCACGCAGAAGCTGAAGCCTTTCTGTACCCTGCATGTAAAGCCAAGGGGACAGTTCAAACATCAGAGCCGTGGACAACAGCTCCTCCAGCCAGACTGTGATGGTTCTCACTTCAAATCTCCATAATCCGCCCCAAAATCCAAGCCTCCTTCAGGAAAGGCGAGCAGGGTGGGGAACCAGCAGTGCAGTGATTCATCCTGCCCAGAAACAGAGGCCCAAGGCTGGAATAGTGTGACACTTGGTAAATATTCGTGATGTACTTCATTATGCAACAGAGGCCCAGCAGGAACACAGCTCCCTCAGGGCTACTTAATATGGGTTTCAAAAACTATTAAATATATCATAAACAACTCACAACCAGGAATAAACACCTATAATCCCATCAAGTCACTCTGGTGATGTCAAAAAGCCATGGGAGTCAACTCGGTTACCGGGGGGAAAAATAAAAATACATCTGTGAAGGAATTACAGTCCTGTAATTCTGTGTCTGCCGTGTCAGAGACCCAACTCTCCCTCTCCAGCTCCGCTTATGCTCTGTCCATGCTCCTGCTCTTTTCCTTTCAGGCTTCCTCACATCACAGATTTTGATGAATCCTACATCTCTGCCGAGAGGTGACAGGATCGAGCTCCTGTCTGCAGACAGCAAAACCATTCCATGCCCGCACAAAAACACCACCCAAAAAAAAGGACATTTTTTGCATGACTCAAGGCTGCTGGTCAAGGCTTCAAACACCAATACTCATCAACTGGCACACACATAAGTGGCCCATTGAATCGCATGCAGTGACTCCTGTGAGTAAGGCCTGCACAAATTAACCCTGAGATAATATTTTCCCATGCGATCACTGCTTTATACATCATCACAAAGATGGAAAATAGAGCAGTGGAAACTTGGTGCACATGACAGAAAGCTGATGTTCATTAAAAGGGTTCGAGCAGTTTAGACCAAACCTTTTAGTTTTATGAGAGATTTCAAAATCTAATTTTCATGGAAATGTTTTCATTACGTTAAGGGGGGAAGGAGGGAAAGTAAAAACCTTCGGCAAAATCTTTTTCAAATTAAGAAGTTGGAAGCTCTGAGTGGATGGATTGAAAACACAAATACCATCAGCAAATTATGAGACCATGAGAACCAGGAAGCAAAACTGATTACGATCAAAAAAAGAGTGAAATTCACAAACAAATAGAAGTTTCTTTTCACCCATCAAAAGGAAAAGCACTCACAAACAGAGCCAGCTCCCCCTCTAAATTCACATGGCTCTTTTCTTTGTTAATAACAGTACCTTGACCGCTTTCGTTTATTTCTGTGCTCAGTTTTTTGTTTAAGACTCCAGATATGGAGTCTTTGCTTCTGTCTTTGTCCAGAAGCTGCAGAAATCTACACAAAAAACACAAAACGTTTTCCCACTTCAAACTGCAGGATTCAGGGATGTAAGAAAAATATCTGACACCGCGATAGTCGCTGCAATAACCACGCATCTGCCAGCCTGAGACCAAAGTTAGGCAGATATGCCCAAGGAACAGGAATGGAAAGGAGTTAATCAAACTTCTAACAACTGCTTGGTGTTAGTTACCTGTTACCCAGCCCTTAGCCAAGGGAACTCTCCTCAAAGCCTCGAGGACGCGCGCAGTAAAACCGGCACGCGCGGAGGTTTTCCTGACAAAGAACCGCGCTTTTCATGCAGATAATTCACAACAAGCGCCCTGAAAATAATAAAGATCTGATCCTCGCTTTTCCTGCATCAGTTTCTGGAAGAGGAGGACTCTGGAGGGTCTCTCCTGAGGAAGATTCGGCGCTGCCGTGGGGATGGAGGCTCCGGCCGCTTCCCCGGCTCAGCCCGGTGTAACCTGTGCCTGCCAGCAGCAGCCGCTGCCCAAAGGCTCTGTCCATCAGCACGACAAGACAGGGAGAAAACTCCTTTAATCAATTTTTCCCTCCTCTGTCTATTGGTTGTACATCCCCTGTCTATGGATTCAGCACTTCTGGGAATAAGGGCTGTGATTTACTAACAGAAGAGAGGTTTAGTACTCCAAGATACCGCAAAGGTTTGCACAGAAAACCCTGCAGCTGTCCCAGGCGCTTCTTCTCGCCTTCATCCCCAGCAATTCAAAGCCCAAGGAACTGCTTTCCACACTTCCAAGCAGAGGCAGAGCTTTACCACCTTTTTCTACGAAGGTGTATTTTTTTCTTTTGTGAAGAATGGGGAGGCACAGAAGCACCGACAACTCTGTGCTTAGACACGCTCTTTAACTCCTGCAGCAACCTCACCACTTCTGATTAAAATGAGGCAATTAAGGCAAAATGAACGGCCGTGTGGGAGCAGACCCAAAGTCCTCTGGCTCAGGATCCTGTTCCACACAGCCACCAACAGCCCAGGCAGCACGGGAGAGGTCTCTGCCCCAGCTCATCCTCGCAGTCTGGGGCTGGCGGCGCCCTGAGCCGGACGCTGCCTCCCAACCCTGCTGCACCCTCAGCCCTCCTGCCTGTGTCAGCTTTCCTGAGATAACACCTATCCCTGCTCTGGGCAAAACCCCGGGGTGATGAGCCCCACACCCAACGAGGGGGCTGAGCAAGCCTTCCCCAGCCTGTGGCCAGAGCAGAGGGGCTGAAGCCACACGGGTGCTCTGCCCGACCTGCCCGAGCAGAGGAACTCGCTTACCTTGTCCCAGCAGGGCTGCTGGGATTTCCTTGAGAAGGAGCAGTGGTACTTAGGAGTCAAAAAGCTCAATGGGACAGAAAAAAATCATGGGGGGACTCAGGCAGCTGTGCCCAGCTTTAATAGTGAATCAGCCCCCTGACTGACAGCACTTTTATACTGCAGAGAGATTAAAGGACAGCAAAAACTCAAAACACAGAACTTGAGCATGTAATGGACTGAAGCACCATTTGTTCACTCCTTACAAAAGAAATCCCAGCCTAACAATTTTTCTTTTGCTGTTTATGCTTTCCCCACACCATTTTATGAGCCATCAACAGTGAGTCTCAAAAAAACCAACTGGAAAAAAAAAAAAAAAAAAAGCAGAAGTTAAAAATGCCCATCTGAAAAAATCCCAACAATTGAGAATCACCCCAGAGCCACAAGCTCTGTGAACCCTCAGGCAAGTGACAGATTTCTGTCACCCTCAAAGGGCACAAAAGCAATAGGAGCTCAGTGTCTTTTCTAGGGAGCTTGGGGGATCCCCTCAGCTGAGCTGGACCTGCATTTTCATCCCAGCTTTAGTCAGAGTTCATGAAAGTTGTGCTACCCCAGCAAGAGTTGGTTTTATCTTAGCAGTTATTTCGTGACAAATTGGAACTCCTACTGCAAAGCCTTCCCGGCTCAGCAGCAGAGGCAGAAAGCTCTGCCCTGATGTTTATCAGCGTTTAGGGCGAGGTGTTCAGAGCTAGGATTGAACTGAAGTCGGGAAGAATGACAGCTCCGCAGCCCTGCTGAGAACTCAGCTCCTCAACCCACAGACAGCTCTCCCTGTAAATACCGCAATCACAGCTACTCCCAGAAATGGCTTTTCTTTTTAATAACAGAAACGTTTTACCCTGAACCTCTCAGATAAAACAGCGGTGAATTATTTCCTTCAATCTCAAACGCCAAAATAAAACCTTCTGTCATTTCTGTGTCAAATACTGTTAATTTTTGTTTACAAAAGCAGCCCGAATAATTTGGTTTTTCCCTTCAGTTTGGGACAGAGATCAGTGGCAGACCAGCTGATTTCCCTTCAGGTTGGAAGAGCATTTTTAATATGCTTGAGAAATCCACAATTTCTTCAAACGGCTTTTACCTTTTCTCACTTAAAAACATGCAGAATAACCCAGTGTTAGCTCTTCCACTGAACCAGCTCTCGTTTTTCTCCGAGAAGAGCTCAAAGCTCCGTTGCACTTCCTAGCTCCAGCAGAGTTTTTCTCCTTCATGGATTGCATAACACTTCACAGAACACATGCAGCAGGTAGGGAAACTGAGGCACGGAGACTCCCGGGATGTGCTAAATGCATCCACGAGAGAGCCAGAAAGCCCAGATTACAGCTCTGCCCAATAAACCTGGGAGAATTTATTCCTCCCTCTTTCTTTCTTTTCTTTTTCTTTTTTCTTTTCTTTTTTTTTTTTTTTTGGTCGTTGCTTGCTTTAAAATTCTTTTAAAACTTTCTAATTCACCGCAACGGTATTAAAACTTGTACAGCGCTCAGAGAATTTATAAATCATTCGAAGCTGTAGTTTGGTCCCTGCTCAGCAGTGCTGGTTACAAAACAAGCCCTTGGACTGCTTTGGGGGGGTTCTTTTCATGCCCATAGGAGCAAGGTGAGATTGGTGAAACGCAGTTCCCCTTCTCCACGCTGACTGGGCTCGCAGTTAGCAAGGGGCAACACCAGGAGTAAATCAGGAGTAAATCCAAATAAAATATGATAAACTAAACTGGGTACGGAGCAGAAGTGAAATAAACGTTGTCTGCGTTTGTTATCTTGGGGATTCTCCAGCGGCACAAGGAGCTGGATCGGGGGCAGCCGCAATCAGTTTTCCGTGCTAAAATACACACCTTTGGAGCAGAAATGGTAGTTTTTGGGGTCCTGGGAAAGGCAAAATTTTTACGCCGTGTCACAGCGGCGGTGGGCCCGGCTCTCGGGGCAGAGGAGCCGCTCCGCAGCCGCGCTCC
>VXBR01002514.1:227941-259030 GCA_013400215.1 Cisticola juncidis | reverse complement strand
TTTCTGCCCTCGGCCCCCGCGGCGCCCACCGCCCCCGCGCCCCCCCGGCGCTCCGAGGGGGAACGCGCAAGGAGCGGAGCGGGGGAACGGGACGGGACGGGACCCGACGGCGGCGGCGAGGGAAGCCCGAAGGNGGGGCGGCCCGGGGAGCCCCCGGTCCGGGGAGCCCGGGGGGTGCCGGGCGGGCCCCCCTTGCCGTCCCGCGCTGCACCTGGAGGGGAGGGCTGAGGAGAGAAACAGCGAAAATGAGAAACGCAGATGAAAAGGTGACCGAGGGTAATGGAAGAGAAAGTGCGAACAGGAGAGCGGAAAGGAGGAGGAAAAACAGCAAAAGTGGAGGAAAAAGTGCAGCNNACGCAGATGAAAAGGTGACCGAGGGTAATGGAAGAGAAAGTGCGAACAGGAGAGAGGAAAGGAGGAGGAAAAACAGCAAAAGTGGAGGAAAAAGTGCAGCAGAGAACTGAGAGAAACAGACCAAAAGGGGAGCACAGTGAAAAGAACAGACGGGAAGGGAAAAAAACCCCAAAAAACCAAAAAAAACCCAACAAAAGCAAAAACCCGAGGACGCAGTCTGAGCTCCTCAGGCAGCCAGCAAAGAGGTCCCCGCAGGGTGTCGTGGCCCTGGTGGCCCCTGTGGCCAGGGACAGGTAGTGGCCCTCGGGGCGTGCGGCACAAGGGCCCCGGGACAGCGGGGCTGGCGGAGCCGCGGGCCGGGGGCGGCCGCTGCTCCCNGTGGCCCTCGGGGCGTGCGGCACAAGGGCCCCGGGACAGCGGGGCAGGCGGAGCCGCGGGCCGGGAGCGGCCGCTGCTCCCCGGGGCTGCAGCCGGGGCTCGGAGCTGCCACAGCCAGCCCGGAATTTCCATCCCCCCTGATCGGGGGAAAGAACATTTGATGCCATCAAAGGGCTCCAGATTGAAAACAGATGTGCTTCCCCAAGCCTCTCCATGCATTTAATTAAGGCACAGGCATGGAGGAGACATTTTCATCATTAGTTTGCTTTCAGCCCCCCTCCCTCTGGTCCCAGTTTACCCTTTGCAGTCTCAAAGACCCAAATGAGAGGGGCAGGGATGCAGAGCTCTCTGTCCTCAGTTTGGGGTGTTGGGGGGTAGACAAAGCTGGGGGGTACTGGGTGGAAAGGCCAAGAAAAACCAAATTTGGGGCAAGCCGTGCATGTGCACAGAAGCCTGTGGGTGAACATACACCCAAAATGCTGTGGGTGCATCTGTGTATGCAGCACAGAGAGAGTTTTTCTGCATCTGAGGGAGGATTTGTGTGGTATCCTGTGATACACATCCAGATGCTGGATGGGGAAGGAGCTGTGCCTTCACATGGGTGTAAAAGGCTGGATCTGGCTGGCTTTTGTACACTGGCATCTTTACCCTGGCTCTCCAGGTTCAGGCAAGGCAGGGTGGGTGTTCACCTGTGCACACCTTGATCACAAAATGCCCTTTTCTCTGCTTGTCCCAGGTATCTGGCTGCTGCCTCCTGTCTTGGTGAGCTGGGATTTACCCTCTTTCTCCCTGATCTGCTCCGAATGGGTGTTGCAGCTGAGTGGGTGCTGCAGGGGCCCAGCCATAAACATCCCTTCCCACAGGCAGTGGGGTCTGCTCTCAGTCCAGGAGCCACAGAAACCAGACCAAGAGGTCTCTGTGGCACCTCCAGCAATGCCCTCACTGACATCCCTGATGAGACCTCCCCGTGTCAAAGTGCAGCCTTCAGACAGTGCTCCCTCCCAGCCCTGGGTTTGGGAATGCAGCCTGAATTTCCCCTGGAAAGAGGAAGCTCCCAGCTCCAAGGCTGAGGCTTCATCCTGCAGTGAGTTCTGGGTGCTCCCCTCACAGGCAGCATCCACAGGATCAGTGCCCACAAAGGGTCCCTGATCCACGTTCTGAACCCTCCTTTCCCAGGTGCCTCCTGCAGCAGGGCTGGATTTCTGTCCCTGCATGGGAGGGACAAGCTGGATCCAAGGGGAGCTCTGACAGCTCTGTCTGTCCCAGGAGGAAGGAGGCTGGGAGCAGTGGGCAGCCTTCAGGACTGCCCAGAGCACTGCAGGGCTGCAGTTCATCTCTCAGTTATCTCTGTTATGACAGACAGGCCCCATGCCAGGGCACAGCTACCATGTGGAAATGAGTGCAGGAGGAACCCCTGGGCTCTGACAGGGACAGTGCCTGTGCTGCCACCTCAGTGTATGATGATGTCCTCAGCATCAAACCCAAAGCAGGGGTGACAGGATACCCCAGTTCTCACAATCCTGAGGCTGGGAAGGACTCCCATGCCACAGATGGCCCATGGCAGCAAAGGCAGGTGCTCTTTTAACACCCCACAGGCCATCAAGAAGTTGATCAGACATTTATTTCCTGTCTCACCACTGCTCTAGTGTCAAGCTGAACAGGTCGCTGTCCTTCCCCCATCCTCCCATCCCATTTTTCCTCTCCAGTGTGCGCCTGCCCAGAGGCTGCTGCAGCCCCATTCCTCCCTTTCCCAGCTGGCCAGCAAATGGTTGCCCCCTGCTCACACTCCCAGCAGGGCAGGAGGAGCCTCTGAGCCACTTCTACCAAGGGAGAAGAAGAAAAAGCCCAAAAGTCCTGAAACAGCCCAAAGTCTGCCAGGTAAAGCACCCACAGCTGGAAGGCCCAGCCTCACACCACAGCCAGACCTCAGTTTAGCCCTTCCTGCTCCCAAAAGTTGTTATCATTTTGGAGGACATCAGTGAGACTCACCAGCTGGAGCCTTGCCTCAAAAGTTACCTCCCCTATGCTGTGATCATGTCCAACACTGGGAGAAAGTGAAGCAGAAACCACAAACTCCCCCATTTTCCCTTTCCTAGTTGTATTTCAAGCAGGGGAAACCCAAATATCTGCATCTCTGCAGATGACCAGAACATTTTGCTTCTGCTTTCTTTTCTCATAGAAAATCACAAGCACCCTGCAGTGCCAGTGAGAAAGTCCCTAGCTGGAGAATATTTCTGATTCTTGAAGTTTCCCATGAAGCTCAGCACTGGCAGCTCCTGTGGTTCCCAGCTCCAGATGTGGGCTGCCCAAGTGTGTTACAAACCCTCAGGAACGTTCCCTTCACCTTCACATCTGTCTGAACAGCAGCTCTGCAGCACCACAGTCTCGGTGACACTTTTCAGGTGCCCCAAACAGGACTTGAAGAGCCTCCCAAAGGTCTTGGAACCAACAAGAAACACCCAGAGCAGATGAGCTCTGTAAAATCCCCAGGGCAGCTCAGACACCTTGGGGCTGGCATTAGTGGGATGCAGGAAGGTGCAAAGCAGTGAGAAAGCCAAGCCCTCCTCTGCTCTGCCCTCACATCCAACTCCTCCATGCTGACCACCACACCCTGTGCCTTTAGCAGCAGAGACTGTCCCCTTCTTTCAGGTGTCTTAGTATCTTTTCTTCCACCTGGGTTTAAATAAAATAAACCAGGCAGAAGAACCTGTGGTACCCTCGTGTGTGTCCTCATCTGGCTGATCTCATCGTGGCACTCAGGTGAAGAAGCCTTTTGCTCAGTGAGGGAAAGTCCTCTGGGTCTCCCTTACTTCATTTGCAGTGTGTAAACTCTTGGGGACCTTTTTTGATCTGCCAAATGTGTTTCATCCTAGAAATTAAAGAAAAAAATAAAGCAGGGGGCAGTGAGGAGTAGGAGCTGAGAGCCAGAAGCATTGCACAAAGCTGTAGGACACCTGACCAAAATGCACACACCCTCTACCCCTGTTTCCTGCAAGGCACTCAGCTGTTTGGACAAAGGCTGAATGCCCTCCAGCCTTGCTCTCCTCAGGGCCTGGATGGGGTGCAGGCAGTTCAGATTGGAGATTCAGAGGGCAGGAGGGCACAAATGATGTTTACTCCTCTCCTGGGCCCATGACAGCTTTGGGGAGGGAGTGCTCCAACACAGACTTCACCCCTTTGGTCTCCAAAGCATCAGCCACAGCTCCTTGGGGGAGAGCTGATGAGAGGCTTTGATTCAGAGCACCTCTCTGCCTCTGGCTCCTCTCAGCCTGCATCCACAGTGTCCCATGCCCTGTCCAGCCATGTCCCCACTGCTGGACTCCTTGTTGCCACAGTGCTGTGGGGCCAAACCAGAATTATTTCACCCTGAGAAGCTTTCCCCAGTCATCTCCATGCTGGTTCCCTTTCCTGCCTGGCCTCCAGCCCTCCTGCACTTGCTCCAGTCAGGGCTGGATAAGATCCTTGTGGAGCTGGAGAAGGGAGCACTGCAGGAACACGTGTGTGCATCTCACACCTTTACAGGTGTGGGGAGATTTTGGGGTTTGTGCACATATCTGGGTCTGTCCCCCACAAACTCCTGCTGCACACTTGGACCAAACCTCCCTTTTTTCTTTCCTCCCCACACAGAGGTGCCTTATTACATCTGTGGGGATCAGGTAGGCTACAGTCCTTCCAAGCTGTAAACTCAACATCAGGGTTTCTTTTAATCCCAAACATCTTGATGTCATCTGGAAATGCCATGAGCAGTTTATAATTAGGGTTTAGCATGCAGATTAATACCAGCAGCTCCAGGGTGAACAGACCATCAGAGTCTAATCAAAGCTTAAATGGGGCAGCAATTTAGTACTGAGATTTATTATTCCTCTGCACAATATTTTGAACCAGAGGCTGAGTTCACATCACACACAATCATTCCTGGAAGTGCTATCACATCTCCAGTCAGAGCAAGGTGCCTTGTTACTGGTTCATGGGGGTGATAAATACTTGGCTCTGGGAACTTCTTTAGGAATATTGCAGCTTGACACTGTACAAGATTTAGCACCTGAGGCAGGAGAACACTTGCACACGTGCTCCAGCCCCATGTGGATGTGGGGCAAGGCCACGCAATTACATTTTTTTTTTTTTTTGCTGTGCACCAGGTGTAATAAGGGAGGTGCCCCAGGACAGCAGCTGAGGGATTTTTTGCCATCTCCCCTGGCCATGTGTGGGGGAGGAAGGATGGAAAGCTTTGTGTCACTCAAGGTGGGGATGAAGCCACCTCACAGCAACAGAACTTTCAGGGGAACTGCACTCTGCAGCAGGCTGAGCTAAGGGCTGGGGAGGGAGCTCTGTGCCCAATGCAGCCAACTAATACTGAATGGTATTTCTGCCAAGCCCCATCTGGACAGCTCTGGGAGTACCCCCAAGGCTCACAGGTTTGATTTTCACAGTAGGGGCAGCTGGGTTGGCTGTGCAGCACCTGGGTTGGGGTTTTCACCAACAGGGCTCCAACCTGCCTTGCCCAGACCTCCTCTGACCCTCTCGCCTTGTCATTTATAAAACACAAGTGGAGGAGGGGGCTGAGGGAGTGGAAATTTGTTTATCAGTTTGTCTGCACTACTCCCAGTTTTTAGATTCCAAGACAGAGCTTCCCCAGCTGTCACCTAGCTTTCAGCAGAGATGACAGGCACATTCACCAGCTGCCAATGGCAAGAAAGGCTTTTCTGTTTCCTTTTCCATAATCTTTCCACCAAGGGGGAGAGGGGCTATGAGGAATGTCCTGGTCTCCTGCCTGGCTGGTTGTGAATCTGAACTAGAGTTCAGCTCTTCCCTCCTTTGGGTTTTTTCGTGCCAGGGATGCCATGGGGCTGTCAGCCCTGGGCTGGCACCATGTCTGGGGTGGAGGGAGCAGATGTCACACACTGTGACCTGTCAACAATCCACAACTGTGGGTTCCACCAGGAAACCATGGATGTATCAGCTCAAACACCTCCTCACCCGAGTTTTGTTGCCATGGCTGTGAGCCTGGTGAGCACAGGGCACAGTCCCACAGGTGGATAATGCCTGTGTTTATTGCTCTGAGTCTGCTCCAGCACCTTGGAGGGCTTCAGTGGATTTACCTGCCTGTAAGAAACCAGGCTGTGGCACTTTCAGGTTGCCTGTTCCCCTATGACCTGGTGGCACTGAGACAGCCACCAGGACTCCAGCCACTCCCCCTGCCCCAGGCTAGCTAAGCAGGGCTGGCCACGCTAAATGAGGGCTAAGCTGCTGTTCCCAAGGGCTCAGACCTGAGCTGGCTCCGGGGCTGGCTGCATGAGGAGCCGTGGGTTTGGATAAGCAGCCGTTTAACCGGGGTTTTATTACCAGGCAGGGCAACAAAAGCACTCAGAGGTCACCCGGGAACTTTAATCAGCACCGAGGGTCACTGGATAGCAGGATAGGAGGGAGGAGGGCAGGGCCCAGGGCACACAAATAAATAAATAGATGTATTGAAACCACCTCCTTCCTCCAAGTGATCCCTCTCCCTCTCCCCCCTTCTCGATGTGCACACTCTGCTCCGTACAATCAGACCTTCAAATGGCCCTAATTTCCCCAGCAGAAAGTCCGAGGTCTCTTGCAAATTCAACTAAGAAGTTTATCCACAAGGTTTGGTTGGGTTTTTTATTTTAAATCCCTTGCTGCTGGAGATGAAAGTTCAGTCTGCTGGACTGCTCTTGGGCTGGGTATCAGATATCCCTAACTCCAGAGAGAGAAAACGTCCCACCAGCTTCTCTCCCCTGCAGAAAAGGAAAAAAAAACCCACCACCTCCCATAATCAGAGTCTGGGCAGACAAATTGGCACCACTCTTTTCTCCCTCCACCCCCCTTTCTGGAAGAGGACTAACCCTTCAGAGCACAGTCACAACTCACAAATATTTGTGGGTATTATATTGCAAGAGAGGAAAAAAAATTCCAAAGGAAGGTAACTGTTAAAAGCTTAGTCCCTCTCCCATGGAAAGCAGCTTTATGCACGTCCATAAATCTCCTTTGTAAGTGGCCATTAAAACTGCGTCTTGTTTAATTTTTTTTTAATCTCGTTTAAACACTTTTTCTCATCTTGCAAACGAATGATGTCATTGGCAGGCCCAGTAATGAACTGAAAGAAAAAATTTAAAAACCCTCAACTTTCTAATGTTTGGGGGCTCTCTCTAAACGCAAACCCTTCAAAACCAGTTTGCTAATCCAGCCAAATACTTAAGCACGTGCTTAACAACCAACTTGTGTTTAAGTGCTTTGCTCCCACATCTGTCCACACTCGTGTCTGTGCACAAATGATGTGCCTGAAGGGAGGAGAGGGTTTAAACTGTGGCAGGGTGAGAGTCCCTGGCTGCTGAACTCTTGGGCTGCTCCTTGCACGGGCAGCACAACAGGACAGAGACCCCACGGCGGCTGCACAGGACAAGATCCTCACTTTGGCTGAAAGGCTCCTTGCTGGCTACTTCTGTTGTTTGGGTTTGGTGTGTGACTGGAGGTTTTAGGTTTGTTTTTATTTTTTTAAAATTTTTTTTGGAAGCTGTTTTAATGAAGTGGGAGCAAAACCAAATAGCAGGCTGAGCAAATGGGGAAAAGTAAATGCAAGACTTGCAAATGAATAATTGGAGTGGTTTTAATTAAAAAGTGGTTAACTGTTTCGGGGTGAAGAGCATGGGTTTGGGTTGACACCATCTGAACCCTGGAAGGAGCACGTTAAGCTGTTCACCATACTGCGGGTTAAGAAAATGGGAAATAAATACATCCCAGCCCCTTGGAAAACTAAACCATCTTTAGGGCTCAGCTGTAAACTTTCCTCAGCAATTTATTAGAGTTCCAGAAAACACTTGTTGAGTAGCCTTAGCCTGTAATAAATATCAGTCCTTGTTTGTTTGTTTTTGTAATGGCAACAAAACCACATCTTTTTCTTTCTCAAGTGGATAATTTAATTACATGGCAAGAAACACATTCATTGTCCAAAATACCCAGAGAAGATTGCCACGAAACTCGCAGTTGAGTGGCGAGAGGAGGAGAGCAGAGCCAGCTGATACCAGAACTGGTTTCAGGGAAGGTTTCTGTGATGGCACATCCACTTCAGCTGGAGCTGACACTGGGGTTGGCATCACAAACAGGAGATGGGCACTTCTTACCCCACATGGAGCACGGGAAGGGAAAGGCAGAGGGAAGGGAAGGGAAGGAAAGGAAAGGAAAAAGGAAAAAGGAAAAAGGAAAAAGGAAAAAGGAAAAAGGAAAAAGGAAAAAGGAAAAAGGAAAAAGGAAAAAGGAAAAAGGAAAAAGGAAAAAGGAAAGGACCTGCCTGGGCCACACAGAGGGTCCAAGGTGGCAGTGGGGGTGAACTGATCTATCTGTTCTCATGCACTCCCTCAAGCCTAGCTGCAGTCTGAAAATATCCATGTTTTCTTCTAGAGGCTGAAATACTTGACCATTTCTTGCTCTGCAGGTTGTCACCCCCTCCATGGGGACTTGTCCTGGCCTCGGTGGTAGGAGGCAGAGTGATCCCAAGAATGTCTGGAGGTGACATCCTGTGAGAACTGGGAGTGCTTGGGAGCATCCAGCCCCTTCTGTGCCCCCATTTCTGGGAGCCTGCCTTGCAGAAAGAGAAGCAGGAGTCGATCCTTTAAGATCAGTTCTTGATGGGCTTGGTTCACTCATTCCCTGCTGGCAGCTTTGGGTTTAAGACCAGAAAAGTCTGGAATAGCTGAAGGGGGGCGAATCCAGATAAGCAATTATCCTGTGCTCTTTCCCAGGGACAGCCTGGCAATTATGGTCAGAATCTGGGAATTAGATGACTGCAGAAAGACAGACCCTCACTCCTCTGAGCTCGTCTGGAAGGGCACAATTAACGTGCTGATGTGATTAAAGCCACATTCAGCTCTGGGATACGAGGGCCAGATGCAGCCAGGTGACTCCTCCAAAGGTGCTGGTTACCTGATTTGTAGCAAATCAAGTGGAGATCAGCCATTCCTGTCCACACAGCTCCATGGTGCTGTTAAACAGCCAGACCCTCTCCTCTCCCATGGCTCTGAGGGAGATGGAATCCTCATGGCCCAGACAGTGAGCACGGGCCAGGGATGGAGGGAAGGACAGAAACACCATTTCTCCAGGACAGAAGACAATGGAAATGTTTCCACTGATTCCAACAGGTTCTGATTCAGCGGCTGCAACCAATTTTCCTCCTAAATGGACTTCCATATGTCTGAAAGGGTCTCCCAAGTGCTGGAATTTGTTACAGAACAAACCTGTACTTTATTACTCTGCTCCCTGATTCCCGGTGTTTCTCCCTTTAAATTCCTTGGTCAGCCATTCCTGGGCTTTGGGGTTCACTTCTGAGAAAAGCATTCATTCCTAAAGCCAACATTTTCCATGGGAAGGACAGAGTGAAGTCTCCCCACTCCGCTCCTGGGTTTCACTTTGCTTTGTTGGGAACTTGTACCTTCAGGTTCATCCAAAAATAGGTGGTTCTCTGAGCAGAGGGAAGCGTGGTGAGGAAATCAAGCTCATCAGACCTGAAACCTTCTATACTCCTCAGATTGCCTCTGAAACATGGATAGTTGGGCAAAAGTTGAGCAAGGCTGGTTTTTACCAGAAATTTTCTGTTGGCCACATCTCTTGAAACAGAAGAGGTTTTGCCCTCTTTGTGGTAGGAATCTTTAAGGATTTTTCTAATTCCTTCTTTCATTAAACTGAAACAAAAATTGGCAAAATAGACTTTTTCCTTTACATCAAAGGCGGGTTTTTATGTAAAGAGAGTCACCTTCCTGCCCATTATACCATTTACTACATTTAAAGGGATTTAGGAACCATTGTACCATTTTCAGTAGTGGTTTAGGGACTACATGGGACATTTGCATGACGTGCTTCATATCCATATTTGAGTGCTATCAGTAAAGGTTAAGCAGTTAAATACCTTTTATCTCATCCTGAGGTGTCAGTGAAAGACAGGCTTTCTACAATGTCTTGAAAATATGGCTCGAGTTTGATTAAGTTCCTTAAACTGAAAATAATTTTCAAACTTACTGCTAATGCTACAGTGAAATGGCCATAAACATTACAGTTTTCAAATTCATCTATTTAAGCAAAACTATTTTCTATCTCCTTGCAAGAACAAAAACACAGGAAGAAACTTTCAAATCAATTTCCCCCAAGGAACATCTCTAAGGCCCCATTTAATTCAGAATTTAAGAAGTTTCTTGGTTTCCCAAGCAATTTTTTAGTTCACGTTAACGTTAGTTTACGGGTGTTGGTTCAAAATGAAATCTCAAAACTTTTCATTAGAAAACAAAGCCAAAATGCTTGGACTTCTTTTTCTTCCTTTGCCAAAACAGTTCGTCAAGCTGATGTGAACTCCCAAACATTTTCAGCCAACCTAAAGCGCAATCTTTGGCAAATCTGCCTAAAAAAAAGAAGTAATTGTCCTATTCTAAGAACAAGGATAAAATCCATCCGTGATTTTAAGTGCTCAGACTGAACAATGATGGAGTATTTACCCTGATGATAGAAAAAAAATAAAGAAATAAATTTAGCTTATTACTTTACATATATATTTATATGTTTCTGAAATTTATATACACGCACGGCCCTTTCCGTCCAACATGAATATTTTCAACACAGAAAAGTAAAGAGAAGAGATTTAGTGCTGATTAGAACAAAAGTCGCACTGTACCTTACAGATTTCAGCATGTCTCATTAAAACTGGCCTTGAAATATACATATCCTTTAATAAATAAAGCTTAAGGTACATAAACACTGCAGCGGATATAAATTATTTTAACCAAAGTATGTAGGGAAAAAAAAAATTACTGGAACACCATGATCCAGGGCATTTTACAGTAAATTGGACTTCATCAGCGGTTTTGCATTTTTATTTGATTTTGGAGTTCCTCCACTAAAGCTGTAAGTTTTGTAGAGTTTATTTCACACCTTGTAATTTAAAATGTTACACTCCATCGAAATTCCTCTCAAAAAAAGGACCCGAGTAATTAATGTCTTTGGGTTCAACGTTCATTATATCCCACTAGTGTGAAAATTCATAAAAATAAGACATGGGATTAGGAGCTTAACAGCCTCACACATTTGCAGAGCTGCTGCATTGGCAAATATTTCCCTGCCCCTTCAGAGCAGAGCATTCTCCTGGCCGCTCTCATTTGTTTCACTGGATCATCCAAGTCATTAGAAAGTGCCCAAAATGAAACTTCCATGTCTCATGTTTGTATTTTTTCTCTTGGAAGCAGATAAATAAGATGGGTCGGGGCCATTTCTCCCCGTGCTCTTCTCCTTTCTTCATCTGGCTTTTTCTTCATTTCATGTTTTAACTCCTCATGGAGACAATGGGGATTTGGCCACGTGGAGCCAGGGGACTCCAGCCGCCCTTGGAGAGGAAGCAGGACCTGGGGTTGATTGCTGAGAGCTGAATCGTTTCCTTTGTGCAAACACCCCGGGTTCTCCTCCCTGGTTCCAGCAGCTCCGGCTTGAATCCCAGGCTCCGTTTTGCCCTCGGCAGATCCACAGATACAGTGGGTGAATTTGTGCTGTGAACAGTAATTTTGACCAGAGTTTAGTTTTGGAGGGACATAAACCACTCACAAAGTTGGGCTGAATTTGACAAGCGCCTTTTTCCAAAAAACCAAACAGAACCAACGAACCTAATACAGGAGGCTCTTTTTTAAACTTCAAAACATTTCATTCCAAAGTGTTTTCAAAGCAAAGGGGTTGACTTCATGTAGGTGTTTCTGAAATGAGCCTTTTGGAGGTTTTATTGAAAAACCCAATTTTGGAAAAAAATGAAATTAAACTCAAAAATGGAACATTGTGTTTCAGATCAAACACCATGTCCTAAGTTGACTCAGTATTTCTCGTTTATTTTATCTTTTTTTCCCCCCACTTTTCTTTTTTGGGGGACTGTTTTGGTTCAAAACAAACAGAATTGCTTCATTTCCTGCTGCCCTCCCCAGGTATCTGAATGTGACCACGGCACAAAGCATCCTTTCTCCAGCCAGGTCGCTGTCACTCACCCCAGAACCCTGAGGAGCAGATCAGCCCTGCAGCTGGGGCTGCACAATTCCCTCCCAAACCGGGCAATTCCCGTTGTGCTGAAGTTCCTTCCACATCCCAGCCTCTCATCACGGCTCCCTCTACGGCTGACAGGGAGAAATTCCAGCGCAGATCCTCAGGACCAGCCACATTCTGATGTGCAGGGGAGCCAGGCTGGCCAGTTTGGACTCAGAGATACTTTATTTGAGGGGATGTGGAGTCTGCAACAGATCTGTTCTTGGGCAGAAAGGATCAGTGGGAATTGCTGCTTTCATTGCTGCACATGGCTGTGCAAAGGAAAGCCTTTGTCCAGGACAGATCAGCTATTGCATCTGTCCTGGAAATTAATTTAGAGACCTGCAGCAGCATTCCAGTGCTTGGCTGCTGGCTGATACTTTGGATTTACCTTTCTGCCAAACCCTTTTTGGCTCCAAGACAGCTCACGGTCCAAGGAAGGGGTTTTCAGGAAGTTCTCCAAAGGAGAAAGAGCATGCCAAAGGAAAGGCCCCTTAGATTTTACTATGTACATTTTTAAGCAATGCAATTAACTTCTAGCATCCTAACTCAGGTTTGCACATTTCACCCCACCAGCAGTTCTTCTAACTGAATGTAGTTAATGCACACTTTCAAAAAATTAAAAATTACACATGTTCTTTGAGCTTAAGGAAAGAAGCTCCTACCTTCAAGCTTGATCTAGAGGCTCTGCTGAAGCCTCCCTTTGCTCTCAATCCCTAGAGAGCTGTTTTGCCCTCAGAGCAACCCACCTTTGCAGCAAAAGGGCAAATGGAATCTAAGGAAACATCGGGGCTCCTGAGATAGGTGAAAACTGAGAGATCTCTCAGCAGAGTTATTCTCTGGTTCAATCAAAAAAACCTGTCATCATATGCTGGAGCTGGTGAAGAGGTGATAAAATCATTCAGCTTTGGGACACGAGCAGTTCTCTCAAATTTAAATCAGATGGAAATGGAATCAGTTTGTTTGGAGAAGTAGCTCAGCTCTCAGCAAGGTTTATGACTCTTAGAATTTTCCTGTGGCTGCAAACAGAGCGTGTTTCAGAGTAGTAAACAACCACCATACTTTTCTAATGAACTTATCTTGCATCACAGCCCTGTGCCCTCATGAGGACAAACCACCAGGACCTGGTGGTGCTTTCTGTGTGAGCATGCAGGGAATGAGAGCCTGGCTTGCTCTGAGGATCTCTCCATGAACTGACGCACAGGCACGGAGATGAGTCACAGATGGCTCGGCTGCTGCTGGAATCGCACAGATCTGAGTGAGTTTGGGATGCTTCCCACCACAAATACTTCACTCCCTGCCTCAGTGCAGAGCCTGCTGTGCAAGTGCTTTAAAGGGTAACACAGAAAGGGCTCTGCCTTGGGAAGAGAAGAGCCATTCTCCTCAAGCACAGTTAATGGGGTGAGAAGAGCTAAGTTCAAGTTTAGCGGTGGAGTTTCCAGTTAGACCTTGGGTTCTACTCAGCTTCCACTGCTGAGAGACAGATTCTCCCTCACTGCAGGAGGCAGGAACAATCAGAATTACCAGTCAGGACACACAGGGTGGACTTGGTTGTGGCTATGCCTTAGAGGACATGTTGAGATCCTTTCCAGTTCTGTCATTCCAGAACAGGAGATCACCCCAGTGACACCCTAATCTCGCTTGGAAGGTACAGCCTGAAAAGACACAGGCTACAGGTCAAGTCCATGCACAGCAGCTGCTGAAGTAGCAGTGTAAGAAATGACAGTAACACAACCTTCCAGCAAGAGCAGAGTCACATTTTTTAAGGAAACATCATGAGCATAACACATACCTGCACAGCTGGGCAGTACTGAGACAGAAAATGTTGTTTGAGGGTACCCAGGACATGACTAAAACTGTTGTGATCCCATGCAGCAAAACACTGATGGAGTGTATACCACTCTGCCTGGTCCAATTTATCCTCTGAATTGTCACAGGGTAACTGGTCCAACAGGATTTATGCCAGATGGGGTATAATATGTCTTCCTGCAGTCAGTGTAAAATGCAAAGCCAATAAAAACACTGTATCCCATGTTCCAGCTAATTCAACACAAAGAACAGTGTGCACACACCTGACGTGGAGCAGCTTTGTCCTGCCAGGTGATTTTGCAATGAACAGCCGGAGTGTTATTGAGGTGGAATCCTAGCCCCATCTATTGTCCTGACAAGCCCTCACCTCGTGTTTCCTGCCTAGAGAACCCTCCTGTCAGCTCAAGCTCGTGTGCAGCCTTCAGGGACACTAATGCTGTTCTGACAGGCTATTCACTGTGAGCCAGATCTGTAAATGCAGCCTGCAGGGAACTTAGCAGACATCAGGAAGGAATACTGATGTTTGTTTGTTAAGCTTTGGGCTTAACACCACAGACTCTCCTCATGCCTCTCGGCCTTGAGATAAAGGTCTAGAGCTGCCATGGCCCCATCTCCTCAAGGCAGTGCAATTATCAGATGAAGTCTTAATTAAGCTTGACTAAATTTCCAGAGAAGTGGCAGTGGCACACTAACCCTTCCTTACACAGAAACACATCCCAAATGCACAGTCATTGGCACAAAAAATGAATGGCCACTCTATTTGGGGTTAGCTGGTCATTTCTACCACAGAAACAACCAGGTCAGCATCTGCAAGTATTTAAAATTCCCAGGCTTTCTTGTTTTTATCTGCCTTCTGGGCCTTTTTGAGGCTTTATGTCAGATGGTGCTGAATTTTGAAGCTTTCCTCCACAGGGATGAGGCCATCGGGTGATCCACAGAGCACAGAGCCAGACCCTAACCCTAACCCTAACCCTAGCCCTAATCCTAACCCTAATCCTAACCCTCATCCTAACCCTAATCCTAACCCTAACCCCAAAACTGGGGAGTTGTGATGTGAGCAGACAGTGTGGAGAGAAAGTTGCAGAAGGAAGAGGGAAGACCTGGCTGTGAGGGGTTTAACATGACCCTGTGAAAATCTCTACACTGAAAGTTTGTAATATTGAAGGGGTGGAGAGGAAGGGCAATATTAGACAAGAGGAGGAGGAGAATTTTCTTTCTGTCTGAAGAGAGCACCTGAGCAGGGAGTGGAGATGGGACCTGAGCAGACACACTGGAGGACAGTGCAGCAGGTTTCCATCTGGGCTGTACCTGACCACCAAAAGCAACCCCACTATCAGGAAAACAAGGAGAAACAAATTTAGCAGAGGAGCCTGGAGAAGTATTATCAGTATTGTCCTTCAAGGACGTGGCCCTGACAGGAAGTTTGGCGTCTTTTCTTTCTGACACAGGTGAGAAAAGCAAACAGAAGAAACCCAAAGAAATGTCAGCTTTTCTTCAGGTCCAAAGCAGAAGCAGGAATCTACGAGGCCAAGCAGGACTGGAAAACAAAAGCCCTGAATTGAATTAGCTCTGTAGCAGTTGGTGCTGTGAGAGAAGCCAAATTTCTACCTTGCACGGATTCCCTGTGCTCTGGTGTGCAGCTGAGCCCCGGCCGTCCACAGGGTGGATGTTTTAGTGCCTGGCTCTTTTTAACTGGCACATGTTAAGAGCTTTGAATTAACAGGTGCATAAAAACTGTCAAAAAACACTTAGCTCTCAAGACAGTCTGTCGGTTGTATTAAAAATATGGTTTTATGTAACCACATTCTCTCAACACTTGCCGGGTATTACGGCATGGGAAAGTCACTCGTCCTTTCCAAAGGAAAGCAGCAATGTTTAAACTCTCCTGCAGGGAAAAAAAAAAGAAAAAAGAAAGAAAATGAGAAAGACTGCAGTTCCTCTGATCTTGCCAATGATTTGCTCCTGTTTTAAACACTAAAGGTCTATTTCTTCCAGCAGAACAGGACCAGCCTAAAGCTCCAGGCTAGGGGCAAGCACCCCAGCAGGTCAAAAGGCCAGTGTCTTGCAGGCTCAGTGAGGTGGAAATGAGGGGCTTTTGACAACTGCATGGGAAGATGTCTCACTTGCTGACTGAGGAGGTGGTATTTACTGGAAGCATGGCCTGGGTTTTTTAAAAAAAAAACCCCGAGTTTAACTGGGGTTTAGAGCTAGGAAAAAAAGCCAAACTATTTGTGCCCATATTTCAGAAGAGGTTTAGAAATAGTTTTAGTTCTCAATCTTCCTTCAGTCATGAATCCAGAACATCTGGGTTCCCAGAAACAAAAGCATCAGGTTTCCTAAGTAGAAAGAGCTCTAAGACACCAGTCCAGAAGAATTTTTAAAACTCTCAAAAGCATTTCTGAAATCAGTTCCCTTTCAAATATGTGGCAAATACATTAAAGTGGGCTTTGGATTAGTTTTATTGCCTCTTGATAAAAGCCATTCGCACCTTTGATGTGTTTGAGGATAGCAGCCATCCCAAATGCCTTCCCCAGGAAGTCTCCTGGCTCTCCCCAGGAATGCCCAGCTGCGTTGTCATTTGTCACCTCCCCAGAGGTGACCAACTCAAACCAGCCACCTCTGGGGTTGCAGACACAGTAGGTGAAAGCCATAATTTCTGAGTGCAAGTGTTTAGGGTGTAACAGTGAACATGAATAACCCCAAAGCCTGGGAGAAGTGGGAAGAACAGCAGGAATGTGGGCTTCTAAAACCGGCTGTGAGTTGAATCCTACTGAGTTTTAGTTCTGTGAATTAAAGAATTTCCAGTAGCACCCTGTGCTCACCCA
The DNA here is from genome assembly GCA_013400215.1 of Cisticola juncidis. Taxonomy (NCBI): domain Eukaryota; kingdom Metazoa; phylum Chordata; class Aves; order Passeriformes; family Cisticolidae; genus Cisticola; species Cisticola juncidis. The sequence goes on along the minus strand of VXBR01002514.1, from coordinate 242,609 downwards.
CCTTCTGCTCAGCCTGGTGCCTCTGGGGAGCCCTGATTGTCTGCCTGGCCTGGAGGACAGATGGGTCCATGGAGTTTCTCAGCAGCTGCTGGAAGTAGAAAGGGAAACTGTTTGAAAGACAGAAGGAGAAAAGAAAACTGGTGGCTTGGAAGGGTGCAAGTAATGAAAGGCTCCAGTGTGGCAGGCAGATGGGGCACAGGAGATTCTCTAGTCCTAGAAAAGCAAATGGTGACTCCCTTCTCTGAAAAGCAGATAGAGCTTTGTTAATGCTGAGGCCAACAGGAGCACCATGAGGGCCCAAGTGCAACTTGCCAGGCCAAGGGAAGTATTTTCCAACAGCTTCTCAAGTTCTGCCAGCAACAGCATCATCCCTGAGAGACTCTGAGGGGGACTGTCACTGACAGCACCAGACACTGTCCAGGAGTGGAGCCTGCCTGCTTGGCAGTGCTGTTTTCCTGCAGAACTGCTTAGTGTCAGTGAGACTGATGAACACTCCACAGTAGTTAAGGGATGCACTGGGATGTCACGGAGAAAAGTCCACTGCTAAATATTTTGATTTGAGGAATGAAGAAAAGAAAACAACTGGCATTTTAGCAGATGGGGGGAAATAAGATCTGGAAGCAAGAAGAAAATCCTGCAGAGAATGAGGCACAACTTTTTAAAACAGCTGCAGGATGTTCTTCTTGGAGGCTAAGAGAAGCACGTTAGGAAAACCCTGGAATGGACCTGGTTCTTGATGAGCACATCCTCACGCCAAGGAGAATCATCTTCTCCATGAAGCAAACCACCAAAACGTGGGAGCAGCTGCAGCTCACACGACAGCCAAGCCAGAGACACGACCTCTAGGAGCCCATCAGCACCACAGACAATGAAACATGCACCATCAGCAGCCAGAGTCACCACCTAAACAGCTACAGAACCATTTAAGACGTGATGCGGGTTTGGGGTGATCTCAGAAACCTGCTCCAGATGCAAACTGGAAAACTTTGAAGATGATGTCTGAATTGGATTAACCCCTCCTTGGGACAGGGACAGAGTCTGTCTACACTGGAATGGGCAAAGTGACCTAAGCCTGCAAAGGCAGAGCTGTACCTGGCTCATGTGCCCAAGGCAGAGAGTACTCAGCAGAGATTTTGGCAGAGGCTCACAGCACGGCTCTGCCAGGAGTTTGTTGCCCAAGCTGACAGTCCAAGGGACAGCCAGTTTGTCACTCCTAAACACAGTCAACAAACACTTCTAGTGAGGTATCCTTGATGGGCTGATGGCTCATGACCTCCTGTGGCAGTGGCAGTACAAAGGGCATCCCTCCCACATGGAAGAAGGAAGGGAGCAGGGTAACATGGCTTGCTGAGGCACCATCTGCAGGACATCCAGCTCCCACGTGTGGAGGAGCCACACCAGCAGGGAGGTGCTGGTACCTGCTGCCTAGGGATGACTCCCAGAGCTCTCCATCCCTTCAGTTCTCCTGGGGATACAGTGGTCCATGTGGAGGCAATGGCCAAGGTCAGCTGCCCTTTAGCTACATCGCAGGCAGCTGAAGGGCTCCTGTTTCTGTTGCTGCCGGACTCGGGACTGCAGAGCAGCCACAGCCCCACTCAGCCTCCATCACCAGGCAGACACCACTGCTAAGCTTGTAGTTCATGGAGTGACTCTGTCCTGTGCTCTGCTCCTCCTTTACTGGCTCCATGAAGGAGGAGGAACTGTGGAGGTGAAATACTCAGAGGGGTCTCCCTCAGGACAGTTAGGGACTAATGCAGGAGCAACACAAGGTCAGCAATTGTGCATTTAGAGCTGCTCCTGTTGCATGTGCCTGTCTGCAGCTGTTCCATTACAAACCCATCACAGGGTTTGAGGGCTCCCAAGCCTCAGCAAGTTCAGAGCAATGTCTTCCCAGGCTGAGATGTGGGGCTCAGTTTGGCCCTGCATGATCAGGAAACACCAGAAACAAAGACCACTTACTGCAGAGAAAAACGTCAGACACACGTTTGAAGGGCGAGATTCAGCCCTGATAATGTGAACATGAGAGGATCACATCAGTTGATCATGTTCAGATACATCACCAGCACTTACCAACTGCTAGAGTAAAGAAACCTTGCGTGAGGAAGTTAAAAAGGCCCATCACTCAGGGATTTATTTATGACTCGTGTTTCACTTTTATTACCCATAAAGCATTTTTTTTCGGTGTTTGGGTGTTTTTGTCTTAAGTCAGCTCCAGCCTTTGAAAGCTGACTGAGGGAGGGCCATGGCATGGTCTGGGTGAAGTGACTCTGCTCCTTCATTCTGTCACATCCTCCCCAATTCTAAACAATGTAAGAGACTGAAGGGGTATCCCCAGCACTGCAGCTTTCCCCAGGGACGATTTTTATCCACCTCAATGGCATCACAAGTCATGAAATGAGCTCTTTTATCCTTTGGTGTTTCACTCTTTGCTGTGAGGAACCTCCAAGCTTTTCTCTTGCTGCCTGCAGAAATGGATCCCAAGGCTCCACCAGAGCACTGGGCTGAACTGGGTACAGGACAACCCAAATTTCCATCAGTCTCCAGTAAAGAGCTGCTGGACTTTCTGTGCTCCTGTCACCACCCACCCCTGCCTCTTCAATAGGACACTGTTCCCAGCCCCTGAAGGATGGTGTGGCTTGGAGTGCTGAGACTGTTGAATCTCTGCCACATGCAAGAGGTGTTTCACCTACTTGCCCAAGAGCAATTTCTCCCAGATCTCCCCTGCTGCACTCATGTGCCAGGTGTGAAAACCAGTTCAGACATCAAACCCCTCAGCTCAGCACTGGCAGCATGGAAAAATAAAATCACAGGCTGATCAGCCAAACAAGCAGGTGGGAGTGGTAAGGACAGAGGCAGGAGACAAGGTACTAAACCTGCCCAGTGCTCCCAAGTGCCTCGTTACACTGATTTATGCTTAGCTAATTGAGAAAATGACCCTAACTACACAACCCAGGCCCTAATTCAGAAAAGCCCAAGCTTTTTAGTGTCTCTACCTGAGCCTTAAAAGGCATGATTTAAACCCTGTAACTAACAGGCTGCCAAAGGCAAGGATTTGAAGGATCTGATGTCCTATCACACAGAGGGGCTGAGGCTTGGCTCACTTTTCCTGTTACTTGGTCTTTCCCCACTGATGTCCGAGTTCTCTGCTGGGACATAAATCAGGGAAACCATGAAGGAAACCAGTCTTGTGCCCCATCAAAGCAGCCAACACTCCTTTAATGGGGCCATGCAGACCAGGGCACTTAACAAGCATGTGGTTTCTATAATACCAGCCCACGTCTCTACACCCTGTTTGCACTGCCACTGGCAGAACCCTTTGTGCATTGCACACCACACCTGCTGATATCCATGCAGTTAGGAAAGGCATTGTGATATAACACCCAAGTGCTGAACACAGGATTTCTGGGTTGGATCAGGCCTGCAGAAAAATTTTAGCTATCTCTCAGCAATTCCATGAACCCTTATACACAGCTATGGCATGTGCAGGAGAGGAGCAGAGATACCCAAGACACTGCTACACAGAACCCCACGCAAGCACCAGGCTCGGTCCAGGACACACAGATGCTCAAAGATCCCACAGAAGGTGCTCCTGGTGAAGTTCCAGGCCCCAGGTGGGTCTTTAATCCAAACTTGAACCTTGGCAGAAGGGGGTTAGGAACAGTTCATCTTGAGGTCCTACTGTCCGAAGCAGAAAATACAAACTAGACAGAATCCCAGCAAAGGAGGGAGTTTGACAGTGCTCTGCTCTTTCTTGGGCTCCAGAACTTCCCCAGAGGTTAAGTTGCCATGAGCATTCCTCTCTAGCCTGTTCCTAATGCAGCTGATCAGGACACACAGTACCTCCAACCACTAGGCCAGTCTCTACATTTCTCTCTTACTAGTTTTTCCTCATTTAGTTCAGATGGGATCCAGCTCCAAAGGAAAGACTCCAATGCACCACAGAAGGTATTAGGAAGAAAAATGGCTGCTGGAGAACCCAGATCCCTCCCCAGAAAGCTCCCCTAAGCTCAAACCTCTGGAGAGCCCAGCTTCATCTGGCTGGATGCACAATCAGATTGGGGGTTATCCAAGTGTTTTACACCATGCTCTACACATCCATGGGAACCCCAGGCTGAGTCATGACCATCTGTGCTCATTTAAACATTTCTTGACAGAGGAGGGAGTGCTAATCCTGACATCCTGGCCAAAATGCAACATGGATGATTATTCTGTGCTTTGTAACATTCTCAGTGGTGTACATTGGTGTTTTCCAGTTCTCCCCATAATGGTAATGTGGTGATCCAACATAGAAATGGCCACGTTGCCACAGGAGAGTCCCTTGTGCCAAGCCCTGCAGTGTTACTGTCAGACATCACACATCCCTATTTTCCCTGCCATGGGTGTTCCACCCCAGCACACTTCACACTCAGACTTTTACCTCTACCTGTGCAAGAGGTCCTCAATAAAAAATCTGCCCACTGACTCCTGAGCTGTGCTTAGCTTTCCATTTTTCCATTCTTCTGAAGAGATACAAAAGTGGAGAGCACACCTGCCCTCAGTGCACACCTGGTACAGCAGGACAAACATTGTAACATCAGCTTCCACAAAGGTAGAAATGGGTTTGCTTGAAGAGCCTCAGTTCCAACAGCTCTCTTTCCTTCAGGGAGAAACAAGAAAAAACCCCCAGGCCTTTTGCTGCACCACAATCATCTCCTGGCATTTCTGACCAGCACACATGTTGTTACAATTAGGACTGGACTCCTTGGCTCCGGCACAGGGGGAATTTTAAACCGGCACACTGGCACCCATCAAAACATTCGCCAACTTCCAAAGTGGAACTGACACAACGGCAGTGGTTTGTATCACACGTCAGGAAAGGCTTCACAACTGAGATCAAACACGTTAACTCTTCACTCCCTGTGCAGTGAGAGCAGCCTGATGCTGAGCTGCTGCTGTTATTCCATAGGGCTGTCCCACGTGGCCTCCAGCCACTCCACTCCACTTCGCGGGCTCAGAAGTGAAAGACAGAGAGAACTGGCCAGAACTTCAACAAGGAATTTGTAAGAGAACAGAAACTGCTGATTGTAACAGCATCTTCCCTCTCAGGCAGGAACAGCACCAGCACTGTCAGAATGGTACACAAGAACGTTTCAGCCTTTGAGCAGTTTTGTTGCATATAAACTTACTCCCTTCTAGGAATCTTATTATCTTAAGCAGCTGTCAAAAAGTCTTTGGACTTGAAAGTTTTGGAACACCATTTTCAGAGTTCAAACAATGATCTTACCTGTGACAACAAGGTGTAGAAATATTCTAACCACATTTTAGCCTAGCAGAGAACCCTAAATTATATGCAAAATGCTGTCTGTGTGATTTCTGTAAATACCATTTGCAATTCAACTCTTCTGTCAGAAGCTCTCCTGTGTGTCCCCAACGAGCTGAACAGAACTGTAACGAGGAACAGACCTATCCTCTAAGCCTTTGAATCTTGAGGAACAACTGGGACAGCTGCAGGATGGAAACAAGAATGGTACAATTAAATTATTACTGCACTTACTGGTATCTCATTCTGAAAACCATCAGGTCACTGCAAGGTGTCCTGCAACAGCAGACACAGCACAGGAAGTCAGTCACAGTTTTCTCACAATACCATCAAATCTTCTGCTTTTACATCAGGTTTTCCAGCAAAACAGCAAGGAATGCAGTGTACCAGCAACAGAAGGCAGTGCTTCATACGTATTTCTGATTCTAGTTTGGAGTTAAGAGTCTAACTCAAATTAGCCCAAATTATGAGTGGCTGATCTAGGAAACATATTTTATCCCACCTTCTCCTGTGTATGGAAGGCACCAGGAGAGATTTTCCACCGCTGCCCTGAGCCAGTTCGTTGAAGATTCCTGCCCAGCTGTATCCTGCCATGTCTTTACCTCATGCATTTCCATATTTTGGAACAGCCTTTTTTGAGGTTGTATTTTCACACAGCGGAAAGTTGCCAAAGGACGTATCTGATTGTACCATTTATCATCTCCTGTGGAAAAACAGGCCTGGATCCCTGTGTTAGTCTCAGATATCACAACTGAAAGCAAACACACTGCGTACAAGATGCACTGATTTATTAATAGAATGAAACTGAAATGTAGTGACATGATTTTCCACTGTTCAAGCCATAGAGACAATCACTGTCCCATTTATAGCCTTGGTGGCGTCATTCAGCAGCTCATTCAGAAACTCAGAGCCAACACGTCCAGGTCAGGTATTCCAGGAACCATTCCCAACTTCCCTGGTACCAAAGGTTAGCTGTGAGTGCAGTCCCCACGGTTTGCAGCTGCAATCAGTCTATGGGAGACTTTCTTATGTTCTCTTTTCATTCTTGAGGCTTTCTCCACCTGAAATAGCTTTTTAAAGCCTTTTAACAGCAAGAGAGCAAATCCACTGAGCTTTTGTGGGGTACTAACCTGCTCTTCAGGCAAGAAAACGCATTAAATGTTCTACAAAAATAGGCTTATTTCCAATATACTGAGGGGATTATTTATTACAAGATGAATTATTGGCTAATTATGGCTAATAATTGGCACTTTGAGGCAACTACAACAGAGAAAAATCTCTGCAATGGAACATCTTTAAATGTAACACACTCTCTTTGGTGTGTTCCTACTTCTACATTCTGCAGTGTATTAAACTGTAACCCATCATTTCTGTTAAACCCTGGCAGCTGTGATTTCACAGCTAATAGTGTTATCAATGTACAGCCCCATGATTCAGCACTGTCTGAAAGGACAGGAGTGATAAATACGAGGTATTACAACTGACTTTGCAGTTTGCCTCAGTATGCAAGTTTCCCTTAAATAGGAGAGAGTAACCCCCATGAAGGCAATTAATGAAAGCACTTGGGTTTCACAGCATGAGAAACCGTTGGAAACAAATCCCTTATGGATACAAAGGAAGACAAACATCCTATTGCTGTTGTCAGAAGGTGTTCTGGAGCAGACCCAGCTTTCTCCTGTAGGTATCTTTCTCTTGCACACTGCTCAGAACAGGCATCTGTGGGTATCAAAAAGCTGAAAATCTTTGGACAAACCCTACAATTCACTTCCAAGTGTCCTGTTTCAGGAAGGTACAAAAGCCCATGAAGAGCTGGGCAGCGGAACATGAATGTACACCAGAATGATGACAGCTGATGAACCCTAAACGTGTCTTGTGGAAAGAAAAGAGCCTTTAAAATTGAAAACGATAAAAAGGAAAAGAGAAACGAAGTGCATGTTACTGGCACTGCTGAAGCCCAGACACAACATGCAGCCACTAGCCTGCAGAGTACCTGATCCATAACCACTGGCTTATCTGCATCCAGCAGTCATGTGGCAGAAGAAGCTGGGGAGCCTCCTGAAGTCACATTTACTGCCCGAGTCTGGCTGTCCACGTTGGGGAGGGATTTGGTCCTGGGGTTTTGAGACTGTTCAGAAACTGCAGGAGCAGCAGCAGCAGCATGGTCGGGCTGCTGGCTCTCCTGTCCCACGGCACTGGGAGCGGGGCTCTCCCGGGCTGTCCCAGCGTGGCTCTGTGCCTGGCTGGGCTGTCTCCCTGCTTCTGCCTCCTGCTGCTGCAGCATCTGCTCCACCTCGATCTCCAGCTCCAGGTTCTCCTCGTCTGCCTCCACGTCCAGCTGCTGCATGAGCTCCTGCAGCTTCCTGGCCTTGCGCAGCTCGTTCTGCTGGATGATGGTGCACAGGTGCTCCGTCAGCTGCTCCTTCAGCTCCGTCTTGTGTTGCAGCTCCAGCTTGGCCGCCACGTACTCGGACTCGGCCTTGTCGTAGCGCTTCCTGCAAAACCAGCAGCGTTCCTGGGGTTAACTCCCACAGCACCTCGCCCTGACACAGGGACAGGCACTTCAGGAATCCCTGGAATGCAGCGTGCTCTGCATTGTGCCAGCTGTTCCTGACATGCTGCCATATTAGCAAAGAGGGAGGAAAACAGTGAATTGATCGAAACGTCTCTGGACACTGCAGGCTGTGCTGCTGTGTATTCCAAGAGTTAACTCGCTCAGATTGAATCACAAACACCCATTTTTACTGCCTGTCTGAGGAGATGCATCACTGGCAGCAGAAAGAACCCACCAGAAACTGCAGTGTTCTCACACTTCTAATGAACACCCCCTCAGTGAACTGAAACACCACCAAGCCATCGGGTGTTCTTCTAACCCAACCACCCCCCCCAGACACAGATGCTCGATGGAGCACGTTGACATTTGGATCTTGTGCTTTTCTGGCCTCCCATATCCATGTTCAGAAAATCAGGGGCAGCACAGACTGACACAGAACATGACATCAACACAGATGCAGAATTTTATAGCAAGCATCCGTCCCAACACTCACCTCCTGCCAATCTGCACTTCCTGTCATGACAAATACAGCAAAAAGGGAATATTCTAAGTATTTATTGAGTTAACACACAGAGAATATTTAGCACTTTAATGGTGTCCACACTAATGATGCATCTTTCATTGTATCAGTGAACCTGTGTATTAATTCTAACTAAAAGATAGATGCAATCTTGCTCATCTGGAAAGGGAACACACAAAGGCTTTTGCAGCCTGACCACAGAGCACTCATAAAACCAGTATTAGTAAGGTGGCTGAATAAAGAACCCAGCTCTTTTATAAAACCAGATTCCAGTATCTGCTTAAACAAAGCAACACAAAGATAGGAGAGGTCCTTTGCTTAGTGAAGCAGAAGAAAATAAAACACAGAAAAGCCTTCCCCAATACCTTCTTTAATATAATAACCACATGACATGTCTGCAGTGGGCAGGAGATGACCACTTATCTTTTCCTCTCAAGAAAGTCAAGATTTCTCTGGGTCAGATACCTGAAGTGGCAAAACTAATGCTATGTTGGAAACATCTGCACTAAACCTTTGGGCTGAATTCCCACCTATTAGTCACATTGTATTTACAAAAATTCCATTCCACAGCAATTGACAAAAGTTGCTAGCTAGGTATGTGCTCAGGACTATTTAATACTCCACATTTTGGTCCACTGAAATACTTTGAGTTTTAGACCTAGAACAAAAGGCAAATAAAAAGAAAATGCTTAAAAAGACTCCACTTAAAAGTAAATTGGCTTTGGCTCATAATGCATAAAAACTGTGGAAGTAGCCACCTCACATTGCCAAAACCCTCCCTCAAGAAAACACCTAGTAAATTACAGAAAGTCATTAAGATTTTGGTGAAGTTTTCCCACTTGTCCTACTAGCATCTCGTTTTGGTACTGTCATTAAAAACTGTTTTCCTAATGTCAAGGGGCTGCTTGTGCTCTTTAGCCAGCAAGCATTTGAAATAGATACATTATTACAAAACTTGGGTAAGAAGATTTCAGGAGCATTCAATGTTTTTAGAAACCAGATGAAACCTAAAATCCATTGAAATGTTTTTCCTCTTGAGGACATGGAATTCTGGATTCACATGCAATCAGCTATGCTAACTACAGTTAATCTTAGACATTCCAAATGATAATTACACCAAAGAAATCTTAATTTTTCTAGCTACCACTGCTATTTTTTTCAAGACTAATTACCAGCTTTATTGGCCTGTGGTCATGGTATGGCAGAAGTCAGAAGGAGAAATGAGCATGTAACACGTTGAATGGTGAACCAAAAACCGCCAGTGAACGTTTCTGCTTTAGGAAAACATGCTGCTGTTTATCTACTGATGTTGTGGTTTACCCACAGCTAATGGGGTGTTCCCATTAATTTCTTGCCTTTAAGGAACTCATCACACCCAGAATGATTAAAGGCACATTGTGAAGGTTTAAAAGCTTCCCTCTTCTTTCAATTTTTGGTCCTAGTTGCAAAAATACTTCAGCAGGATTGTATGTTTGAAGCTTAATCGGTCCCCTTGATTCCAGCAGGACCAGAGCTGTCATGAACAAGCAAATTTTCCTGAACAGGGTTTTCATTCAGGACTTTTCAAGAAAAACCTTTTTCCCCCTGAGAAGAAATAAACAATCTTGAAGCAGTAAGGCAGGGCTTATGGACAACTGCACACTTAAAGCAGGGCCTATGTCTTGTGACTGCAGTCTCCAGTCAGAAAACCCGCTCCAGTTCCCAGATTCCAAGGGAAAAATTAGGAAATAAGCAGCATACTTTACTTGCAGATCTGAAAGCCCCCCAGCCTGTGACCGCTTCAGCTGCACGTTATTCCAGTGACAGGCCTTCCTTAGTGCTCCAGGGAGAGGAAACAGCGTTTCCCCTCCCCTGGGGCAGGGCTGCTCCCTCCCCTCTCCCCGGTGTCACCTACCGGGCGTAGGAGTAGTCCAGGCTGGCCTGGTCGATGCGGTTCCTCAGGATCCCGATGTCTGCAGACACCATGTCATCCAGGGCCTGCAGCTCCTTCTGAATCCTCTTCAGCTTCACCGTTTCAGCTTGAGTCCTTTTGGATCTGCAAAAGCAAGATGGTTTTTTTGTTTGTTTGAATTTCCTTTTCAAGCCTCTCTTCTTGACATACTGGGCCCCATTTCATTTGCAGAGCAACTGACTTCTTGAGGACTCACTCAGAAGGTTTCTCCTTGGTGGTGTAGGGCTTTTGATCTTTTTAGCACCCACAGGGATCTAAAATGCCTGCTATTAAAGGACTACAGCAAAATTACGTAATGACTGCAATCAAAGTGCCTGAAATGGATTGTGTTTCCTCACTGTGGAAACACACAAGAAGCTGCTGTATCCCAGTAGTTCTCAGTGTAAGGAAACAGGAAATGGCTTGGGGGGGAAGCGAGAGGGGGAAGGGGTTTTAGCCCTGCAAATATCCCCTTTCAAAGAAGCCCAGTTAGTAGGGGCCAAAAAGTCACCTAACCCAAGCTTGATTTCCATTTTGTAAAATTATTCCCAAAAGGCCCAGCCAAACCCCATTGAAGTGAATGGAAAGTTTTACATCAAACACAAAGGATTTCAATCAAGCCTGATGTAACCTTTTTCAACCAAGCCTGATGTAACCTTTTTCAACCAAGCCTGATGTAACCTTTTTCAACCAGGCCATTCACTCCTAAGTCCTGAAAACGAAATGTTACTAAGGGCAACAAGCTCTGATGGATTTCACTCCCAAGCAAGCCAAGTGACTTTCCACAAGCCTTTACACCACGTCACTTTGCCACCATCCATCACCACCAGCAAAATGATGCTTCTCAGCCACTGCTTCACACCCAAGGCAGGTCCCTGAGAGCAAGGCCAGGAGTGCAGGCAGTGCCAGGTGGAGGGAAGCAGAAATCCTGTGGCACTGCTGGGAGCCTGAGGAAGGCCTCTGAGTGACAGGAGTAACCCCTCAGCTGTCACCTTTCATGTCTTGTCTCTCCTTGGGCTTTGCTTCCAGGAGGAAGAACCAACCTGCTGGCCACACCTATGTTTGATGTCCTACAGTGACTCAGAATAAAGGTGCTTGTGTTCTATCTCTGCTTGGCAAAGAAACATGGAATTTTCAGGACTTTAGCACAGTACAGGCTCTGCTCACCTGTGCTACCCAAGGGCTCTGATAGGCAGAACACAACACAGGCCTGGCAGAGCACTGCAAGCCTGAAAACTTCACATCACTGTCCTTGATCCAGTGTAATCAGCTGTTCCAACATCCTTCCCTACAAACTCTGCCTTCCCTGGAGTCTTAAACTACCTTGGTGCCATAAAGCCTGGTCCCCTGAAGTGCAAGAGCTAACAGCTGTGAGAATATGTGCAATTTTGTAATTTCTAGTCATCCAGTGCTAAAACAGTACCTTCTTACAGCTGATCGTGTTCTCTTTTCAACATTTTCACACCCTAATGAGCCAAAAGTCCAAACAGAAACAGCTTCTTCTCACAGGTTACAAATCAAATAAACTTCCCTTACACCCAGCAAAAACAAATGAAGCATCTGAGCCCCCCAACTTCCAAACATGACCTCACAAACAAATTAAGGACTCTGGCTAATCCTCCAGTTGTGTAATAACTTTTCCATCTGCGCACAGAGCTGCAGCTTGGGAAGTGTGAAAAGCTTAGTCACAACTTCTTAGCCAACACTTGTCATCCAAAGGAACATCCATCACATCTGCTCACAGAGCACAGAGAAGAGGAAAAAGTGAAATTCAGTTCAAGATATGAAAGTGTTTGCAGGAGAAGAGTCAGCCCTCCCAGGCTCAGCCCCACCTCTCAGCAATGGCTCTGGCCAGGAGTGCCTTCTTGCGTTTGTTCTTCTCTTCTATCAGCCGCTGCTCCTGCTGAAGGATTTCCCATCGGGACTTCTCCTGCCTGCTCATTGACAAGAACATCAAAATCAATACAAAGTTCACTCCTCTCCCTGCTGCCCAGGTTGTAGCACAAATATTCACTGTCATATATTCTGGAGCAAACTCTTAAAAAAAGTCGAAGGAACAATAAACAGGTTGTGGTTCTGAGGAAAGAAGAATCATCTACAAGAAGCCATTTAGACCAATAAAACATTTCCAGATGAAATCTGCTGAACACAACTAAAATCTGCATAGCCAAATAAGCTGCATGGAGCACTTTTCCAGAAATGGGTGGAATTTTTCATTTAAAGGATGTGCTTCCCTATCAGGTAGAAGCAGTTTCAAGTTTCTTACTGGCTGCTACAAGTCACCATCTCTTCAGTCTGCCAACACACCTCTTTTTTGGAAATCTTTTTTTCCATAAAACAGATTCTTTCACAGGTCTCCTTCACAGTACAGCTCCCAAATAATTCAATGGATATAAATGAAATGTTGGTACAGGTTATAATGAAAACAAGCAGCAAGGAAGAACAAGAATTCATTTTTGCCACAAGTAAGAAACCGATATCGATTCCATTTCCTAGGCTACATCTCCTAAGAGATACAACCACCCCAAGGATGGAAGGCCAGGTCTCAGGTGAGGGGCCACAACCTGTGGCAGGATTTAGGAGAAACAAAGAATTGTTTGCTGCTTTCCACCTCACTGTGTTCTTCATGCCTTCACTCAGGGAGCCCAAACTTAAAAATACCCAAATAACTCAGCTATTAACAAACACTTCTGCACATCTCTTCAGATTTGTTGTCATCACCCTATTCCTAAACCTCACATACAGAAATATCTTTAGCAAGACTTAAATTCAAGCATCCAGGCTGAGAAGGATCCAGCATATTCAGGAGGTGACTGTTGCAGCTAAATGTCATTTGCTTTCAACAGTGTGAAAAAATTCTCAGCAAAGCTCCAGCTGTGTTCTCCCCAGACAAACAGTGTCTGTGCTTTCCCCACCACAAAAGTAGGATGAAGAGCCAGTACTACTGGTGAGCTGCACTCCCAGGAGGAATTTCAGCTCTCAAAGTGCTGCTGCCCTGGTTCAGGCAGTGCAGGCAGGTGATCCCTGCCCAGAAGCTGGGCAGGGAAATCACAGGCAGCACAACCACCAGCCACAGCCTCTCAAGGCCCATCCCTGCAAAACAGAACCTGCTGGATCCTTCCGAGTTTAGGATTTGAGAGAAGCCACGTGCTGCTTCTCCACACAGACGCTGCCTCCAAGAAAACGGAACGATTTGATCTCTCAGACCTTCCTATCAGACTCACAAAAGTTGACTTCACAGCCAAAGAATGAATGAACACAGAGTAACAAACCCCACCCCTTGATTGTACCGACTTACTAACAATTCCACTTTCTTTCTCTCGGCTCCGTTGGGCTTTGCAGGGCGGGGCTGGGCACCGTCCCTGCCATTGCAGGACTCTGCCGGCCTCTCTCCCTCCTGCCGCTCTTTGCTGTCCCTCTGCCGCTGATCCCCGGGTGCCTGCTGGGGCTGACAGGGTTTGGGCTGTGGCGCAGAAAGCAGCTGCTCTGGAGTGACAGAGGCTGCTCCTCCCTGCAGCCCCAGCCTCTGGCTTTGCTGCTGGAGGGCTTTTTCCCGTTGCAATTGCTTCCGAGTCTTGGGCACAGCCTGGGGGCGAGGCTGCTGCTGCTGCTGCTGCTGCTGCGGGGAGGGCTCGTACAAATCTGTCGGTGAAACAGGATTAAACCTCAGTATCAAAGACAGGCTGTGACAGAGGTGTTCTGGGCAAGCAAAAACCAAAATAAGGAAAAAAACACAAGGCAGGGTGTGACGGGAAGGCAATGTGCGGGAAGCCTCAGGAAGCTGGAAATGTGTTGTTAGCCTAAGATTCAGGAATTTTCAATGATACCGCTATCCCTAAATAAGGAGAGGGAGGAATAGGAGGCCTGGACTGCAGGCCTAGAAGGGAAACCATAGGTGGGAGTGAGGTGACTCTTGGGCACATCTAGGGCTAAGGAAGGGTCCCTGCCAGCCTGGTGGGCAAACCGAGGTTATAAAGTGAAGAACGGGGAAGAAGGAGGTGACACGCGGGCAAAGAGGCGCCTGGGAACATCGGGGGAGCGTTGGGCACAGATCTGGGTGCAGGACAAGGGGCTGGAGAGTCCGAGATTTCGGGGATTTTTGTCAGAGAAGCTGCGGGCGGAGAGAGCGGCTGGATGAGGGGAGCAGGGAGAGATGGGGCTGGATGGGAGGGAGCGGGGGCTGCCCGGGGCAGGCGGGGGCTGCCCGGGAGAGCGCAGGGTTCTGATGCGGGGATGGAGCGGCTGAGCTGAGGGAAAGGACAGGGGTGTGCAGGGGCTGAGGGCAGGGACAGCAGTGTAGATGGAGGGGCTGAGGGAAGGGTTAGAAATGTGGATGGACAAGCTGAGGGGAGGGACAGGAGTGTGAAT
>VXBR01002514.1:42228-204245 GCA_013400215.1 Cisticola juncidis | reverse complement strand
TTCTACATTTACGTTCTATGATAAACTAAATACTACTTATTTTGAATTCTCTCAGCTTGTGATTCTTCATACACTGTGGGCATTCACTGCCATGGCAGGGATCAGAGGCAGTGTCCTCCTGGGCTCTGTGTGAGGCTCTGACCCCCCTGTACAGATCCCAGACCCCCTGTCCGGTCTCCAAACCCTCCAGGGTGGCCACAGGGATGTTCCAGACTCCAACAATAGCCCAGGCCAGGAATGGAAACCTGCTCATGCTCCTCTGTCCATCTCAGGAAGGACAAGGCGACCCAGGATGTGGGGCTGGCACAGCTCAGCAGGCAAGCTCTCATACCCCAGTACCCCTCAGGGAGAGCCATACAGCACCACAAACTTCACTTCCCATCAGAAAGGAAACAAATTTCCAAATACCTCTGCAAGTCCTGAATACTCCTCTTGGTGAAGTTTTGCCGGGACCATCCACCAGCAGTGCCAACATCTGCATCCCAGAGCAGGGGCTGGGCCTGGCTGGAGCTGTCACATCCTCACTGCTTTATCACAGGAACTTTATCCCAAGCTCATAACACACAGGTCTTTGCACCACGAGATCAAACAGGTACGGGATGGCAGCGCAGCCCCCCGGGCTTGTGCTGCTCCTGCTGTGCAGACAAAACATGTGGGGCTGCAGGAGGAGACCACATCTGCTCACCCTACTGCTGTTCAGCCACTCCAGCTCAGGAAACTCCCCAGCACAAAGGCAGCCTCTCCTGCTAATCCCTGGAGCCACAGCATCCCTAGGGGTCCACACGTTTCCACTTCCCCATGCACGTGGCAGCTCTGGGGACAGTCACTTCTGCTGCTCAGGGGCACAAAAACATTTCTGGGAGTCTCAGTGTCCTGCTGGGCCAGGCTGAGCTGGGGACAAGTCAGGGCTGTGTGGCTTCTCTGCACCCAGCACAACCACCCAGCACCACCTAGAGAAGGCACTGCCCTGTCCCTCTCACACACATTTCCCTCCTGACTTGCTGCAGGGGGACACAGCCACTCTTCTGTGCCCAGGGCACTCACCTGCAAGCAGAGGATGTTGTCTTCATAGGACAGCCCTACCCAGCACCTGCACTGAGGTCAGGACCACCCAGGTGTGCTGCAGCCCTCCACCAGCATCTCAGGAGCAAACTCACCAGCCCAGCACCAAGAGCCACCTTCCTCCCCAGTCAGGGCTCAAGAAAAGCTTCTGCAGATCACAGCAGTATTTATTCACCCAAAGGGACCTCCTAAACAGAGCTGAGAGCTCTGTCACTCTGCCTGACCTTGTTTTATTCCTTCCTGCATGCTTGGAAGGGAGCTTCTTCCAGCCTAAACCTCTCCCTGCTAACTGTGCAACCTGCCTCCATCAACATTTCCTTCACCTCTTCCTCACAGCCTCCTGTTGAATGCCACATCCCCAGGCACAGCCCTGGGGGTGCCACACTCCCTCTTGAACTTCCCCTAAATTGACTGAATGTGGAATTTTTCATTCCAAGAACAAGGGAATCAGGTGGAATGAAAAACTGCACTCTTCCACTTTTTTGAAAAAAAAAAATCCCACAAGCCTTTAATCTTCCTCCCTTCCCCAAAATCATTCATCATCTGGGAGAAAAAGTCTGAGTGCAGATGCAGTCAGGCAGTGCTGTGAGTGAGCACAGGACATGAGCACCACTCTTGGGCAGCAACAGCTCTGGAAAAGCCCAAATTCACCACCTCACCTGAGCACAGCTGCTGGATTTGTCTGCAGTGGACAGGTCCTGCCAGACCCTCATCCCCTGCTGGCAAGGCTGAGTGGTCCAGAGAGCTGGGGCTCTGCAGCATCTGAGGCACCTGAGCTCCCAGCTCTGCTGACACAAATAATTTCTCCCCCTGTTCTTGGCACGGTGTGTTCTGCTCAAACACACTTCAAAGAGGCAGCTCTGCAGCAAGAATGTTTCAAAAAATATAATATTTCCATCTGTTATTCCAATAGCTTATGATGTGGGACTCTCCTCATGGGCTATTTGCCTTTCTTTGCTCCTATTAGACTAAAAAAAAAAAAATTAAATCAGCAAGCCCTGGGGGCTGGCAGGTGATGCCTAACAGGTCCTGTTCCCCTGCAGTTCTGCACCTCAGTGCTTCCCCAGAGAGGAAGGTGCAGGCAGGGAAGCAGCTTTTCCTTAAAGGCAGGGAAGTCCCCTTGATCCACCAGCTTTATTTCTGCCTTGAGAGCAAACAGCTCCTGCCTGTGCTCAGGGGATGCCCCAGACTTGCAGAGCAGCCCAGGATCCCTCCCCAGCCCCAGCAGCACCCAGGGCTTGGAACCACAAGCAGAAGAAGGGACAGGCTCCTGGGCACTGCTGCCACACCAGCCTGTCCTCCCTGGGGACATCCCCAGTGCCACTCTGCTCACCACCTCCTGCTCCTCACAAATCTGAACCACCTCTGCCTCACTGCTGGGTGAGTCCAGTCTGGAAGCAAAGTATTGGGTGGAAAAGGGAAAAACAGGCAGAGAGCTGTCTGCAGAACTCCCTTTGCTGGGACACAACAAGAAGCACAGTGAGCTGGGACTTTGCAGCACCAGCAGGCACAAAACCAGCTGTGGCTTTACTGCATCCTGGGGACACTGAGGGGCAGCAGGAGCAGGATGTTCCTTCCCCAGGCTGCAATGGGGACTTTTTAAGGACACTGCTGTGCTGGACATTTCCCCCTTTGGTGTTTGTTTGGTCTGAGAGGATTTCCCAAGCCATGGGAAGCAGCAAGGGCTGCTCCATCACCCTCTCCCTGCCCTGAGCTGCCTCTCCATGCAGCCCTTTCCCATCTGGGTGACCAAGGACACTCAAAGCCAGTTGATGTGGCCACCTGAAGGAGCCAGAGCCACAGGGCAGGTGTGTGTGAGAGCAGCAAAGCCTCACCCTCCACATCACTTGTGGGCAAGGTGTCCTGTTGGATGGTGCCTGTCCCAGTCACCAGCTCTATCCCACAAGCAGGAAAACCACGGGAAAAAGCAGCTTTCCCAAACTTCCCAGCAGAACAGCCCCACACAGCAGCCACGGCTGTCCCATCACAGCTCCCTGTGAGCAGCTTCAGCTCAGTGCTCAGGAGACTTCCTCAAGATCCATCTTCCCCCTCAGAGAGTCACCAAGGGAGAAAGTTTCTCAAAACAGAGATTCTCAAAACAGAGATTCAGCCTTCACAGCAGCAGCATAAAAGGCCTCAGTCCCCTCCTCATTCCCCAGCCTGTGGCCCAAGGTTCCACACTGCTAAGACAGCAAAGGATTCCCAGCCCCTTCAGAGAGCTGGAGAGATGAGAACTTCCACTTGTGAGCCACAGCCAGAACAAAATGAGTCTTTATTTTTATCTGGCCCATTGTTTAGTGCTCCCAGGTGTCCCATATCATCAAAGGCACATTCTTTGTTCAGCAGCCACCAGGGACTGCTCTGTGCCACCCTGCATGCAAACGGAGCAGGGGGATCCTGAGAACAGCCCCAACCCCAGATCCCATCTCCCCCAAGGCCTCCTGGGCCAGGGGAAGGTCCTGCCCCATCTCTGCACACACCCAAATGGGAATCACAGCATTATTACCCCCAGACTCCACAACCCAAAGTGTAACCCAGCTGGAAATGGAGCTTTTATTGCATCCTGAGTCATTTAGAGCTCCTTTTTATAAAACCAATATCCTTCCCAATTTAACAAGCTCCCAAATGTCTGTTCTCCTGACACCAAACCTTTCCAGTTTCCCTATCCTCCCTCCCCATCAGATCCACTGGAAAGCAGGATCTCATCCAAGCTGTTCCCAGGGAGCACAGAGAAGGGGACACATCAGCCCCATTTCTATACATTTCACATCAAGGATGACCCCAACCTTAAAGCAGTCCCGTGGTGATGGCAGGAGGAGGCCACCACACCCTATGGAAGTGTCTCCTCTGTCCATGGCACATCTCTGTGCCCTTGCAGTACAAAGCTGCCTTGAGAACTGCAGGCTCTTGAGACAGTGTCTGCAGACTTGGGCAAACCAAAAAAAACCCAAACCACACAATAAAAGTTGAGTTCAGAGTCTGTGAAAAGTGTGCTGGCCATTGGGAGTTCCCTGTTTGTCAAGGTAAGGGGGAATGAAGGCACTGGGCAGGACTGGCAACCTGGAGAGGTTTATTATTTTTAAATGAAAGCTCAGGTTTTGCAGCATATGAAATCCATCATGCCTTTAGCCACATAAATACATTAAGGAGTCTGGATGCTTGAAGTCCCTTTTCTCAGTTCAGTGACAGAGAAAAGTACTGCACAGTGGCACACGCAGGGAGCCTAGGATTTCGAATGCCTCTTGTTCAATAATTTTGTCAGCATTTGTGTAATAGTCATCACTAGCAGTTAATCTAACTCAGTAAATACCAGATTGATGTTTAACAGTGCTAAGATGCAACCTATAAAACATATGCTTGCATAGTTATACTGATAAGCTTCCAATCAGCAACAACAACAACAAAAAACCCTGTCCACAGATCCTTAGACAGAACTGAAAAGATCCCAGCAGTCACCAGGAAGGTTTGCAGAGGGTCTTAGGAGCAGAACACAGTGAGCTCCGAAGGGAAGAGGGGCACTGGCTGCAGCATTGGGACTCTGTCTCCATCCTGCTGGACCATCCTGTGCCAGCTCTTCCCTCTGCTTTATCCTGTGCCAGCCTCTCAAATCTTCTCACCTGCATGAGCAGAGGCAGGCATGATTCCAGGATGAGAACATCCCAGAGATTCCCTTCATTCTGAGAGGTGAGACCTAGAGAGATCCAGATGGGTGTCCCATGGGGCTGGGAAATTTCCCAGTATAAGGATGGAGAAGGCTGTCTTGCACATTTCACAGAATTTAGCATTTAAAGAAAACCACTGGAGCACTGGAAATACCCCAGAAGTACCACTTGCAAATGTTTTCCTCAAGGATTTTTAAAAAAATGCTATGTTTTAAAGAATAAATATCCCTCAGAAGGGCCAGCTGCCTTCCTGGCAAGACCTGTGGTTGCCTCACTTCCCTGCCCTACACCTGCTGCCCCCAGAGAGCTCTCCAGGGGGTGCTTGGAGAAGAGCAAACACCAAAGGCATCCTGCAGGATCAGTGCCCAGGTGAGGCACCCCCAGCATCTTCACTCCTTCCCAAATAAACTCTGAGCCTCCAGCCATGGCAGACTTGCACCAAGCAGCCAGAAAAGCAATGGCACAGAAACCAGCCAGCGCTTACAGTCCAATATCCAGCTACACACTGGCATCATCTGCAAGCAATTAGAAAATATAAACAGTCACAATGAAACTTGGGTTCCTATACTTAGCAAGACTTTAATGGGCTTTTCTTCAGCCAGAAAAAGCCTATTAGAGTGATAAATTATTAGCCTTTTTTCCTAAACCAGCATGAAACCTTACAATGGAAAAATGACAAAAGGAGAAACATGCCCAATTTTGGCAGCCCTGGCAGGGAAGAGGAGGGGATGAGGAAGGAAGAACCAGCCCAGTAAGCAGAGTGGCTTTTCCCCAGTGTACCCTCACCCAGGGGCTCTCAGCCCATGTCACCCGTGCTGGGCACAGCAGCCAGCACATGCCAGTGTGTCCCTGAGCCTGTCACAGCTCCAGCAGAGCCCAGCACAGCCGTGTGGCTTCCTCTGCTGTCTGAGCTGGGCTCAGGAGCCCCCTGCCCTCCATCACAGCAGACTCCCACCACCCCAGGAGCTTTGCTGGCTCCCCATCTCTGCCAGCTGCAGCCCGTGCTGTTCTCATCTGAAATAATCCTCAAGGAGCAGCAGGCACAGAGGGAACCGGGTTAACAATCCCAAAGTCTGTTCTGGGATGAAACGGCCTCACTTTGCCATGGGACAGGGAGGGAGAGGCTGCAGGTGGGTCCTGCAAGCTGTCACAGCCTGCAGAGGTGGGACAGCAGCCGCTAGTGCCCGCACTCACATCCCTGCCCGGGCAGCGCGGTGAGCACGCCTGGCACTGTCCCATGGTCTGTGCAAGATCGCACACGCAGGAGCGCGATGGAAATCTGGAAGGGCTGCTGTGGTTTGGCTCCCGGAGGCAGCCAGGGAAGTGTGATCTTCCCTTGCCCCAGAACAAGTCAGGGAAACGCACCAGAAGAGCCTTTCTTGTGGGATATCTGGACAGCAGCAGTAAGAGGACACAGGGCCATAAAACATGTCAGAGCTGCAGCCACGCGATGAGAGCCTCTGTGCTGGGGCTCCAGCCCGACCACAGCCTGAGTCAGCCCCTCCGCTGACCCGCCCGCAGCGCTCCCTGTCCCAGCCCCGCAGCGCTCCCTGCCCCGGCCCCGCAGCGCTCCCTGCCCCGGTCCGAGGGGGCTCAGCATCCTCCACACCCAGGGCCATTAACCCTCCCCGGCCCGAGGAGGGCTCAGCATCCTCCACACCCAGGGCCATTAACCCTCCCCGGCCCGAGGGGGGCTCAGCATCCTCCACACCCAGGGGCCAGCCCCTGCCTGCCTCCTCCTGCACTCAGGTACAGGCATCAACACCCAGCAAAGCCACCTCTGGGCGAGCAGCTGGCCCAGAGCCCACCCAAAGCCACCGAGAGCCCAGAAATCCCATCCAGACACCCCAAAAATCACTCAGCAAGCCACAGCCACCCTTTCCCATGTCCCCTTCCTGGACCCATCCTACAAACACGAGTTCCCCGTGATGGCTGCTCCCCCGTGCCCCGTGACAGAGCATTTAAAGCCTCCTACAAGCGAGGAGAGCAAATGAGTGCCAGGGGAGAGGGAGAGGGTTTGCATCACTTCATCAGCATCCCCAATAACGCAGCCCCGCGGCTCTGAGGAGGGTAAGACAGCAGAGTTCAGCAGATTTTATCAATAACACCACGGAGCCCTGCTGCGTGCCTGAGAGAGTTGCCATGGTTATTGTGACAGATTTACTATCATTGTAACTTAATGCCCCATAATAAGGATCTGCATAGTTATTATTGTTTTACAATGATAACTATAATTCAACCGCAGATTTATGACTAAATTTGTAACATTACTACCATGTTCTGGGAAGGATTGGGAGCAGGGTAATTCACATGCTTTCTCAGAATGTGGAAGGAAAAAGAGATCTTGGTTTGTGCCCTTTTCTTTCCTTTTAATTGCTTCTTTGAGAACGATTTTTGTGGTCTGGTTGCTGTTGGTTTGGGAGAGGGTGCTCTGTCAGAGGCCACGCAGAGAGGTAGCTGAAAAATGGGATTTTTCCACTGCAAAATTGATTCTGGGGAAAAAAAAAATCCCAAGGTCTTTCAACAGAAAGTTGCAAAAAAAAATTTCCCAAGTGTTGCCAACTGGGAAGCAGACACAAAGCACAGGCAAGATGAACAAAAAAGGTCAGATTTTGCTCAAAAAGAATGACTCCAGCAGCATGGGGAGGGCTCTGCACCACCTTAGAGCCAGCCAGGGCAAAGAGCATGGAGCAAACCCAAGCACCTTCTCCCAGTTGTGGGGCTGCAACCCCATAACCTGCCCCAGCCCACCCCAGGCTCCTGGCAGCCCCATGGATTCCTCTTGGAGCAGCTCAGCACAAATTACTGCCCCAAAACGTCAAACAGTGTTCTCTGATGGATTCACCTGCTCAGATATGGAGTGATTTGAGAAAGCAAAGCTTCAGACAAGGACTTTTTGGCAATTCTCAAGGGCATAGGACACACACCAGGGGTCTCCACAACTGCATCCCCAGCTGCAGCTCCACAGGATGAGGAACAAATCCCACCTGGGCTGGACCCATACAAGCAGCTGGTGCCCAGAGGAAAGCAAAAGAGAATTCAAACTTAAAATACAAGCAGAGTTTCCATCAGGCTCGCTGGCACCCTCCTGCCAAAGCTCTCCCCTGTTTGAAGGCTTAGCTCCTTCTTGGATTTCATCACAAGAGCAATGCTGCCAATTACCCCACAAATTTATGGGAGCTCTGATGGTTTACATCCCTTTTTCATTCTGCCCAGCAGCCCATTGCCCCCAGGAGCTGTGGGATGGTCAGCAGCCCCTGCATGCCAGAGGCGCCTGCACTGGGCAGATCACAGCAGAAAAGGGGCATTTTCCCCTCACTGGGGAGGGGTCTCAAGGATTTCTAAGGAGAGGAATCCAGTCTGTAGCACCCATTTGGCTTCCATGGCAAGTCCCCAGTCCCACAGCTCGTGCAGACACTCCAGGCTCGGTGCCTCATCCCAGCTTCCCACCACACCTCGGTCTTTCTAAGGACACAGCGTGAACAAGTCACAGCCCTTGAGCTGGGCAAAAGCTGGCCCTGCTCAAAGGGGGCTGGGGACAGCAGTCCATGCTCTGGGACTTGGAGCCTTTGGGGTTCCCATCTGTGTCGCTTTCCTGAGTGATTTATGGTCTTTTCCCATTCCTTAGCCTGATTGGATCAGGGGTGGATTTTCTATAGTCCCCCATCCTCACACAATGGCACCAAGTGCCCCTCCAGGTGCCCCTCAGGGAAAAGCTGCTCTGCCTCCACAGGGATTCAGAAGTGTTCCTGTCTGCATGGAGAGCCCCAAATCTTCCCTGGAGCTGTGGGAAAAGGTGGGAAGGCTGGCAGAGGCTGGGTGCTCACACCCCCTCCCAGCAGGGATGTGTGTCAGAGCAGGTTACATCACACCCCCTGCCACCACCACCTCCTGCTCTCGGGGCTGATATATGAGAGTAGATATAGGAAAATCTACTCATAAAATTAATGGGGGCTGCATGAACTCACAGATCATAAACTCAGAGGGGTTTGCAGCTTGCCTTTTGGGGAGGGGGGAGGGGGTGGGCTCAGAAGCAATTTAGCAGAGGGAACTAATTGACAGCAGCTGCCCCAGCACATCCCACACCGCCCTCAGAGAGGAGGATTTAGGGGAACACAGCACTGAAGTCCCAAACACAGTGCTGGAGCAGGCACCCATCAGGCTGAGGTCAGACCCAGCATGGCTGTGACACCTCGAGGGAGCCTGGCTGAGCTGTGCTCTCAGGGACAGGCCCTGCCCAGGGCATAAAGCTCAGAAAGCCAAAGCAGGAGCAGATCCATCCCACACTCTGGGGGCTGCAGACACCACAACCCCTCTCATGGCTGGGGGCTGCAGGGTGGTGGGCAGAGCCACAGACCCACCACACCCAGCAGTGGGTGCCACACAGGGGACAAGGCTGAGGGTGCTGCTCTCCCACCCAGCCTAGGAATCCCCTTGAAACCCTGTTGATATAATCAGGGATGTTTTGAGACCAACCCTCCACCACTGGCTTCCCAACACATCCTTAAAACCATCCTGTGACCCCAATGTTGACAGCCACCATCTCTGCCAGGGCAAACACCACTTCCAGGACCTGGTTCTGCCTTCAGCCCATTCACAACCCACACAAGACCTTTGCTCACTGCTTGGCCCTGGACCACCTCCACACCCCCAGCAAGGTCTGTCCCTGTGTTCAGGGGCCTTTGCTCTGTGCTGGGTTATTCAGTGCATCTCATGTCTCGGGGAATCACCTGGGCTTTTCATGGCACAGCCAAGAGTCTCGTGCAAAGGGAAGGAAATTACCAGTACTGCTAGAAAATCTGCCCCTACATCCCATTTCTCTTCTCTGCCTGGCCAAGGGCCAGCCCCATGGATGCAGCAGGGCCCATGGACCCAGCTGCCTGGGTAAGCCCTTTGCCAACACAAGGCAGCTCAGAACTGTGCAGGCACCAAGACCTCCCTTGGCCACCCTCAGCCCTCAGGGGGAAACCAAATCACCCCAGCTCCTAAGCAGCCTCTTGGGCTGGCCCTGCTCGGGTTTACTCTCAGTGCCAAATGCAGGTTTTTTTCTCTTTTCTGTCCAAATTCATCCTGGCCCCCGGCTGCTCCCCCAGCGGCTCCGACAGCCCTGACTCACGGGCTCTGCCCCAACCTCAGGCTCCTCTCGCCTCCTCCTCTGACTCAGGCAGCCACGAGCACCAGCCCCAGGTCCTTTCAAGTGGTTTGGGGATCCAGCCAAGCACCAAAGCGAAGGGATTTGGGCACCATGGTCCCTGCAGCAGCCAGCCTGGCTGCCAGCCTCAGGCTCACCCAGGGCTCAGCAGGCTCAGCTCTGGGACATCATCTGGTAACCAGGCTGTGCCACCACTGCTGGCACCAGGAGCAATCACCAAGCAGGAATGGGGTCCAGGTACATCACCCCACACTTTCTGCCTCCAACACAGCCAGCTGGCCCCTTTGGTGCACCCCCACTTCACATATCTGCACCCTCAAGGCATCACTGGGCACCCCCTGCCCTGGGGTGCCCCTTCTGCATTCTCCAGGCTGGTGGAGGGGCCTTACAAACAAAATCATGTCTAAACAAGGGATCCCCTTCCAGAGAGGCAGAGCCCACAAAAGGACACTGGAAATAAGCCATGTACTGCCCACCCTGGTGATGCTGGCTGCAACCCCCCTCACTCCATCTCCCCCTAGCTCCTACTGGTGCTGGAGCTGAAGGAGGATACAGATTCCTCCCTTCCCCTTTATAGCATCCCTCAGGTGGTTCCCTCAGCCTCCCCCTGCTGCCTGGCTCAGGGCCCAGCCAGCTGCCAGCCCCTCCTGCTTCACAGGGAGTGGATTTACTCCCAGGAGGGTTTGATTCTCAGGTGAACCCCTGGGACAAAGGCCTGCAGCACTGCAGAGGGGCCCCAGCCCCAAAACAACACAGGTGAAGAGGAGGGGACAGCTGGGCTGGTACTGGACCAAAGCTGGGGCTTGAACAGAGAAAAACAGACCAAGTGGCATTTTAATAGCATTGCTAATTTCTAGTTAGTAACCAATAACTAGAAACCCTAATTATTCAAGGATTCTTTTTTCTACATTGTCTAAATTCTGGATGTTTGTTATGAGTTAACTCCTTGGTAAAGATTTGTGTAGGAGTGTTTTCTTGCCTTTAATATGGGTAGTTTTCTGCCCCTCAAATTCTGTTCAGAATTCTGAAGGCCATTTTCTTCTCCAAGGTGAATCTATGTAGAAGCATGAACTCAACTGCATATGAAAACTGTTGAGGGCAAAACCTGACCTCAGACTTTGATTTTGTTCAAAACCAAACCCAGGTGAGAAGACTGTATTTTCTATCCCTCTGTCAAAACTGAGCAGTACTGAGAAATCTGAGTTGCTCAGGCACAGCTGAGTTCACAGTGCAGTCAGTGATAATGCAGTTTTCAGGTCTGTGGGTTTAAACCCAGGCAATTAAAAAGAATGTTGCTTAAACTGATCATCTTCTAAGGAAATATGCTCAGCAGCCTCTCCAAAATGAAGACTAGCTGGCTTATCAGATTTTCTAGTAGATACCCATCTACAGACCAAGGAGTGATGTTCTTTTCTCAGCCAAAAAATTCAGGCAAATAGGACATATTTGCAGTAGGGAAGGGTTCAAACTCTTGTGCTTTGGTTGAACTGGAGATGCTGCCCCCTCCCCAGACATGGAGCTCTGAGACAATTTCCCCAAACCCCTCCATCTCTGCCTGCACCCACGGACAGGGAGACATCTGTTCCTCATCCAGAGAGCAGTGTCTTCCTGATCTGCCTCTTAAAAATTACAAGGCAATTTGGAGTTTCTGTTTTGTACTTTTGATTTGCCCAAACACCTGAAACATGAGCTCTCAATCCAGGATCAAAGGCTCTCTCTGGAGCAGCACAGACGGCGATTTCCAGCGCCGTATTTATGCGTGATTAGGAACGCCTGCAGGGAGAGGGGGCTTGGCCAGGCTGGACGTGCTGCAAAGCCTGAAACTCCATCCCTTGGAGAGGGAGGGAACAGGGGGCGTGATGTCCTGGCAGGTCAGGTTTGATCCCAACCCCTTGGGCAATTCCTTGCAGAGGGAGTATCTCTCCTGGGTCACTTGTCCCCTGTCACTCTTGCCTGTAGGACTGAGACCCACCCAGAGGTGGGTGGGATCTCTCACCCTTGCTTTGCTCTATCTCTGGGATAAGTGGGCACAGAGGATGCAGAGGGATGCTGCAGTGTGGACACAACCCTGGTGCTGTGGGGTGAAAGGCACTGGGAATGATGCCAGGCCACACAAGGGGTTAATGGCAATCGACACAGTCATTAATGCCTGAAGGGGAGGGATCTTCCCAACCTCTTCTGGTCCAACTTGTCCTACTTTGAAAAACCCCAGACCCTGGACCCCTGTGGGCTGGGATTTTGCATCCTCTAAATAAACTGGGAGAGGTTCAAGGCTGTGCACAGATATGCCCAAGCCTCCTCTCCCATGGACAAGCGTGGTTTAGTTGCTCTAAATAACCAATTTTAATGGCAGAGGATCTGCCCCCTGTCCAGCACCACTGACAGGAGGGCAGACCTGACCCCTGGAGAGACCCTGCCTCTGGATCTGTGTCTCAGATGGGTTCCTGCTTCCTGCCACTGCAAACTGCTTCAGAGGAGCCAGATGGGGTTCCCAGGATAAGGGAATAGTTGCAGGGCACACTGTTTATGGGAAAGACAGCAGTAAAATCAGGAGGCTGTAAAGAAACCTGCCCTTTCACAGGTTCTGGGCCAGAAAACATCCTTGTTGTGCCCAGGTGTAAATCTGTGCCAGTGATGGGGGCACTGGGTCGGTAACACAGGTCAGGGTCCTCACAGAGCCATCCCCTGTGGGGATCTGGTCCCTCCTGCCATGGGAGAGAGCAGCAGGTCACCCCATCACCCCAAACATGGGCACCAAGGTGGGCAGGAGCACTCCAGACAGCAAAACCTCCATGAAGTCTTTAACAAGCAAGCCAAGCTGATGGTGACAAGTCCCACCTTCCCATGGGATCACACATCTATTTATAATCAATAAATTTCAGACTTTAAATCAGCCTGAAAGTACGTGTGATGCAACCCCAGTGCTCCTTTACTGGAAAATTTGTTGTTGTTGGTTTTTGGTTGAGTTGGTTTTTTTTTTTTAGCCACAGTTTCTTCACACTTTGAAGCACCTTCAGAGAACTGCTGGGAAAAGCTGCCCAGGAGCTCACTGCAAATCAGGGCGTGCCCCTGCCCTGCCAGGTCACAGGCATTTAGCACTGGGAATGAGCTGGGAAGAAAATTTGCCACAAATATTTTCAGCAAATTATGAAGTCTTGGAAAAAGCAGATTTCAGTTCTACTGAGAAATTTGTGTTTTGACAGATGTTTTAAATATTTTTTAAAGAATTTTATTTTTTTACTGAAACTGAAGGAGGTCCTGAAACCAAAGACTGCGCCAAGAAAAGAAACCTCAGAAACATTCTGCTTTGAAAACGTCTCAGTAAAACATTTCCTTTTCCCCCCCTCTTCCCCAACTCAACAATTTGGGGAATGGAGATGAATTCACAGAATTTCATCTTCTCTGAATCCAGCCCTTTTTGTCTGGAAAATGTTTTGACAGAGAAATGCCTTTCCTGCCCCACTGAGTCCAAGTCCTCTGAAGGCCTGAGAGCGAAGGGGTCTTCTACCTCCAGAAGAACTACACTATCCTGGTGTGGTTTCCATGTAAACTGTCTGAAACCAGAGATTTCCAGAAGGTCAGAGGCTTTATAAAACCTGTGGGTGACCCACTCCCACCCAGGGCAGGGGGAGCACCCAGGCCACCGTCCCTGGGAGGAGGAACCACAATCCCTGCATGGCCCATCCTGGGCTGGGACCGCGCCGCTCTCCAGCTGCACCCTGCACTCCCAGCTTCTCACAGCAGCCTGGGGGGGCCTTCTCACAGTTTGGGGGGCCCAGGAAAAACTCTGGGGTGTCCAGGAAAACCCCCCAGCTCCCAGCACCTCCTGCACTCCCGGAGCATCCCACGCTCCCAAAGGGAAGCTTCCACAGCCCCCCACGGGAAGCGGCGCAGTGGGATCCAGTGGGGAGCTGCTTCCCTTCAACGGGCCATAAAAATCCCATTTGGGATTGCAGCTGCCTTGCTCCCCTCCTGCATCCCACTGCTTTTTAAAGAGGGTGGGTCTGACACAGTGGAACGCACGCAGGAGGCACTGGGAGCTGCTGAACCTTAGAACAATTGTTATTCTTTGGGATAATGCTCCTTCCAACACTAACATTGTTCTAAGATGCAGGTAACATGTGACACATTTTCTTTTGCTCTCCAAAATACAACACCCTTCCCTTCTCCTATCCTTCCTTACCAAATATCAATCATCAGCAAAGACAAGGCAAATGAACTTTTAATCAACAACAGCTACTGTTTCTTGTACCGGGACTGTTTATGATTTAAAAGGGGAAAAAAATTAAATCAATCCTGATGTGAACATTTTCCCACTTGGAAAAACAGCCCAATCCCATATCAAAAGGCTGGGAGGTTTATATGTTTTTAAAAGGTTTAAAAGCTAAATTAATTTTAAATTGTTTTTACATATCTTGCCTATAGACAGAACCACATCATATGAGGAGGAAGGGTGGTCCGTGGTGTATTAATGTTCCCAGTAAGTGCTTTAGCACCAGTCTGTCTGCTTTACACACATTTAATACTGCTGCCATCCCAAAATCAAGACTGCTCTAACCACAGCCTGTCTGTCCAGGGGCTGTAGCTGGCAGCCTGTCCCCTCTCCATGCAGACAGGTACAACAGACAGCTTTGGGTCTGGCTGCACTCACACTCCACTGTCCTCATCCCATCACCAGCAGCCAGCAGGTACCTGAGACTCAAGGATGGTTTTGGAAAAAAAGCACCAAGAATTGGCCCAGTTCTCCTGGCTGGTCAGGACAATGCTGAACAAATGTCCCAAGAAAATAAAAAGAAGCAGGAACTCATTCCTGGATCTAGGAGTCCATAAAGGCTCTCACAGTAGATGGGCTTGTGTTTGCAAGGCTGGACATTGGTACCCAAAAAAGGTGAGACTGCATGTAAAGCTCACAACTTTATTCTTCAAAAGCTTTCTGTTCCCAGGGCCTAAACAGCCAGGAGACTGATAATTCATTTTCATCTTCATATGCTGCAGCATTGGGAGTAGCTCAATTGGCAATGTGCTGGCTCCAGTCCAGATTTGTCTGAAAGTGAGACAAACCCAAAGGCTGCATGAAATGGCATCACCAAGGCTTATGTGAGCCTCAAACTGGGGTCACTTCAGCCCTCTCCAAAGTGAGGTTGCCCCATTGGCCAGTTCCTCTGACCTGTTTGTGCATCCATCCTCAGAAGCCTTCTCTGCTGTCTCACCTTCCCCAGGCAGTTTTGGGGTCCTCCTGCTTCTCTTTAAAGTGCTGAGATACCCCTTGGCCACAGGCAGCTTGCTGCTTCTGCCCAGCCTCTTGCCATGGGTGATTCTCCCAGGCCCAGATCTGGGACAACAAAGAGAGCATCTCTTCCTGTCAGGGTGATGGAGCAGTCTGGCCATGCCTGAATCCCTGCAGGACATCCAGGGGCTCTGGACACAGCTGTGGCAGAAGCAGAGGGATGCTGTGTGAGGATGTGCCTGGCATAGAGCTGCCAATGCCCACCATGGCAGAGGCCTCATGAGGGTGACTTGGGGGAGGATCCTCCCCAGATGGCCAAGGGGAAGTGGCTCAGACACATCCCTGAGGGGCTGAGTCACTGGCCAGGGATGTCCCAGCTGGAGAAAGCAGGATGTGGCCAGCCTGGCCTGGGGCACAGTGACAGCTCACAGTCCTCCCCATGAGCACCTGGCACTGCCCAGACAGAGATCCCAGCAGGGAAAATTATCTGGTGCCTCTGTCTCCCTGTAGTTATAAACCACACTTCCCCCTGGATTTACTAAGCAGATCCCCTCTGCCACCACCATTACACAGTTTTTGCTCCACCCACCCTCTGGACGTGGTGGGGATGGGGTGTGTGGTTTGCATGGTGGCACAGGGCTGTGCCCACAGAGCTGTGCCCACAGGGCTGTGCCCACAGGGCTGTGGCTGTGCCTGGTGTCCTCTCCTGCCCCACCTGCCCACCAGCTCTGCACAGCAGCCCCAGGAAAACAGAAAGGTCCTTCCCTTAGTCCATGGCCAAAGGAGAGGCAGGAGGGAAGACAGAAAGGTGAATTCTGATGTTTTCTTTGGTACCATGGGATCAGTGGCTGAACTAGAGCAGGGACTTGGTGTTTCTTCATTTCCTCCTTCCTTCACAAGGCCTCTGACCCCTGGGGAACATCTCACACTCTTCTCTTCTCAAGGCCTCCTTTATCATCGTCCCCAGGATGAAAGCAAACACATTCCAGTGGCACTCCAAGGTGAGAACTCATCATTCCCTCACTCTCTCCTCCAGTGAGAAGAGACAACAGGGAGGAGAGGAGAGGAGAGGAGAGGAGAGGAGAGGAGAGGAGAGGAGAGGAGAGGAGAGAAGTTTCTCCACTTACATTTTGCCAGACTTTAACCGGGCTCCAATTTTCCATGCTGGATTCCTGCCTTGGGCTGTGTTTTGTTTTGTATTTGTCAAAAAAATTCCATGACTCCATTTCCACCAGCCCTTTGAACGAGTTTTAGGGAGGTCTTTTCTTTCTTTATTTCTTCTCTTGCCCGTGCTAAAGCACTATTCCAGGCATTTCAGTGGGAAGCAGCAGTGCCTCCAGGCCTGGCAAGGAGTGTCCCTTGAGCCTTGGGCCGCCCTCCATCCCCGTGACAGCGCCGGAGCCGCTCGGATCACGAGGCTGGGAAAAGCAGAGCCTGGTGGCTGCTTGGAGGATGGATGGAACCCAAAATCCATCTGTGCTGAGCTCCCCTCTTCCAGCAGCACAGCAGCCAACTGTGCAAACACAGGGCATGGCTGGAATGGAGCCCTTGCCTTGCTCTTCTGAAAGGGAAGAGCATCTTGCTCAAATAAACAAAGGTCCTGCCCAGCTCAAGCATTTGCACCAAGGTCAAAGGAGGAATTTGTGATAGGGGAAGTTAATGAACCTAAAAGCACACACAGGTTTTCAGAGGTGGATTTTGTCTGCAGGGAGGGACTAATTTGAGTGGACCCCTCTGTGGCTTTGGGTTGAATCCACAGATCCCAGATCCAAGTGGTTGCAATGGGAGGAGAGAGGAGGAGATGGGGAAGTGAGGAAGGCCAAACCAAAAGGCTTTGTTTGGGGCGGACTGATTAACCTGAAACCCGTTTCTGTTTGCTTCACTGGGAAGATGGATGTGCTCTGCTGGCTTGGCAGGGCCTTTTCTTCTTCAAGGCTTTGGCTCCACCAGTAAAACTGAAAAACCCCATCATTATTCCAGTGGCTGCAGCTGCAGAATGATCCAGGTGATCTTCATGCCTGCAAACCCTGTGGGGCCCCATGGCACCATCAACCAGGTCTTGTGCCTGCTGATCCTGAGCATTGTACAGACCTCCAGAAATCACCCCTGGGACATGGGAGTCACACCCCTGGCACGGCCCTGAGTGGATTGAGAGCCCAGTTTTGGTTGCAAGAACCAAGATCTGAAATTAGAATTGCCTGGTGATGTGTAAAAAGAGGGGAAAAAAGGCAAAAGCAGCAACAGCAGACAAACCGACACCCAAAATCCCAGCTCGGGGGTCCAGGAAAATTAAAAGGGAAGAAGTGGGCCTGCCTCAAGGGAGGCTGAGGGAAAGCTCTGAAAAATCCCAGCTTGGTGAGACCTCTTTGAGGAGCTTAGCAGTGACTGGAGGAGGAAAATGCAGGCAGGAAAACCACAGTGCTTGGGGACAGGCTCCTGTGCAGCAGAGACCAGCTGGGTCCTAGAAAGGATGGCATCCTCTGGCAACAGCCCCTTCCCTGGGGCTTGGTTCAGTCTGAAGGGTCCCATCTGCCAGTGCACACACAGGAATATTTCTGCACTCTGCTGGAGAGGCTGCAAGGTGGCCAGAGAGCAGGAAAAGCCAATGGGTAAAACAGCTGCAGCCTCACAGTGCACAGGAGCACAGGGTCATATCGTGCCTTTAGAGCAGATTAAATTTAAGACCTGTCAACCTCAAAGGTGTCTAGGTCAGTTTTCTTCCTCTGCATTGACAGGGAACAAATTTGAAGCCCTGAGGTGTCATTTCTGCCTGTCATGCTTTGAGCTGTTCCCTCCCTTTACCATGACAGACCTGTTCCTTTCCTGAGGATGATCATTTGTCAGCCAAACATGTGGTGGTTCACATTCCTGGGTTATGGAGCACACAGCTCACCAAAGGAAAGGGAATTTGGTTTCCTGTCCTGCTGACCTCACAAATGCCCGGCAGAGCTGGATGGTCATGGCCACCATCCCCCAGAAATGACACTGCTCTGGGCCAGGCCATTCCTTGAGGGAAGGAGGTCACCCCCAGGGAGATGCTGTGCTGGGTTAGTCACCCTCCTCTGACCCAGCCTTCCCCTTGCATTTGCTCCCCAGCGTGGGCAGATGTGCCCCAGCCATGCACAGAGCGCTGTCTCTGAACTGTCAAATGGCCAAAAACCCCAGGCTCAAGGGCACTGTGTAAACCCTGAGCTGCTGACCTCCTCCATGCCCTGCAGGGTCAGCAAGTCCCTTATTTAACCTAGGGGCTATGACCTGTGCCCCACAACCTGGTCAAGTCACTGCAAGCCACTCCTGCAGTGAATAAGGAATGAGTTCGTATCTGCTGGGCAATTACCTGCAGATTAGAAACGTCTAAAGGGGCCTTCAACCCTCAATAAAAAGATTCAGAACTCAAAAAGAAAGAGAAGGTTGGAAACAACAGAGCTGGAATGACTGGACTCAGGTTCCAGGAGGGTTTGTCTCAGCATTTCAGCCCGTGTCTCTGGGTGTGAGCACTTGATTGTAAATAACTGCTCTTGTGGAAACTTGGCTGAAGGGGACAGACAGACAGACAGACAGACAGACAGACAGACACTGCAGCTGAGATGATCCTTATCACGGGCCTGACTGGGAACAGCTGGCTGGAGCTGTGGGTCTGTCCCAGGAGGGTGCACAGCCCTCGCTGTCACAGTCACCTCTGCTCTGGCTGGTGGCTCCTGGAGCTCGAGGCTGCTCCAAGGGTCTGGGCTGGCTGAGATCCCAGCTGGTCCAACCTTCCAGCTGCAGAAGGTGCACACAGCTGGGTTAGCACACACTGCTGAGGGGAGTCCTCCTGGCCAAGGGACCCAAGCTGTGCCTAGATGAGGTTATCCCAGAATGCTTCCCAAATCTCAGACCTAGAGCATGCTTGGGCTACATCCCAGCTCCAGCCTGGGGATGTGCAGCAACCCCAGAGCCTCAGAGGGAGGAAATCCAGATGGGAATGCTGGCACATTGCAACAGCTCCCTCCCCTGCAGGGGCTGGACCACGACACAAGGACTGGAGAGCACAGACAGAGCTCAGGGACCTGCCTGCCCCTGGTGAGCTCAGGCAGAGCTCAGGGACCTGCCTGCCCCTGCCCCTGGTGGGCACAGACAGAGCTCAGGGACCTGCCTGTCCCTGGAGAGCACAGACAGAGCTCAGGGACCTGCCTGCCCTGGTGGGCACAGGCAGAGCTCAGGGACCTGCCTGTCCTGGTGAGCAGAGCTCAGGGACCTGCCTGCCCTGGTGGGCACAGACAGAGCTCAGGGACCTGCCTGTCCCTGGTGAGCAGAGCTCAGGGACCTGCCTGTCCTGGTGAGCAGAGCTCAGGGACCTGCCTGTCCTGGTGAGCAGAGCTCAGGGACCTGCCTGTCCTGGTGAGCAGAGCTCAGGGACCTGCCTGTCCTGGTGAGCAGAGCTCAGGGACCTGCCTGTCCTGGTGAGCAGAGCTCAGGGACCTGCCTGTCCTGGTGAGCAGAGCTCAGGGACCTGCCTGCCCTGGTGGGCACAGACAGAGCTCAGGGACCTGCCTGTCCCTGGTGAGCAGAGCTCAGGGACCTGCCTGTCCTGGTGAGCAGAGCTCAGGGACCTGCCTGTCCTGGTGAGCAGAGCTCAGGGACCTGCCTGCCCTGGTGGGCACAGACAGAGCTCAGGGACCTGCCTGTCCCTGGTGAGCAGAGCTCAGGGACCTGCCTGTCCTGGTGAGCAGAGCTCAGGGACCTGCCTGTCCTGGTGAGCAGAGCTCAGGGACCTGCCTGCCCTGGTGGGCACAGACAGAGCTCAGGGACCTGCCTGTCCCTGGTGAGCAGAGCTCAGGGACCTGCCTGTCCTGGTGAGCAGAGCTCAGGGACCTGCCTGTCCTGGTGAGCAGAGCTCAGGGACCTGCCTGCCCTGGTGGGCACAGACAGAGCTCAGGGACCTGCCTGTCCCTGGTGAGCAGAGCTCAGGGACCTGCCTGCCCGTGCAGAGCCTCAGCCCTTTCCTGGCTGCCCTCTCCTGGCTTCAGCCCTCTCGTTAATCAGAGCCCTGCAAGGTCCCACAAGGAACACCCCACCAGGCAACATCTCCAGATTTCCAGCTGACTCAGTTACAGGGCAGTAAAACCAACCCCAATGGCACTAGCTCCATACAGGGATGATTTTCCTCCCTGTTTTCCCTTGAGGTGCCATGCCAATGTAAGCCAAGAATCTTGCAAAAACCTCCATGGATGATGCCACCTTGTAAATCAAGGTCATTACCCCATCACAGACAGTAAAAAAGTCTTTATTTTCTGTGAGCTGCAGCTGATTGATGTTAATTATGCAACATACTGCGAGTCCTTATGGACTGTGTTCCATAAAGGTTTTTCTTGTGATCATTCTGGATCCACGTCCTGCCAAACACTGCTTGTTTTCATGGCCCATCCTATTTACTGCCTTATTAGTCTGGTGTTAGATTTTTCCCCCGGTCCTCTGGAACTTCCCCAGAGTTCCCAGATTTGTTTAAAAATTGACACTAATGGTTCAGAGAGCTCTCAGGCCAATTTGTTTATCCTTTGATGCGAGTTATCTGATCCTGCAGAATGTCTAACTTTAATCACTGCTCTTTAACATTCGGCTTCATCACTGGTAGAATACAAAGTATTTCATTATCTCCATAAAGTCTGGTTGTGTCATCCCACTTCTTTCCAAAGAGAAAAATAAATGCTGAACAAATAACTTTGTCTCTTTTACACACAGGATGAGTATTTTCCCATTATTGTCTGGGATCTCATTACAGGATTTGGCTTTTCTTGATCCATTTAAATAATTGTCATTAACTCTAGTGGCAAGAGGCTTTTCTCTCCTACCTTTATCTTCCCTTGCCGAGTTCTCCCTGATTTCTACTCACCACTATCAGATTCTTCCTTTTGTATTTATCACCAACATCAATATGCACTTCACTGCCACATATTTATGCCCATAATGCTATATATATATTTATTTATTTATTTATATATTAAACCTACAATACTCCTGCTTGCACCTTCCCTCCTAGCTGGGCTGGTTTCTGCAAAGCAGTGTTCAGGCCTCCAGGATAGCACTGATCTTAGAGCATCTCACCCAACAGCCTGAAACACTCCCTGATTATCATCCATTCAATTTTGTTAAAATTCCTTCCATTCCTTAATTTCACTCCTAATTATTGTCAGCCCAGGGAAGCTGTTCTTTTTCCAGAACCAGGGGCTAGAGCTGGGCACCTCTGTGCTTTTACAAACCTGGTCCCCCATCACTTACAAAGAGCTCTGGTGAGAGCTTTTCTGTGTTTGTTCATGGTGTGGTGCTCGCTGGCAGGGACACAGCCTGGGAATGGGTTGTGGAGTCCCTGCCCATCACGGGACTGGAGAGCTGCAAACCTAAGAGGCAGAGGAAGCTGGTTTGGGGTTATTTGTGGGGGATATATCCCTTCTCTGCTCCCAGGCTCACAAGAGAGGAAAAAGCCACTGGGGACCAAAGACAGCTTTCATCAATTGTGATGTTTTATTTTGTGTTGGCTTTTTTTTCCCCTTAAACATCCTTTGTTTTCTAACAATAAATCATATCCCGAGGCAAAAAGCCTTTAAAGAGGCTGGGCATGGAGTCTGCTTCCGTTCCCTGGCTGGTGAGGCAGGCCACCAGCTGACAGCAGCCATCAATCCACAACTCAGCCATCAATCCATCTTCCTCTGTCGCCGCGGGGACGGCGCGGGGGCCCCCTGTGCGACCCCGCTGTCCCCTGCCACCCCCGCCAGCCCTGGCGGCACCCAGGAGGGTCACCGGGGCCAGACCCTGTCCCCCCTGCTGCCTGTCCCCTCAGAGCAGTGTCCCTTATCCCAGGCACCCTCTCCTCGTGCTCCCCAGCGTGTTCTGCAGCCAGCAGAGCCACCCTGGAGGTTTCCCCTGTGGTCCATCACAGAGCGGCCACTCCACCTCCTGCCCTTCCAGAAACCAACAACTCCAAAGAAGGCAAGAGCCTCCTTTCCAAGCACAGGGTACACCAAGAGCTTACTGGGGGATAAACCTTCCCAGGAGGTTTCATAAATACCAAGCCATTCGCTTTTTTTTGCCATTGGTGGAGATTTCCAGCTCCTATTGTTTACTCCAGGGTTTGCTTTCTAACATTTGTGCTGCCATGACTCAGAGGTTTATGGTGGCACCTACATGTTCTGTTTACCCTCTTAACAGTGCTCTCCAAAGATGTTCTATTAGAACCCTCTTAATGGTTCTACCTCGTTTGTTATCCGGAAAATTAATTGCTCTCCCAGCGAGATGGAGGTGGTCCAGCTCACATGATCCATCAGGAGCTGGGCCCAGCGCTCCATGACCTGCAACACTTCCATTCTGCCTCCATTTTACACTTTCTGCCCCTTGGTGGTCTCCTCTGTCTGCTTTTGCTTCCAAGATGCAAGGTGGGGTCTTGCTGCCGACCGTCTGAACTTTCCTCTCCTTCCCTTCCCTCCTGAGATCCCTCAAGTTCTTGCTGATCTGAGAAGTATTTTATGAGGCAATTTTCTTCATGCCAAATGTGTCATAACCAATGGATCCCTGCCTGCAGTCATCAGAGCCCTGCTCAGCCTCTGGGTGATGTGTGCTGTGCTGGAGCCAAGGAGACCGCACACAGGCCCGCTGCCTTCTGTCCCCTCTTCTGCTGGGGCAGAAGATTTGTGTCACATTTGGTCCCTCGCCATCACTGGTTCTCATACTCCCCTTGAGTCTGCAGGGATCACGGTCAAAAGGGGCATCAGAGACTGTTTGTGTCTCTCTCACGCTGGTCAGGAGCTGTTGTATCTTGGCCACTCTTTGGCACCTCACCTATCTCCCCCTGCCTCTGCCCGCAGGTTTCCATGCAGCAAGGGGGATGTGCTGCTTTCTCCCTGTACTGGGGTCCCTGCTTGGCCCCCATCCTGGGGAAACGGCCTCAAAGCTTTGGGGCACATTCCCCTGCTCCCTTGCACTGCTGGCTGATGTCACCTCCCCAGGCACAGCAGCCAAAGCCACCAGGACTGCACGTCCTGGCCAGCCAAGTGTGCCCCAGAGTTACATCAGACAACCCCAGTGATCCATGATGCTACCTGGGACTGAGATCTGTTCTTGGAATCCTCAAGGCTTTTCCTCCCCTGCATCAGAGCAGGACTAGGTCCCTAGAGAGGCCTGTCCCACTCGGAGAAGATGGGGCAAAGAGCCCCAGGAGAGGGACTTGGCCACCATGAGGTTTCTTCTGGAGTTTTCTCTGCGCTGAGGCTGGGGAGGATTCCAGTGTCACAAAAGCACCTGATCAAGGAGGGCATTTCAGGGCTGGGGCTGGATCTCTTCCCAGAGATGGGAAGACATAGTGGTTCCTTGAGGAAAAGGAGACACCTCCAGCCTGGAAACCCTTTTGCTCTGCCTTGCACAGTTTGGGGCAGGCAGCAGGGCAGTGGGGAAAGATGTGGTGGGACCTTGACACGGAGTCACCTCGAGCTGACGTCCCAGCCTCTTTCAAAACGTCCCAAGCACTCGGATTTGCCCCAGAGTGAGCGCAGTGCCCGGGCTGGCGGTGCCCGTGCAGGGTCTAAATGAGAACCACCCTCGAAATGAGAACCACCCTCGAAATGAGAATCACCCTCGAAATGAGAGCCACCCTCGAAATGAGAACCACCGGTCCCGTCCCGTCCCGTCCCGCCCGTCCCGGCCCCGCGCTCGCCCCTCTCCCGGGTTCTCCGGGCCCTTCCCGGCCGGAGCAGCCGCGGCGCAGGGGGAGCGCCGCGTTTGATATTTTCCACTCTGCGTGTCAAGGGCATTTACAGTCGGCGTCAGGCTGTTCCGTCAGTCTGAGGGAAGCACTTTGAAGTGTTTGTGGTAGAGGCCACATGTGCACTCAAGATGTGCCGCCGCCTCTCTCTGCTGCCTCTGCATTCCCAGCACCATGTGACAATCAACAACACGGCTTAACCCCTTCGCACCGGGAAACCCTTTCGGACCGGGAACCCTTTCGGACCGGGAAACCCTTTGGGACCAGGAAACCCTTTCGGACCAGGAATCCCTTTGGCTGCGCTGTCCCGCCTGGAGATGGGAATGGATCCTGTCCTCTCTGTGTTCTGGAGGCCCAGGAGGCTGCAGTGGTCCTGCCTCATTCCAGGGAAGTGGCAGCACAGCTCGGGCAAGTGCCTGGTGAGGTGACAGGGTGGAGCTGGGAGACCTCGGAGCTGCTGGTCCAGGATCTGTCCCTGATCCCCACAAGTGCTGCCACAGGCCCTGCTTGGATGAGGGAAGCATCACTTGCCACAAGCAGCTGCAGAATCAGCGCCCACCCTTGCCCATCCTGCAGTGGGTCCCGAGGAACGGGGTGGAAGGAGTCCCCTGTCACACCAGGGGTAGCCACAACATCACTGCCCGTCCCTGCAGCCTGGTGGATGGCACAGGACAGAGTGGGCAGCACTTGGGCTGCGTGGCTGCTGCCCAGGGGCCTCTGGGCACAGGGAGAACACAGCAGCTGCCTCCCCTCGCAGGCACTGGTGCAGGCCTGGCAGGGCTTTGAGGAGCTCTCCACGGGGGCAGCAGGCAGGGGTGAATCTCATTTCTTTGCACAGTAGTGCTTTGGCACAGCTACAGGCTTTGGGGTGTTTTCATGCACCCAAAATGCCCTGGAGAGGAGCTTGTTTTGAAATGAAACATGGGGATCACCAAGCACTGCTGCTCTTTGGGGGGACAGCAGCAGCCACCCAGGCATTCGCCTGTCCTCAGCACCCTAAAATGAGTGCTGGGACAGAGTGGAGAAATTAAAGATGTGTGGTGTTTCCAGGAGATGATTCCCTGGTGCCTGAGAGGCACCTTCTCTGCACCCTTCTCCAAAGAGCTCCCTGCCAGGCTTCAGTCCCTGTGGGTGGATTTTCCATCTTCTGTCAGGACCCCTTGGATGGTTGTGGGCAGCCAGGCTTGGCTTGCATCTTTGGAACTCACATAGGATAGAAAAACCTCAGTGCCCTGCAAGCCTGAATCTGCCAGGGGTTGAGCTGCAGCCTCCATGGGGTGGTGTTAATTCTGAGCAGATTCCCAGTCTGATCCCTGCAGCCTGGATCCACTGCAGGGATAGAAAGGACAGGGAAGGCAAGAGGGGAGGAAGGAGCGCAGTGGAAAAGGCAGAGCTCAGCGACCATGAGCTAAGGGGACAGAGATGTGAGCTGCAGGCAGGCAGCTCCCACCCTTTGCTGTCTCCAGCACAGCAGCTTTTGGGGGCTGAGGTGGAAGTGCCCATTCAGTGACCCCTGCATTCCTGGAGCTGGGAGCAGGCCATGGCAGCTCCAGCGTTAATGTGTGGCACAGGAGAAATAATCTTCCTTTTCAGTGATTGCATGACAGTGGGTGGAGGCCTGGGGGAAGGGTGTCATTGTACTGGCCTTGTTTGGCAGGGAAAAGACATCTTCTGGGCTGCAGCTTCCTAGAAAAGTTGAAGCCAAAGCATTATCCAGTGTGACTGACCTCTCCTTCCATGAAAGCCCCCTCCCTGCAATTAATCTGAGTCATGGAAACCCCAGCCTTCTGCTCTGATTCCCCAGTCCCAGCAAAGTGCCTGACTCATCCTGCATCTCTGGCCACGGCTCCTCCTTGCTGAGGTGATGGAGTCTGTCAGGCAGGGAGGGCTGTGCTTTGCAGACTTCAGGAGGGTCAATCAAACAGCCCCAGACTCCCATCTCCACTTCTGTGTGTGCTGTGTGTGTATTTGTGTTTTCATGTGCCCAGGTGGCACCAGGAGGAGAGGTGGCTGCAAGTGTCAGTCTGTTCTGATTCATCAGACCACTCTGGAATCCCAAATCCTCTAAATCTGAAAGGCCAGAGTTAGACAAGTGACTCCTGGCTGCCCCTGGAGCACCACCCCTGCATCCTGATAAAAGTAGGGTCTGTCCACAAAACTGCAGCCATCCAAACATCACACACTCAGCCCAAGTT
The DNA here is from genome assembly GCA_013400215.1 of Cisticola juncidis. NCBI lineage: Eukaryota > Metazoa > Chordata > Aves > Passeriformes > Cisticolidae > Cisticola > Cisticola juncidis. The sequence continues at coordinate 178,216 of VXBR01002514.1, read as the reverse complement.
CATCACCAGCCCACTGGTGAGGAAGGGATGGGGATGGTTACATCAGCAGGGAACAACTGCCCAAAACAGCCTTGCAAACATCAGGCAGAGACACCACGCGAGCAGGAGCTTTGGGATTTTTGGTTTGAGGGATCTTTCTGACTCGGCTTGCTGGAATTACTGCCTGAGGTAGAAGTTTCTTTAGATTTTGTTTTTTGCCCCCATTACCCCAAAGCTCCTCCAGCCTGATGACAAATTCACAGACCCAAGGGCAGGCAGATTTCCTTTCACCTCACAGCCCCCAGTGGGGCTGATTCCTGAGGCCTGAGGGTGCCATGGAGCCCGGAGTGCTGAGGGATATCCATCCCCAGCAGCCTGCCAAGCCAAGCTTCCATGCCAAGGATAGGTGAGAGGTGAATGGGGAATGAAGGCAGCTTCTCCTTCCTGAGCCTGCTGACAGCCCCAAAGGCACACTCAGCTTTGGGCTGCCCTGCTCACACAGCCCAGCTCTGCTCAGGGCAGCTTCACCCCTGTGTAAACCCTTTACTCACAGGATCACTGTGCTTTGCCAGTGCCTGCTGATTAATCCTCACCACGGTCCTGGGAAGGAATAAGAGACACAGGGGATCACCTCCTGTGCTGTGGAGCAGGGGCACTTTCTGGGGTGAAACTGAGGTGTTCAACAAACGAGAGCTATGCTGCTCTGGGTAACACACCAGCCAGAAATTCAATGAAAGGAATTAAAGCCGTGGTGATTGAGGGGAACTTTAGGCAGGAACAGGGTGATTAATCACACTGAAACTTGGCTGAGACCACGGTGAAAGGCACCATGTGACATTTTTCAGGCTCTGTTAGGGCTCCACTAACACTCCAGTGTGACAGGTGAGGCAGCATCAACGGGCTGGGATGGCAGGAGCAGTGCTCAGTTTGGGAGGGAAGGGGCTGCACAGAACTTCCAAAAGCAACAGTGTGGTCGAGGTTGGACATGACCCACAGCTGCACCAGGCCTCAGGCTCATCCTTGTGACTGCAGGGACAAGTGGCTGTCAGCCCAAAGGCAGGACACCATTGTCACCTGCAGTTTGTGCCACACCCCCCTTGCCCTGAGCTGCTTCTTGCCATTCCTGATGCTGAATTTGTGTTGTTTCAGGCAGACAAGACAAAGGCATGCCTGGTTCTTTACCAGGTTTATTTTTCCATTTAATATCCATCTGCTGGGCTCTCCTCAAACCTGCCATACCCTCCTGCACGTGCAGCCAGTGTGCACAAAATCAGTGGCAGGCACAGCTACACAACCTCTGTCCTGGTGATGACTCTCAGGGGGTTTACAGATAGCCCAGAAACTGCTGATTTAAGTGGGATTATCTGAAAACCAGACTCTGCTCTGTTGCAAGCCTGGTCCCAAGGCCCACGCAGCCCAGATGACAACTCTGCACAGGAAGAAAAGGTCAGCAGAGCTCATTTTCTCTCCAGGACTTCAGGAGGCAAGAATTTGCCAATCCTTCCATTCTAACAGCTCATTTGGAGTGCATTGTACAGGACTGAAGGATGCTAAGAGGGACTGGGCACACATTTTGCAGAAGCTGTCCAAGATGAGGGCAGGAGGTGGAAGATGGGATTATGTGTGAATGAAGTAAGAGATCACAGCCTTTTTTTCTGGGCACTGATAACTTCAGTAATTATCAGTGCCAGCTCTGCCAGCCCTGTGCCTCCACCCAGGCCACACAGCACTGTGAGGTGGCTTTTGTATCCTCATTGCAATGAAGGATTTTATCCTGCTAGGGTTTGTTATTCTTTTCTAGACTGAAGGGCTTCAGCCTCATCTTTCAACAAATAAAAGGAATCTTTCAACATTTCAATGCTGTTGTAATTGGCTCCAAAAATAGCACCCTCAGAGCCACATTTTTAAAACTTCTCAAGTCCAGAGATTAACCTTTTTCAGAAAAAGCACAATAATCAGAAGACAAACTTGTATATATTTTATATATCAAATCAAATAAACAAAAGACTAAAATCTGAAAGCTAATCTATAGAAGCTTTTATTTTCTCCTATTTTGTTTGTGTGCATGCTTCTGTGGCTGCTGGAGGGGAGAGGGAGGGTTTCCTATTTTTTCATGAGCTGGATGTTTCAGTGACCACCAAAGGCCCATGGATTTGGGTCTGAGGAACTCTGCTTTAGAGATAAACAGGCTCCTTCCTCACAGGCAGGCTGGCTCAGTTTGTGCCACCCTGTCCTGGCAGTTCCTGTGCCCCTTTATACCCCTGGATCCAGCCCTGCTCCGTGCACTGCCCCAGCTCAGCTCCATGGCAAAGCACCCTCACCCCAGGGATGCAGATCAATGCCAGCTTGTCCTGCATCTTCAGAAAGTCACTGCATGTCCCCTCAGAGAGGATGAGTGGCCTCCACTGCTCCCCATCACTGCAAATGGCTTTTCCTGCCAGGAAAATTGGCCTCAGAGCAGCCCTCTGTCTGCCCCCCTCCCAGGCCTATCCGAATTTTTCAAGCAGACACCTTGGCACCTCCCGTTGCTTTGGGACTGTGTTGGTGTTGGCCAGCTGGGAGTGACAGCTTCCATCTTCTTTCTCCTTGTTTCATTAACTGCCACATTAGGGGTTTTGATCTTCCCTGGAGCCAAGCCCTGCCAGGAGATTGATTCCCACCTAATTTCCAGGGAAAGCTGCTGCAATGACCAAGGCAAGGAAATGCACTGGGTGCACTCAGGAGATGGCATTCACATATTGTACTTTCATAAAGGTACAGCAATGGAAACATTCCCTGTTTTGATTGTCCCAAAGCCACAGGAAAAAGGGAATTAAGGGAATTGATATGTCTGGGAGAGATGCCAGCTCTGATTTACTCACATTTTTGCCCTGATGTGAAATACCTTGGTCAGAGGCGGAAAACTTTTATGGAAGACATGAACCAAATCAGGCCCTGCAAGTGCTGGTATCCAGCTAAGAGCTGTCTCAGCTGGCACAGCCTGAGAAACACTAAAACAAAGGAGCTGGGAATCAAATGGACAAGAGCAGCTCTGTCAGAAATTCCTTCCCTTCCTGCAGAGGGTTTGGCCATAGCCACATTTGCAGTCTGCCTCCTGACCACAGAGTGCCTAAGGTACCAGAACAGCAGTGAGTGAGGATGCAGGGCTTGGCAGGGCTCCTGGAAAGAGGATGTGCTTTATCATCAAATCCCAGCATGACTGGGATGGAGAGGCACAGAGCAGTCAGGGCAGAGTTCTGAGCCCAAAACAGGGTTGCCTTTGGAAGCAGGATAAAAAGAAAATATCCTTGCTAACATAACCTCGCCTTCCAGCTTAACCTCCATGCTCCCTCAGAGAGTGCAAACATGCCTGCACATTTTTTAGGCATAGCAACCCATTTAGGAAGACTCAGATGCAGGGCAAGTCCAATTAAAGCAAAATGGAATGGAAGTCCCAAATTATTTCAATGTGTCAGAGTGAGGAGTCTGCAAATCCATGGGTTATTGCAAAGCTGTTCTGGGAAAAACGATTTCTGTATGGATTCCACCCCACTTTGCTGAATTCCATGGGAGTTTTGCCATCAGCTTCAGTGGGAGGAGGACCAGCACATACTGGCAAACTTGAGGCATTGAATTAATCATGCTTCAGGCCAAATGCATTCGCTCCTACCCTCAATCCTGAGATGAATTTTCTACAGAAATATCTCTGCCCCTCCAGTGGTGTCCAGGGAACTCATCACCAGCGAGGTCCAACTGCAAGATCTCATCTGACTGTCCAGAAACCCCTAAGAACAGAGATCTGCATTAATCTTGCTGAAATTAATATGAGTTAAATGAAGGGCAGAGTCTGATGAAAATATTTCATAACATATCAAGCTGGAGGGTAGATCAAAGCTTTTTTTTTAGTTCACTAATAAACCAAAACAGAAACAAGCACTGCAGAGGAAGTAGCTGGTTTGTTTGTGATGGCTCTCCTCTTTGGGAAGGTGACTACAGAAACCACAAAATTATTCCTGCTAAAATAACTGAAACAAAACACAAAAGTAGGCGGCTCTTTTTTTTTTTTTTTTTTTTGTTAAAATACAAAACCTTAAATTAGGCAGGATATCACCCATGATTATTTCTCTTGTTAAAATTCCCAAACACCAAGCAGTGGGATGAAGTGTTCTGCCCACATCACTCCATTCAGAGGATGCAAAGTAGTGAAGGTCCTGTCTTGATTTACCAAGCATATAGGGGTTTTTTTTTGCATTTAAATATTTTTGTATTTAAATATTTGCATTTAAATTTTAACAGGACCCCCTTATGGTGGCATAAACCAGATTTCCTGCACCTCAAATCATGTGCCCATGGTTCCTCTAAGGCTGTGCTGAGCTTGTTGCTCTCCAAGGCTCTCTAACAGCTACTAAAGGGCAGATCCTTGTTATTCTTTCAAACTTGCTAGAAAGCCATTTGCTCCCTTAAAAGTAATTTATGTCATTCAGCTAGAAAGTTTGTTTTCAGTATAAAATACTTTTTAAACACCTCTGTTAAGTCTTTCTACTTTATCTCATGTGGTTCCTATGGAAATGGCAAATCTTCCAGAACTGCAAGTTTTGTTTCCCAGCCATTGTTAGGAAAACTGTTGGTCTTTTCCCACTACCTTCTGAGATAGTATTTCAATATAAATACTGTTCAGATCTCAGAAAATACTTTTGAAATTATTATTCATTACACTGGAGACCTTCCATGTTTCCACAAGCAGCTGCCTTGTTTTTTTCTCCCCTTCTACATAAGCAAAAAAATCTCCTGTTTGCTTCTTCACTAATCCTCACCTCCTTTAAACATGCAGTTCTTCTTTACCTGAATTCTTGTTATATTAAAAAAACAATCAAAAAACCAAAACAAACNTTTTTTTTTTTTTTTCAAAATAGCACGTCACACCCTTGTTCCATGGTTGGCGAGGTTATAAAAGTCTGTAATTGGTCTGGAGAACCAACTATTTTTAAAAACTCTCTATTCAAAGTTGAACAATACAAGTTGTGAGTGCTCCAGAAGACATAAAGGAGGTTGTCAGGGTTCTCTGCATGGCTTGGGAACCTCTGTGCTCGGAGGAGAGGAAGAGCAGAGGCTGCAGGGCTTTTCTCTGTGGGACAAGCTCCAGGGAGCTGAACAGAGAGGGATGGATTCCCTGCCAGGAGCAGCTCACACTCCAGGACAGGGAGAAGAGGGCTTGAGTCAGGCAGCAGCAGTGAGGATGCTCCTGTCTGGGCTGGTTTCACAAACATTCAGGGATGGGACCTGCTTGTGGACCCATCCTGGGCTGGTGCTGGTGCTTTTTTCCACCTCTCCTCTCTCCTTGCTGTTTCCCTCTCCCATCTCAGGGCTCCTCCTGACTGTTGTGCCTGCACTTGGGATGGCTCTGCCAGGTGTAAAACAAGCCTGAGATGCAGGAAGAGACAACACCATCCAGATTTGGGCAGTGAAAGAGCAGGGCAGGGCTGCAGACTGTCAGTGCAAGTGCTGTGCTCTGCTTCCAAGCCTTGGGAAAAGCTCTCCTTGGAGGGAGGACCCAGAAGGGAAGGTGTGGTTGGAGCAATTCCTTTAGTCTGGGCAGTGAGGAAAACAGGATCACTCCTCTCTCCCCCCTGCAGATGAGTTTTGAAACCCCCACTTGCTCTGACACTGTCCCAGGCAAGGAGCAGACAGAACTCAGCACCAGATGAGAGCCACATGCTGAGATCAAGTGGGGAAAAATCTTTTCTGTGTCTCTGCTCTGCTCCTTCAGGGCACCTGAATACCAGACCCATGAGCAAAGAATTTGCTTTCTCAGTAGGATCATTCTTGCTATTAGCATAGAAAGTTAATATAGATTTTAGCTGTCCCTTTGTTACTGTTTAGCTGCACCTTGGAACTCTTCAGGATCTTCTCAGTTGCTGACAAGGAAGTTCTCCTTTGAAAGAAGAGAAAACCATGACTTATTATTGTTTTCACCAGCCTGTGGCATAAACAGAATTCTTAATGAGATCATCCCCTCTACCCCTCTAAAGCAGCTATGCACCAGCAAAGAGCCTGTGTCTTTTCCTTTGCTTCATGAGCTACATTTGGGCAATTTTCAGGACTTTTGCAGCTGGGAGATGGTGAAACAGGGCTGAGGAGGGCCAGGGGTCTCTGGGTTTGCAGCCACACCAGCCATGGAAAGAAGAGCTGCCACAGATGCTGGCAGCCATGGGCAAAGCCTCTTCCAGAGGAAATGGAGATGTGCTGGGAAGCTCCCAAGGGAGCCAAAGAATGCTTCCAGACAGTCAGGTGGAGCAGCCTGCTGGCTCCATCAACCTGATGGACTTGGCAGCCTCCCCTGCTCCAGCTGGCCAGGAACCTGGAGGCTGCAAAGCTGCAGGCAGAGTTACTGAATTATTGGGAGAAAACAGATACCTGCATAAGCTTACACACAGTGATACACACACACAGATAAATACACAAACACCCAGATACATTTATACATCTCGTGGAGTGAGATTTGCAGCATATATGAGCCTGCAATAATGTTTATATTCATATATCCTGTGATATATATCCACTATTCACATATCCTATATTGCAAGATATATGAACTCCTAGCAGGACAATGCTTTATCCTGTCATGACTAAGCTGGTCTCTGTGTTAGGCACATTAACTCTGTAGGAGAGCTCTGACATCTTCCTGGACAGGATTTAAAGATGCATTTTTATGAGCTTTTGTAGAAGGAGCACTGACTGAAAGCTCCTGAAGCTTGCTCAACCATCTCACACTCCCTGGGTTCCTCTGAGCCTGAGTCCTCAGAGTCACCACAGCAGAGGCCAAATCCCTTTTCCAGCTCCACTCTGGGCACCAGGATCTCTGCAAGGCTCTGGACTGCTCCAGCCCAGAACAAGCTTCTGCCTTGGCTGGCCAAGGGAAAACAGAACAATGCAGCCTTTATAGATAACAGGATTTCAATTTACTGTAACTTATGCAGCATATGACATGGCCAGAGGAGTGATTTGTCATTCTTTTGGATCCTTGCTTTTTCTCTATTTTCTTTCTCTTCACCTTCCCCTTTTCACTTCTCTGCCATTCCACTTCTATCTTTTTGCCTCTTTTTCTCTCTCCTTTCTGCACTTCCTCCCTTCCAACAGATCCCACTGTTGCTTCAGTGGCTCTGCTCCAATCTCTGCCTCTCTGTTATCTGCCAAAATCACTGGCAACAGAACATCTAACAGAACATCTTGGAGGTGCATTCCAGGGTCCTGGAAAGGGATGCCTGAAGCAAAGAGAGCAGCGTTTGAGGGAGCAGAGGACTGGGATGTGTAAGGGTTACAGGCAGGAAAGACCTGGGGTACCTCCATTGACACAGGCAAGGTAAAGAGTTCACCCCCAGCAGCAGCTGACAGAATCATCTACAGCACTTCTGTCTGGAATGGTCAGTCCAAAAAAAAAAAAATTCACAATCATAACAATAAATAAAAAATAGAAGTGTGTCAGCTTTGGGGGCTGGATATTTGATCTTATCTGGAACTAGTGTGTGTACATGTGTGCATACATCACTGTTGTTCTTTTATTATGGAGTGCTGTTATGAAACTTCCCATTTTATATAAATCTTCCTTTTCAGACATGTGGTCACTGGTTAAGGGAATATTTACTGGGAAATGCTTTGGTTTTTGCAGACCTGACTGCTGGGTTGTATTCTCAGGACTCCTTGGCATAACCAGAGTCTTTGCCACAGATGTCCCAGACACTGCCTTAAAAAAAAATTATCCTGACCAAAAATTGGTGCTTAGGTCTGTGTGAACTGCTAAACCTCATCACAAAGCAACAGTGAGTCTGTTAGTTACTTACAGTCTTTGCCTCCTCAAACCCTGATGTTTAGGCCACATGGAAAAGTGCAATTATGGACACAAACCCAGCACTCACAGGTTGCTGTGCTTGTTCCAGCTCATCCTTGGTTTTCTTCCAAAAGCCAAACTCCCAGCTGACACTTGAGGTGTTGCTGTCCTCACATGGATGCCTGCTCAAGGAAGAGAAATTCCTTCCCCATAGCAAGTACAGGCCTTCCTCAATTTTGTCCAGAACTTGAACCTCCAACACTCTGGAGCTGAATTCCTCCAGCCCTGCTGAGGCTCAAGCTCCTCCTGGACTGACCCTATGGGACACCAAGGAGCTGCTTCTCCCTGGCCAGGACCTGGAAGAGGCTGTGCAACCTCAGCACAGCTCGGCTGGTCCAGCTGCATCCCTGTCCAGCCACCCCAGGGCAGCTCCTGCCTCCTTAGGTTCATGTTCTCTCCAGGTCACCTGACAAACAAAAACACTTCCAGAAAGGAAAACTCCCCTGAGCTCATCCCTCCTGCTCTTGGGATCAATGCCAGCCCACATCCCCCTTTGCTTTCCTGGTCACACAGACACCAATTCTTTGCCCCCATTATGCACAAAGTGGTGCTTCCAGGTCCCAGAGGAAAGCACAAACACACACGGAATTCCTAGTGTCAAAGGTATTCTGTAAAGCATTGAAAACCTTTGGGACAGTCAGAAGAGATAGCAACAGGCAGGATTAAGCCCACAGTCTGCATTCCCCAGCCCTGAAAAGCTGCAGCCTCTCCCCTGGCTGAGGGGTTTGGCTGCCTGTGCTGCAGGCCAGCCCTGACTCGGTGCTGCTGCGCTGGGATCACAGTGCCACAAAAAGTAACGTGAAATAAAATCCAGCAGCCTTTGCAGGGCTCCTCCCCAGCTCCATGGGAGATGCCTCTAAACTCGGGCTGTGGGTCCTGTAGGTTTGCCTGTGCTCACAGACCCTGCTGATCCTGGTCATGGATGTGGAGGGTGGGGTGTTCCCTGCTGTCCTGGGCACAGTCAGCCCCAGGAGCTGGTGCCACATCCTCACTGCTGCACACTCACCCTGCCTGCTGAGCACCAGGACAGGCAGTTCAAGCAGCCCATCACCATGGGTGAGGCTCTTGTCCTTCAGGCCACCTTCCCAGGCTGGAACAGAGCCCAGGCACAACTGCTCATGGCACAAACCACCTGACATCTTCTCCAGTACAGGAGCGAGCCAAAGATCAGACTGCTGCCTTTTGAAAGACAAAGACAGGCAACCATGCCACAGTTAATTCGCAGGAAACTGAATTTCACCCTTATTCTTCCTGAAATCACAGGGCTCTTTGTGCCAATGTCCTATTTTAGCATAATTTTCTTCTCTTTACAATTTTCTGATCATCCCAAAGTGATATGTGAGCACAGAAACCATCACTGGAGATAGTGAAAGCCTCCCTGGATCATCTGTTTCAGAGCAGGTCTCTCTCTATCCCCCAGTTTTCACTTGCTGGAAAGTTACCCAGCCATATGTTTGCAATTAAAGTCTCAGTTCCTCACAGGCTCATGGCAAATAGTCTGCTTCACCTGGGTCACATCTCTGAAGGGAATTCCCCCAGACTGGATTTGCAGGCCGTATTCGGTGGCAGCTCTGACACAGGTATTAGCCATAATGGAATCCATGTCAATTATGAGTTCATCCATTCGTTTTTCTATCCAGGCCTCCCACTCAAATTTCAGAGATCTCCTTCTAAAATGCAATTTGACCCATTTTGGAATGGAGAGAGTTCCTTAGTCACTCCATTTGAGACCAATTAGCCTGTTTGATTTGGGATCCTTTATCCCTCGGTGCTCTTAGCCTGTCTGCTCCAATAAACGTTGCAGAAAATCCCGGTGTCTGAAATCCCTGCACGCTTCATGGACCCTATTTCCTACCCAGTAACTGCACTCCCTTTACTCCCCTTTCACCAACCAGAGTCAGTCACAGGCTCTGGGGTTTCTTTGTGCCATCTCCTTGAAATGCCCTTCAAATCTGTGCCTGTGGAGGCCACGAGGATGAGGAGCCAGAAGTGACTTGGAACACTTTCTCCTGGCTGAGGAGCTCAGGGCAATCTCTTTGGAGGAGAACCCACAATGTGAAAAGCTCTCAGAGTTCAGAGTTTACTTTTAATCAACCTCACTGATTTGGTTTGAGATGCTGATCAAATCCTGACTGCTTCCTTTCCAGCCATCTGATGGATGGTCCAGTCAGCCCATGAGTTTGGGGAGAGCTCCAGCTTTCAAACCAAGGATTAATCACAGACTTGCTGTGATTATTTGAGCTCAAAGCTTTTGTTTTATGTATCCTTCCTGGATATTTCCAGCCCCCTCACGTCCCTGCAGACAAGTCAACAGTGTGGATTCAAGGCTGACAATGGAAACAAGGTTACAGGTTGTGAGAAGACATCTTCCTGCTTTAATTCACTATCTTTAGAAGTTCTCCACATTCCAAACCAGAATAGGCTGAAAGGTTTGAGAAATGAGGGTGTAACCATGGCACAAAGAATAATTTAAACCTGATATAATGTAAACTTTTGATGGAGGGATGAGCCCGAGCACATATTTAACTGACAGCCCCAAGAAGACAGCTTTGCTCATTGGGTGCCCAGATGAATTGTTAGGGGAGAAGGGCTGGAATTGGCTCTTCCCCCCTGAGCCCCTGGGACTCACCCTGGACTTTTGGCAAGGGGGATGTGTTTCAGAATCCAAACCTGACCCTGACTCTGCAGCTGGCCACTCTCCCCTCTGCACATGGCAGACCTGACCCAGCTGAGAGCTCCCATGGCCTTGAGCTACACCAGGAGCTCAAACCCCAAACCTGGATTTTCCAGATGGGATCATCTCCAACTTTCCCAGCTTTAGAACCCCAATTCTGCTTGCTTTATGTCACTTTCCTGTTGGCTTTGGGGGAAGGAAATAATATTATTAAAAAAACCCAACCTGTAACAATCCAAAATTCAGCAAGGCTGTCCCAGGAACATTCTGCCTTGCACAGCAGGGAAAGGAGACAATTAAACCCAGCAATACCCACATCCTCAGCCCTTTGGGCCTCACAGCATTTTGTCCCTCTTTCTTCTGCCTTTGTTTTGGGGGCTTTATTTCAGTTTTTATCACTTTAGCTCAAGCTGCCTGAGAGGCAGGGATCCTCCTTGGTGTCCTTGAAGTGTTTACTCGAGATTGGAGCTCACCCAAGAGGTGGCTTTCAAAGGCCCTGTGAGTGCCTGAAACCCCACACCAGCCTGTTTTGGGGAAGGGGTGGCTGCAGCTGGCTCTGCAGAACTGGGGACAGGTTTTCCTGCCAGTGACAGAGGTGCTGGGGGTAAAGCACAGCATCTCCATCCTCCTCCTTTGTCTGGTGTACGGCCCTGGAGCAGTCACAAGCTGGACTTTGCCCTGTTCTGGATGTTCCTTGCTCCCTGCAGTGCACAGGATCAGTGTTCCTTGGGTTTCCTGAGCAGGGCAGTTTTCCTTGCTCCCTGCAGGGCACAGGAATGGTGCTCCTTGGTTTTCCTGAGCAGGGGCAGTTTTCCTTGCTGCCTCCTTCATAGTCCTTCCCTGCACATCCTGAACCCAGGAGCTCTGGTACCATCCCATGGACACCAGAGTCCCAGGCCTCTGTGTCTTGCTCATGCTCTCCAGTGACCTGGGACAGGCAAAACCTGTGACATGCAGGTTTTGCAAAAATCTTTTTGTGGTAGGTTGCATGTAACTTTAAGATAGATCCAAACAGAGCAATACATTAGAGTTCAGCACATCCCTGTCCTCCTTGTCATCACCATCCTTGCACCATCTCCTGAACTTGGATCAAGGCCTGTGAGCTGTCCAGATTCCTCCTCCTGTGCAGCCCTTCTCCACCAGGGAATCTATTCTGTGAGCTGCTTTATCCTGCTTTCTCCATTTTTAGGTGGTTCTTCACTGAATGCCCTCTGTTTTCTGCCTAGAGTCTTTCCTGCTTCTCTTCATTGCCATCCACCTTCCTCTTCTTTCTGGTCCTGCATCTCATGGGCTTTTTCCATGATTTTGAGTTCCTTTGCTCTTCCAGAGTGGATAAAAACATTTTATATTGGAGATAAGGTAATATTTTAGAAATAAACTTCTCACAATCAAACTGAATAAATAGATATGCATGAATGCACATGTTTCAACTGGACATAGGTTTTCTGAAACATTTAAAAATATGACCAAATACATTTCACACAGGAAGATAAGAAAGTTCAGAACCTTCAAAAGTGGAAACAGAACTTTCTTGCGTTCCATTCTGGGGAAAGACTGGGTTTTCTTTGCTTTTCTTTTTGCCAGAAAAAATAGTCAAAACAGGTACTTTAAAAATGTTTTCACAAAAAAAATAACATGCCTTGTTTAAAAAAATTTCTAATGAAAAGCGTCCAGTGGGTCCCAGGGGTGGGTTCATTCCGTGGTCACAATCTCTTCTGATGGTGGTGAGGTTGGTGAGAGACACAGGGAAGAACTAACAAAGTTCCTCTGCTGTTCTGTGCTTGTCCCAGCTCTCCTCTGCCTCAGGTTTCCATTCTCCTGGTAGGAGCCAAGGTGGTGTTTGCTGTTTGTTTCTCACCAGCCATGGGGCCTCATTTGTTGCACAGGTTCTTGTGCAGATGAAATGTGGCTCTGCTGGTGAGGGCTGCCTGCAAGGAAACTCACCCATGGCATTCTGGCAGCATCCTGAGCTGCCTCTGCTTCCCCTGGCATCTCAGAGGGGTGAGGAGGGAGCCCCAAAAGTCACACACCCAGAAAAGTGTCACTTGTCCCACCACTGCTAATGACTCCTGGCTTCCACACCTCCAGAGAGGAGAATGGAGTTTTCTTTGTTGTGCAGAAGAGCTCAAGCCCAGCAGTCAGAAACTGAAATGCTGAGGATATTTGGATCTGAGACTGGAGCTCCTCTTTGGATACCAGAGCCTCAGTCCATCTGCTCAAACAATATTTGCTTTCTTCCCACTGCAGTTTTCTGTGCCTACAAGCCTTACTACTGAATGAGGAGGCAGGCATGAAGAGGAAGAGAAGAAAGGAAAAAAAGGAAAAGAACAAGAAATGTAGCCCATTTTTGTTGAATTTCTAGGTTTTGTTAGGCTTTCAGATGCAGTTTTCTCACTGCACTGGAAATTTTTCTATAAGATGGGCAAGAAATATAACCTTGGAAAAAAGGAAACCTGAGAGGTCTGAATAATCACATCCTACTAATGACTAGAGCCTCAAGCCTGATCATCAAATCAGAATCACGGAATGGTTTGGGCAGGAAGGGACTCAGAGATCATCTCATTCCAATATCCCAACACAGGCAGGGATACCTTCCACCAGACCAGGTTGCTCCAAGCCTTGTCCAGCCTGGTCCTGAACCCTTCCAGGGATGGGGCAGCCACTGAGCCATGCCAGTGTCCCACCCCCCTTGGGGTGAAGAACTTCCTCCCAACATCCAATATGAATCTACCCTCTTTTAATTTCAACCCATTCCCACTTCTCCCATCACTGATGCCTCTCTAGTTCACAGTATCAGGACCTGTGATTTCCCCATCCCATCAGTGAAAAATATTTCCTGTTTGCAGAGCAAACTCCCATCCATGAGGTAAGAAGCACATCTTAACACAAGGGCTGGGAAACATTTGTCAGCAACATTTGTGTCATTTAAATAGAAATCAGTAGTTTGCAGCAAATGCCACAGCCATCTTGCTGACAAACAAAATGATTAATGATGCTAATATGCAATAATTAAACAATACTCATAGAAATGGATTGTGGGCTGCTCTTTCTCGGGTAGGGTATTGCCCAGTTGGATCAATGGGATGTTTAGACAAGCAGGGAGCTACAGGGAGGTCCTGGTCTTTGAACCAGGCTATGACTTCTTTGTAGCAACAAAACATCACAAAAGTGATCCCATCTCAGCAAGAGCTCCAGTATTCTGGTCAGAAACACTAAAAATCCAGAGCACTGATGGACCAATTTCCACAGCCACCTTGCACCAGCCTGACTCTGCTCCCACTGCAAAATCAGTCACTGGTATTAGGAAGAACAGGCAGAGCTTGTGAAAATCCCTTCTCTCAGATTTATTTCAGACTGCTGTAAAATGCTTTTTCAACTCTTACATCAGTCCAAACATCCCTTCTTCAGAAATGGCTTTGTTCTCCATTCAAGCTGTGCCTCCCAGCCCTGGAGACCTGGAAGCAGAGGGGTCTTTGGCCATACCCACCAAGCTTTGGGCTCAGCAGATCCCTCACTCCACCAGGAGGCCCCAGCAGTGTCAGCCAACACACCGAGCCCGAGTTCCTGATCTCACCTGCTGGTGCTTTCCGTGGGGCCAGGATTCCACACTCTGCATTTAATCACTGAGTTCAGAGCTCATTTCCCTCAGTCAGACCAAAGCTCTCCCAAAGAAGCTACGAGTGGTGCTGAGGAAACTCAGAGATCTCAGCCTTTGCAAAACCAGTAGAGGAATTTTCCCTTAGTAACAAAGCCCTTAGCATCTTTTGTTTTGGAAAGTATGAAAATGTTTCCATATATTTTTTCCAAAATGCAGCCCTCAAGAGTCTCGTGTTGCTCTGTTGCTGAGAAATCCCTCTGCTTGCCCCAGAAAAAGACAAAAATACAAAAGGACGGCCCGTGGAGTGTCTGAAAGATGGCAGCATCCTCCGGCGCCCCTAAGCCTTGCTATCCCTGTTTCATCCCACGTTCCCAGGGCTCTGTGCCAGGTTTTTGGGGGTCTGGCATCTCTGGGGGTTCTGTCTGGATTTTAGGGCAGTGCTCCTGAGTGTCTGTGGGTTCCTGTCCCACAGCAGGACCGGGCACAGCCCCAGGCTTGGGGGACACGGCGCTGGCCTGGCAGTGGCGTGGGCTCACCAGAGCCACTCTCGAGGGCTCCAGCAGCAACAGAGGATGAGTCCCTTACAGCAAGGAAAGATTTCCACTCCCAGACAGTCCCCAGAGCCAACACTGTGCTGGCAGAGGTGAGATAAAGCCCTCTGTGCACCCCTGCAGTGACACCACAAGAGCCTGAGGCTGGGACCCTGCCTGGGCTGTGCTGGGCAGACTGGGACCCTTGCCCAGCATCCCAGTGCCTGCCCATGCCCTGGGGTCAGTGTTGGTGCTGGGGCTCCCTCCCTACCTCTCTGAGGGCTGCTGCCTCCTGGGCAATGAGCCCACCTTACAGAGAGGCTGAGGAACCCTCCTGGGTGTAGGAAGGAGATGTGTGGCTGCCAGCACCAGGTTTTTCTGAGTGCTGGTGCCATGCTGACCCCAGAGGGCAGAGGGTGCCATCCCACCATGGAGCAGCCTCTTCTCCTCCCAGCTTTTCCCCACCTCTGGTCCCCATCACCAGCAGGGCCAGGCTCCCAGTTTGGGCTGGGAGAGGGGCCTGAGGCTCCCCCAGCAGCCAGGAGTGTGTGTGGGCAGCAGCCACCCTGCAGAGAAGGGAGTTTGCTTCCCCAAACCCACGGCCATCCAATAACCAAGAGTGACGGGCCAGGAACCCCTCCAGGCAGCTCGGGTGGGTTTTTAATGCAACACTCAGGCAGAATTTTTCTTGTTCCAGGTTTTGCTTTGAATTGATTTCCTAAGCACACAGACATCCAAGCCTGGGCCTCCAGCTTCCCGGTTTGTGCAAGGGCTCTTTTCCCTGCAAAGCCCCAAAGTCCATGTCACAGCTCTTCTGAACTGTACTCTGCTCTGCAGAGGGAAATGGCACAAAAACTGTTGATAGATCATCTGTGGAAGGCCTGTACTCCAGCCAAGACAGATAAAAATAAAAGAAATTAAAATAGTTGTGTGTGAATGTGTGTGTGTGTGTGTTTTATGAAGGGAACATTTATATTTTTAAACTAGGAGTAATTGTATTCTGTATCTGAAATGGCATCTGAAAGTGATTTAGTGGAACAATGTGGTTTCTGATTGGTGCTTGAACTAGTTCCAAAACATTTTTTATAATAAGCATCATAAAGATCCCAATTATCTGATCCTTTTCCCTAACATGGTCAGAGAGGATGTTTCCAAAGGAACGGGTTTTGGGTTGGAATTTTTTTTTCATTTGTGACACTGATCCTGCAAACATTTACACACACTCTTAATCCTGTGAGTAGTCCCAGAGAAATGAACCAAGGCAGCAAAGCTAATCACAAAGTAAACTACTAATGTTCAGATTTGCTAATCAAGGCAATCCTTAGCCTTTCAGGGAAAGGTCTGCTTGTTATTCCGAGAGCTGTTCAGGATGCATTTACGATCCAATAAAGGAGGCCCCAGCATTACCAAAATAATTACTTACTCAAACAAGCCTGTAAAACTCAAGGACTGCCCCAAATAAAAGGAGGCTTTCCCCCCTTCAGTTTAATAACATAAATCTAGTGAAATGCATCTTGCTGCCATAAAATCAGTTCTACATGCCTTAGAAACCATTGATTTACTAAGTGGGCAGGGAGGTCAGATCCTGCAAGGGACTCAGAGAGCTGAACAGATGGAGACAAGTTTTAAATCTGAAAGTTTTGTCCACCCACAGAAATGGAGAGCAGTTCATATCTTACCTTGTAACTTCACTCTCCAAAGTAAGACACATAAAAGCAACGCTGGAGATTAAATGGAGCCATTTTGATGACTGCTCAGTAAAGGGGATAAATAATGACCCAAAATCTCACTCTGCTTTCTTAGAAGCAGCTCTTCCACTTTTCCCCTTGAAAAAAAAACAAAAACAAAACAAAACAAAACAAAACAAAACAAAACAAAAAAAACCAAAAAAAAAACCAAAAAAAAACCAAAAACAAAAAAACCAACAAAAAAACACAACAACAAAAAAACCCACCCCACCTTCTTTCCTCAACTCCCTGGCTTTGGCTAGGTCCTTCCTGCCACACACCACAGCAGGAGAGCCAAGGCCATCCTGGACATCAGGTTTGTGTTCTCCTTTGAAACACCACCTCAGTTTTCCTCTGCTTTGAGCAACCTGGGGTTTAATGTGCTGCAGAGGAGAGTTGGGTGCCACCCTAACACCAGGTGTGGTAACAAAGCTGCAGAGGTTTGTGTGTCACAAAAGGCTGTGTGTGACACCACCCTCAGGGTCATCGTTCTCCACATAGTTCTTGCCTGGAAGAAGGAAATTCTCCTCTGTTTCAACAAAGAAATATCCAAGCAGAGAGCAGGGGAAGCTGCTAGGTGGTTGTCCTCACTCAGACTAGCTGTAATCTGGGGAGATGTGAGGGATTAAGCAGCCTGCTCAGCCTCACACAGCAGGGCAGCAGAGCTCCAGCAGCAGGGTTGCATTTGTAGTCAGGAGGAATAGGAAAACAGCTTTAAAAAATGCCTGCTGACTGCTGCTGGGTATGAGCTGATAGAGACCATAAACCACTCCTCACAACGCTGCTCCACGCTCTCTGCAAGCTGAAGCTGTGGTTTTGCACAGCCCCATCCCACACCCACCTCACCTATGAGGGGCTGTCAGGAGGTGCTCAGCCTGTGCCCCCAGCACCATGCAGGGGTTTTCAGCCCCAGTGTTTGGGTGGACCTGGCAGTGTCACCCAGCTGCAGCAGCCCCTCGCTGTTGGGTGCCCATGGTGGCTTGGATCGTGTTCTGATGATGTGTGAACACAGAGGTGGCCAAAAATAAATAGCAGAAGATGCCTTGCTCCCCTGAGCACTGGGGCTCCCATGCCAAGAAACATTCTCCCTGCTTGCTGCCTCTTTTTGTGGTGGTTTTCCTCAGACTGAAAACGCTCCTCCGCTGCAGAAGATGCAAAAAAAATTCCTGCTGACCTCAGCATTGAGTTTCATCTTTTTGAAGCTTTGTTGCGCCTCTAAGATAATTTATGAGGTGTCAGGATTTTCCGACCACAAATGTCTTGGACGAAAACGGTTTTTACACTACAGATGCCATGAAAAAGAAGCAGCTCCAGTCTGTTTTTCCTACAGTACTGTCTGTGTCCACAATGAAGCACGGGTTCAGAGCTCCTGGAGATTATTTGTGTAAGAGTTGTCCGGGCCAGAGCTCCACTGAGACTCAGGCTGGGTCTGATTCCCCACCTTTGCCTCATTGCCCTGATCTTCTCTGTTGGGAGGGGAACTCCCATTTCCTGGTGCTGTGCCATGAAAACACAAGCTTGCCAAGTTATTCTCTGCGTGTGTGTTTGTGTGTGTATGCATGGAACAAGCCAGAAGCACCAGAAGTAAAAAGACCCATTAGCAAACCACATTTTCAACATTCACCAGGATCCCCAGATTTCTCATCTGCTCACTTCTCTTCCCCATGCTTTAGGTTTTCGAGGGGGAAGAGGAAACCATGAAAAAAACACAGGAGCCCAGCTCAGGCGCCTGTAATCCAGCATGCACCTCAGTCTCCATGAGTGTGTTCTTGGGACGACAGCAGTATTTCCCTTGGCTGGGGTGCCCAGCCTGCTGGCTCCTCTCGAGCTGCAGAGCTGTAGACATTCCTCTGAGTAGTTTGCAACCCTGCCTGCCAGGAAAACCCAATGTCTCCATGGAGAAATCTCAGCGGAGGAGTTTGATACTCAGGCAGGGATGGAAAAGAAGGGAGTTTATGCCTCCCTGAGACTAATCCCTTCCCTTAAAAAAAAAATGCAAGAGGGGAAAAAAGAGAAAAAGGATCATATTCCTACAGACATGGCCCAGACGTGCCAGTAGTGTTGGTGTGTGGTGTATTGCTCTGTGGCAGGATGGGCCCAGGCCATGGGGACTGGGGCCAAGTGTCTGTTTAGGTCAGTGGGAGTCTATCAGCTTTGGATCAGGCCTACGTTTGGATCTGGAGCTGAACTTCCAAAAGTCTGGGCACGCTTGCCTCTTGTGGTGAGGGGGAGCTTGGTTTGGCCTGCTTTTGAGATAGGAACCAGCTGCAAATGTGGGCCTCCAAACATGTTCTAGGAAAGAGGTTATAAAAGAGCTCCTTCTTGCTCAATGCACTTATTCCCCATGGGCCAGACTCTGACATCTTCATTAACACTGAGCAGACCTCGCTCCAAGAGCAGCTCTATTGACTTGAATGGAGCTATTCAAGGAGCCAGCAAGTGCCTCATGTCAGCAAGGGCAGCCCCATCTAAGGCTCACAGCCATTTACTCCATTGGCATAAATGAGGTTTTTTCTCCTATTAGCACACTCTGCTACAGACAAAGCACATTGGGTTCCCTTCCTGCTGGCACCTCTCCAGCAAAAGGCTGATTGCAGATTCTTCCTTACTGCCAGTGTGATAAGATGCAAGAGGTACAGGAGCTCAGCTGATAGCTCCAACACCTACAAAAATCCTCCTGTGATAACAGGAAGCTGTGATGAGAAGGTCAGAGTTCCTTCCTGAGCATTGCTCTAAACACCTTTTGTCTGCTTCTCCTCCTAGCTTTGAACTGGGCACTTAAACTCCTGGGCAGCTGAATGAATCCCACATTTAGACAATCAGGTGTTCCTCATTCACATGACTTGGAAGCTGTGCTCCTAACTCATATTCAGTCTTTTGACAATCTCACTCCCAACCCCCAACACTTGCAAATTTCATTCCCTCCCTTCCAGCAAAGTGACCAGCTCAGAAATCCATGTTTTCCTTACTGAAGAGGAGGAGAAGAAACTTCTCCCTTACAATAGTCAGGTTTCCTCACCATTAGCAGCAGTTAGCATGATTTTTAACTCATTCTGTATAAAACTCCTTCTTTCATGCCATTTTCTCTTGGATTTATCCTACACACTGCTCTCAGATGTTACAGGCAGGTATCCAAGAGTCTGCTGCTTTTCCAGCAGGCAATTCAGGACCTCATGTGGGCAGCAAATTCTCTGAATCTCAGATCTCCCTCAGAAAACTGATCTGACATTGTAACAAGACTCTGAGACTGTTGTTTGTCAAGAAAGACCTTCTGGGAGATGTTAAAAAGAGGACCACAGAGTGGGTTCCACTCCAAATGGAGTGATGAGCAGAGAGTTGCCAGTCCATGCAAACAGTTGCTAGTCCGTGGAATTACATCTTCCAAAATCCATGGAATTACATGGTCTAAAAGGGAGCAGCTGAGTTCTGGAAAACTGCTGGCAGCAAAACTGGAATTATTGGTCATTTATAGGTTGGGAGGGAACATAGTTGCAGGACAGGGAAGTTGGTGGAATGATCTGCAGGCATTTCACAGGCAAGAATGAATTTCATAGGAGCAAAATGTCTTCAGGGGATGGGTCCTGCTAAAGACTTGAGACCTGTGCCCACTTTAGGGGATACAGAGGAATGGGATTCTGGTGTTAAGTCCTGGTCTGATGCTCCCAGAGCCCAAAGGCTTAGCAGTGCATGTTCTGAGTGAGCTGGAGATTGATATATGTAAGCACAGGGAGTACTGGAGCCCTTTTTGGAGAGGGCAAGCAGGTTAAGCTGTTTTGTAAGATACAGCTAATGAAAGACCATTGTTGCCCCGAGGAGAATGGAAGGGAATTGTATTATTTATGCTTTACAATTGCAGCCACTAAGGCATAAACAAAGCAACTTGCACAAAACCAGACAGAGGAGGCTGCCACAGAGTCAGCAGTTTCAACTCAGGTTTCCTGTGTCCCAAACCAGGACTTTAATCATCTTCCTTCTCTGTGAGAGGGAAACAAGTATCAGAGAACACAGTGAGTCCCCACATTTTTCTAGCCATGACAGCCCTGTGCCCATTGTTGGGATTAGCCCCCTAGGAGGAATTAGTTCTATTCAGTTTGTGAGTGCCCCAGCCAGATAATGCACTGGGTGGTATTTCCCTCTCTTCCCCCAATCTTTCTCTTTTATGACCACATGACTTCGCCCCCTCGTGTGAGTGACAGTACCCATTAGACTAGGCTCTGATGCAAACCAGCTGTGTGCAGAGAAGGGGAGGAAGGGAGTGGGGAACAGCAATTTAGAAAACAATTAAGAACATCAATTCCAATTCATTTGCTTGGCCAGGATAAGTAATTTCTAAGAGGTAACTTGATCTGTAGCGGACGGAGATTAAAGGCGCACTCCATTATCTCTAGTTTACAGTCTGGAGGAATTTGTTTTAACTGGTTACCAAGGAGGCTGCATGGAAAAAAATGGGAAAAAAATGAAAAAAAAAAAAGGACCTTTGCCTAAAAATGTCTAAAAAAATCCCCCTGATTTCTTTTAAAGAGATCGCATGGATTTATTAACTCTCTAGAAGTAAAGTTGCAGTGCATGGCAAGAAGAATGGCCCAGATTTTGGAGACAGAATCCCTGCCTGCAAGAGCTTGCAGGTATCAAAACCAGTCATGCCAGTTTTAAGCAGCAGTTAAGATTTTGGTGTTGAGATGGACCAGAAACATGGGACATGGGGTACAGAAGCAGATGGAGCGTTCTGCAGAGGAAGCAGAGGATCTGGAGGAGAACACTGAGCATCCAGCAGCCTGGCTCTGAGACTGCTGCACTCTCTGCTGTGAAAGGCAATTCCCTGCACTGCCTTACCACCAGAAAAAGAGGTAATTAGCTGTGAGTAAAACAGGGGTGAAATACCCGGACACCTCTCAGATGTGCTGTGAGATTCCATGAGTAAATGCCCCGATGTCCCTTAGAACACTGAGGCTGATCTTGCCAAAGCAAGGACTTGTGACCCAAAAAACAAACTGTTTTGTATTCACTCTTGTATATGGGGTGGCACCAAAAAGGGAGTGTGTGATGGGAGAACCATCTGATTCTCTGCCATGGAAACTCCACACTCTGGAGCTCTCCCTTATCACCCTCCTCAGGCCTCAGCACTTTTCTACAACCCTATGTCTGGTTTTGCCCCAAATCCTGTGGACCCTGAGCCTTCACTCTTTGCAAAATACAGTGTTGTAAAGAGGACAGGATGCCTTGCAACTCCAGACCATCGAAATGCTGCTCAGACCACTGGAGTTACCTTTTGGAAATCCTTGGTACTAGTGCTGGGGATTTCTTCCAGGAACCCAGAAAGGACAGCCCTTGTGCTTGCAGGAAACAGAGGCCACAATGTGAGGCCTCTCTGATGTGAGGAGCTCATGGGTGGGGTAAAAGCACACGTGGAAAATACCAGCCATGGGCTGGCTCAGAGTTCAGAGCTGGCCTTGGATCTGCATTTCCCTGGCTGGGCACAGACTTCTACCTCTCCTGTGCAGTTTTGTTTGTCCTAGGGACAAATGGCACTGCTGCCATCATGGGAGGGCCAGCCTGCACTTTATACAGCTGCAGCCCTGTGAGCTGCCTGAGGCTCTGGGGTGATGTAACCACCTCAGTGCAAATGGGAGCTGAAGAATGTGATGTGACACATTTTCCCGGACCACCAAATAAATTAAAAAGTAGGCTCCCAGCCCAGAAAGGTAACCCTCCCAAATAAACATGTCCCAGCCTCCCTTCCTCACACACACTTACCTCCCTCCACCCCAGGCAGCTGAGCTCCTCCAGACTCCATTACAGACCCAGAATGAACAGGTTCTTCCAGCCAGTCAGCATCTCCCATCAGTAATTGCTCTGGTATGGGCATCTGAGAACAAGACACAACTGTATATACAAGAAATATTCCCTCTGCATAAACTTCTCAGTAGACTTACTTTTGTCTTGTTGCCAGGAAATGTATTTGGAGCCTCTTGCTAACCTCACATTTCTTTGATTAGAGGGGCATGGCCAGTTTGTTCCAAGAGTTACAGGGGAAAAAAGGAATGAGAAGGTAGAAAGCCCTCCTGAAGAACATCAGCTTTGTGACAGAACATGGGGCATCCCATTCCACCCTGCTTCTTGTGACAGCTGTAATTCTAAGGGTTGGAAAGGAGTGGGGGGAACCCATCTGGCAAACTCCTCCAGAACAGGGAATGTCTCTGTGAGTGAGCTGAGAACCTGAGATCATTTATGGAGCACAGCGCAGTGAGCTCCAGGCTGAGAGAGGAGCCACTCCACAACCAACAGGGACAAGTGATGGGGGAATCAGCAAATGATCAAAACTGGTTGGCTGGGTGGGGCAGGAATATCAGAAAGTAAAAGTGCAGCCAGCCAAATTGAAGTGTGGCCAGGAAACGTGAGTTAACACGTTCCATCTGCCAAAGAGAGAACACTGCTAGGTCTGTGAGACAGAGAACAGCCAGGCCAGGGCCTTGGCCTCACAAACTGCTTAAAAACCTGCACGGTGGGACATGCACATTCTGTGCCCAGTTCAGGTCAGAATTATTTTGAGGCATGGGACAGGCACTTGGCTTCCCTCAGTCCCATGCACAGCTCCCTGGGCGAGGACTCACCTCCCTCCTGAGGCTCAGAGCAGTTTGCTGAGTGCCTGCTTCTCTCAGGAGGCAAGGTGACCAAGGCAGTGCACAGTGCTCTATTTCTGTCCTGGAGAAGTCATCCTCCTCAGAGTCACACTCATTAAGACAGCAGCCATCATAACCCAAACTCCTTTGATGGAAGTGGGGACATTGCCAAAGGGAGGATTAGCTGATGGATGTCTTGAGCTGCAAGGGTCTCTCATATGGATTTGTGCAGGATTTTCACCTCAGCTGTCCTGGCTGAAGCTCCTGTCCTACCATACCAAGACACTCTCCCTGCAGGCCCTGCTGTGCCTCTCACAGCAGTGTGGCTGTGGCCAAGGGCTGGTTGTGTGCTCTCATTTCAGCTCCTTTGGGAAGGAAACCTGCACAGTGTGTCAAAGAAAACCCAGCCCTAGCCTGTGTAAAACTCACCTGTGGTACACATAAGGAAGGAGCAGCTTTGTCTGGAGGCAGGATTGATTCAGGAGGGATTCCCAACTCGGCTGCTCAGTGATCTGATGCTCTGGGCCTGCATTTTCCCTTCCACAATAGGGGTTCTTTTTGCTTCTCTCTGCACCGCACCTTTGGGACCTATGTATGAAACCACTTTTAGGCCTAGCCTTAAGTAAAGACACTTAGAAGGCACAGTTCTAAAACATATTCCTAGACTGTGTTATAGACAGGAGGTTCCTCACTGCTCTCCAGGTAAAAGGAGTAGCACATGTTTTTCACATCTGTGACACTGCCTCTTCCCCCATCTTGTCCTGATTTTTCGTGCTGTTATGGAAGCATCTTGTGTGCACTCACAGTTATGGGACAGAAAGGAAGGACAGTGTGCAAAAGCCACTTGGATCCACTTCTGCGTTCTTGAGTTATGTGAAAATTTTAATTTTGAAAGAATGGTTTTCTGACCTTCACCATGGAATTAAGCCTTAAAGGGTGTTAACTACAACACAAGATAATAATTTTCTGAAATGTCATTATGTGAAAGTCATTATTACTGTAGTGTCCATGAGGATGAAAATACTCCAGCCTGTCAACTCTCTGCCTTTCTATGTCAAGCATCCCCCTCCTCTCCCACCACCATATTTGGAATTCACACATGGCATGAGGCCACTTTTTCTTTCTGGCTCCTAATGCCAGGGGACAGAGGCTGTTCTGTCCACACTGACTGCCAAGCAAGGTACAAAGCAGGAGGGGAGTGAGGAGCTCTCTGTGCTGTGTGCTGCCAGCTCCCCCAGAGCTTCTTTACTGCACAGGATTGCAGACCCATCCATGGGTGGGTGTCCATTCTTTTGTCACAGGACCCCGTGGAGCAGGGTATAAGGCTGCTTGTAATGTCATTATTAAGAGGTTCCCTTGGGTTGTTTTTAGCAGAAGTGCACGTTGCTTGTTTTCCAGCAGAGGAGCAGTTACAAAAACAACACCAAACAAAAAGGGCTTTTTGAGAGCAGGGGCTCTGTTTACCGTGGTAATTTCAGGGAAAGTTATTTGGGAGGAGGGAGGAAGTAGTTAAATCCTTGTTTATCGTACTGGAAACCCAAATCCCCTTGGTTTACACAAATAAGAGAGAAAATGTCTCAGTGGCTGTGACCAAGGAGAGCTGGGTTTGTTCCCTGCCCTAACTCATACAGATCTCCAAGGCCTCTCTTCCCTCAAGATGAGACTCAACCCATCTTGCATTTGATCCCAGCTGAAGATCAAACCACACATCAGCAGTGAAAGAGAGGATATTCCCTATGTCAGATTTGTCCACGAGCACTGGGTGTACTGAAAAGTCTTGCAGAGGAACTGGCCTTGCTTCCCTGATTGTTGGACCCATTGGACTGAACAGCTGATTTAACACAAGCAGAATGTGCTCTGCTTTTTGGGCTTCCCATACATGCAGTGAAGCTACTTAGTCCTTCCCTCTCTGACAGTGGGGTGGAAAAGATCCTAATCATACAAACTGCTCTAAAGCTGGAATGCTCAAGGCCACAGGAGCCTGACTGTAAGCAGATCTAGCTGAGAAGGCAGTGCTGGAATGCAGTCACTGGTTCCTAAATCCTTTCTGTTTGGGACATGCACCTGTCCTGGCTGTTGGATAACTGATGTGGATCTCCTTGGTGCTCCACACCATCTTTTGGGAGGTGCTTTTCTCTTCTTGCTGTAGAGACTGCAGTCTGTTGGGGGAGGCAGGATGAAGCTGCCTGTGCTAAAAGAGCCCAGAAAAAGAGGAAATTAACTCCTGATCTCAGCTGTGTTATGGCCAAGGCCAGGCTTGCTCTGCCCATAGAAATCAGAATTGCTTCATGTTACAGACTGAGGGTATTATCAGACAGCAGCTTGAGGAGAACAGAGCAACAGGGGCTGAACCCTACCTGGGCAGTGAAATGATTTGGTGTAGGATGAGAAAGCTCTCATTGCTCAGCTGGCATGCAGACATTCAGGGGTGGAGCAGAGGGACTCTACAGACACCATCCAAGGAGCCTCCTTGCCCTTGGTGTGCAGTCAGGGCTGCCTCAAATCAAGGCAAATATGGTTCCTCTGGGAACTCTAATGTTTTACTGGATCACTTAGTTTCTCTTGATGAGTGCTGCTTCAGAGTCTCTGTTGCCTGGATCCCAGCTGGGATTTTGTTGATGGGGCTTTATTGACTTCTATTACCCTTGAAGTTCCTGCAGTGGTGGGAGTAAGAGGTAACTCCTGGAGTCTGTTTACTTTACAGGTTGGATTTTTAAGAGTTTGCTGATGGTACCCCAATTTTAGGAGGAGTCACTTGTTTATTTAGCAGTGCACTCACATACTGATCCATAAATAAAACTAGAGTGTTATTTAATAAGACCCAACAGAAGGTCAGCCCTGGTTCATTGGTAAACTGATCAATCCAGAGTGCAAAAAGCACCTCTCAGGAAACTCCTCGTGTCTGTCTGAGGGAGGTGCTGGCCAAACATCAGTGTGATTTGCACTCCACTCAGTTTTCAGGACTTTCTGTGCCCATGCCTTCTGAAAGGAAAATGCCAAAAGGTCCAAGATGAAGTAATTTCCAACAGCCTTTACTTCAGACCTCTGGAGAGACTCTCAGAGCTGTAAGATTTTTACAGCTGGGGCTGCAGATCCAAGTTTGCATCTGTGGGAGAAAGAACAGCCTTGAATGCACTGAAGTCTCACAGTGGGGTCCATGAATTTCCATTCACTGGAGCTGAAATCCACCCCACCTCTCTAAGACACCAAAGAATGGCTTGTCTGGACCTGACAGTCCCCTGGGCTTCTTCTCCTGCTGTGTGTATGGGATAACCTTGGGATAACCATCATAGGAGGGAAGCAGCTTTCTGGGAGGAGCTGACCTCTCCCCAGTGACAACTGTGGGAATTTTGGCATTGCCTTAACCCCAGCTGAGTTTCTCTTAGATGTCCAAATGAGGTGAGAAGCACCTGGTGTGCCCTGTGAACATGTGCAGCCATGGAGAAGGCAGCCAGAAGGTGCTCAGGTCAGTTCAGTGGATGCTGTGTCCCACATTATGAAATCCTCACATGACTGGGAGGTTTGAGACACAAGCAGCATTAACTCAGAGAGGCTGGGACAGATCTGAGCGGGATTTACGGGTGAGACATGTCAGATGTCACCCAGGGGATTTGCCATGGAGTCCTGGGATGGGGCCAGGTTGAGCAGATGACATCCAGTGCTGATCCAGCAGCAGTTCCCTTGCAAGCAGGGAATTGCTTTGTGTGGCTGGGGATCCAAATCACAGCAGTCCCTGTTCCACTGCAGCAGACCCCAAAAGCTGGCAAGCCACACAGGTTGCCAGGACCACAGGTCACCTTGGCCAGTACAAACTGCATGTGTTCCACACAGAGATGTGTGCATAGGTGAAACTGTTACCTGTGTGCACACAGAAGGGGACAACCCAAAGATTTTGAACCTGGATCTGTGATTTGTGACTTGATGAGGGAGGGAGGAACCATCAGACACAATGTACCTACAAACCAGTTCAGGTGACTGTGAAGAGGCACAACTGAATGGAGATGCCTCTAAAAACCTCAGTCTCAGGAGCCTGAAGACACCACAACAGGTTGAAATGCCTGCAAATTCAACATTTCTTTGAAGAGAGAAGAAGGAAGAGAAACTTTTCACCAATTTTGTCTTTACTTTTGCTGCAGGCATACACTGGGTTGCTGTTTCAACACTTTGAAAGGAACAGAAGCTGTTAATATTCCTGAGCATTATGTCCAGCCTGAGCCCTCTCTTTGGAGAACATTCCAGGTTGGGTTAAGCAGGCTGACCACAACTGTGCTGTTTAAATCTGTTCCAAGCAAGCCAGAATCAGTTTATGTCTGCCTGCAAAACATTCTGTAGTTCCTCTGGTGGCCTGGTTTGTAGAGGTGCTACTCACTCACCACTTCGGTAAAGCTGTAATGCTGCCCAGATCACCCTTCTGTGCCTCAGTTTCCTTCTCCCAAACACAATAACCACCATTCTTCATGGCCCAGGGGTGTCTGGTGTTATACAAATACTGTTATTTATGGTGATGAGAATGTGAGCTTTGTTTGATACACTGGTCTGGGGGTGCCCAGCTGCCATCATTTGGGAAAGACAGGAATTGAGCTGCATGTTTGAAATGCAGTGTGCTTTTATTGCTCTCAAACAGAATTATCTCCTCCTAAAATCAAAGATTATCTGTTGTACTTCTGTGAGATGTGGTGATGTCCACAGAAAACAAAACATTTTTGTCGAGTGGAGGCAGGATTTTCTTTGTCAAGTTGGAAGAAGCATCAAAGGAAGAGAAGGATGGGATGCAGCACCACTGGTTTGAATCACACATGAGTGAAGTTCCTCTGGATAGGCCTGCTGTCTGATATGGAATTGGCTCTGGGGAGCTGGGAAAAGTGAATGGCACAAAGGTGCTCAGGTGGACTCACTGGCAAAGCTCTTGCCATCTGGCATTAGGCACTGCTAAACTGTCCCTTGAATGCAGAGTGCTGGTTCCATGGTTCCATGACTGATTTTCAGTGGGTGTTTGGTCATCCAAGTCCCTGCCTTCTTTTTGCCAGCCACAGCTTCTCCAAACACACAGCACAAAGCAAATCCTGTTTGACTTTACAGTGAAGGTGCTGAGTTGGCTGCAGCAGGGATGCCCTGTCACTGCACAGCCTCTGGAGAGGGGAAGCTCTCATTTCAGCCCTGCTCTGAGCTGGTCAGGGTGCCAGGGTGCCCTGCAGGTGTCAGCTGCCTCTTCTTGCCTGTCAAAGAGCCTCTGGTGGCTGCTTCCTACACCAGGCATGCTGAGCTGCCTGAGTGGATGGGATAGGGCTGGGCAGAGCTTGGGGAAATGCATCTTGACAGGGCTGTTCCTCTGAAATCAGTTTCCTCTGGAAACTGCTGACTTGTTTCACTAAATTTAAGGATGAGGAGTGTGCTGATTTTATTAGTGTATTCTGTAGGAAACTGGTGTTTCACTTCAACTGTTTCAATAATGTATGACACTGTCATCTCACATAACATGTTAGGTCAGACTAGCTTATATAAACATCCAAACAAGAAAGCCAAGCTAAAACTATCTGATATCATTTCAGTACTTCTGAAACAAAGCATTTCAGCCCATGGATGTTTCAAAATGATGGTGCTCTCTTCCAGTTGGGAGCAAAAGGACATCTGCAATGTCTGAATTGCCTTTGGAACATGAACAGCCTGAGCTGTGGTGGCTGCAGGAGCTGCATGGCTGGGATTGCTGGTCAGAAATCCCATGGCTGGGATTGCTGGTCAGAATGCTGCAACAACTGTTTCTCCACATTTGGTGGGGTTGCAGTGGTGTTTGGAGCCATGGTCAGGGCTTGAGGCTCACATTCTCATGGCAAAGGTCATACTTGGCCTTCAGTCACACAGAATAGAAGCTCTGGACCTGGGGAAACCCAGAGACACCAGACCTTGGGTCAGGTCCCACAGAAATGGGATTTACTGTGCTTTGGCTCAGCCTTTACTTGGTGTGGTTCCTGGGAGAAAGGATTGATTGAAGGACAAGCTGGGTATTTCCCTAATCACCTGGCTGTGGTGGATGAGGACTGGAGTTTGAAGGACCCTCAGTGTTCTGGGAACTTTGGCTCACACAGGGTCTTGATATTGGATTAAATCTCTGGTAACATCAAGATAGGGAACAAGTCTTAAATGAGCACCAAACAAATGGGATTCAAACCCCCTCTGCAATTCAAGGAGCTAAAGACTTCTCAAATGAGTGGCTTCAAGAACATGGAAGTTGAGGCAGAGCCACTGAATTGACTACTCAGTCCCTGAGCACCAGAGAACAACTGATACATAGATGATTTCTAAGCAAAATCTTCTCTTTGACATTTGTGATTATTTATTATTATTATTATATATTATTGGTAAAATCCAGACAGCCCTGAATTTCTAAGCCAAGACTGGCCCTTCCCCAAATTGAGGAACATTTAAGGGTGGCCTGTACTAGATGACTGGGAGTTCTTGAATTAAAATATGCCTCAGAAAGGGAGGAAACCAAAATATTATTCAGTCTGCAGCCTTCTCATGCATTTAAGCTCTGGAAGGACTTGTTTCTTTACTCTTGAGATTCATTATGTCACCAGAAAAGCTTTACTATTTTACTGTGCAAGTAACATAGCTATGAAACATTAATTCCCAGGAATGTGGAAACCATGAAATATGTTTTTTTTCTACTAAATTAAGATTTTACTTTTCTCTCTTCTCACATAGTTAAGGGAACCAATTTTCATTATATATTTATGTATATGCATTCTGGAAATTCAAACAGGAAATATACACAAAACACAGGAAGAACATTTTTACATTGAAAAATGCATTTCACTGGTAACCACACCAGTCATTTACCTTCCATTTTTCACCCTGAACCACTTTGGATTGTAAACCCACCTTGGAACCAGGTCTCTGTTACTGAACTGCCCCCACTCTGCTGTGTACATGACCAGCTGATACACTGTGCCCTGTAAGGTGTGGCAGCTGTTCAGATTTGTGTGAAAATCTTTATTCCCCTGTTTCCACAATGCCATTCTCTCACCATGGCAGTTGACACCACCACTCAGACCTGCCTGGCACAGACACCACTGCCAAGGATCTCCAGCAGTCCCAAGTATTCTGCACCATGGCAAATGTCTCTGGCTGGAAGGAAAAAAAAGGTGAAGGGCAAATTAATTTGTAATCCATGTAAAGGAAAATATGTAAATATTCCCTTCTTTTTGCTAATTGGTGTTACTAACTATAGGACTGATGCCTCTTTCTTGATCAAAATGTTACTTACTCAATTTCCATCCAATACCAGCTGATCAGAATTGAAGAATTAGTCAAAACATTCCAGAGGCATCTGTGTCGTGGGAGCCATAGGTTTCTAGGCTGTAAGAAATGCCAGAATATTCACGAAATCACTAGTGTGGTTTTCCTTAATGCTACAATTAGTGATGGAACATTAACAAAAGAGTTACTGGATAAGAGATGATGGCAGAAAGCCTTTTGCCATAAACTGGTAATTCTCAACATGTGCAAACATATTGCCAGAGAAGATGAGTTATGCAATTAAAACCGAAATTGGAGATTTGTTATCAAAGAACAGCAATGTGTACTAAAATCCAGCTGAGAGGCTCCCTTATCTTGTTATCTTCAGGCTTCTTTTTTAGTTAATCTAACACAGCTGACAATATTTGACACAGCCAATTGTGCCTGCTGTCATGTGAGGGGTGTTGTACAGAACTCCTTTCCACTAGCACAGAGAGATCTGTCATAGTGCAACTCTTTACAAAGTCTCAAAAGCTTTGCCAGGACTGCATTTCAGGGAAGTAAGATGTGATAAAAATTCTGACATCAGAACGTTTCTAATGTTATCATTAATTTCTAAAATGTTGAACAAGCCTTGGTAACATTTTAAGTGTGAATTATGTTACAAGTTCAATTCAAAAGAAACATTTGATTTTGTCTGGATAAAAATTTTAATAGATTTAGAAGACTGCGGTTGTGTAGCTTTCCCTCATAATAAATTTCAAAACTTCCCCTTTCACATCTTTAGAACGAAGCAGAATTCAAATGCTGAATTTGTTTACAGAATGAATTTCTGTCCTCCCACAGCACTTTCTGTGCCTCCACGAAGAGGACAAGAAGCTTAATGTATAATTTCTGTGAGCCTTAAGGAGATGGGCTGCATGTCAGTATTTTCAAATCCAGGCTTATACAGCTGCTCTTTGAATATAAATCACTGCTTTTGGGTTACACTAACACTCTCTGCAGTTTAGCACAGTTGTTAATTAATACAACACTGAATTAGTTCTTCTTACAGTCTTACTATTAATGCTCCGTGAAATCCCATTAGCTCTGCACATGGTGCCAGACTTGTTCTGAATGTGGGAAAGAAAGAAATGTACAGTGGTATGAAAAATAAAGAGAGGCTTTCAAGTGGTTTCCACTGTGAATATTCTGGAAAAAAAATATATTTTCCAGAATGTAATATGTGGGGGAAGCTTTTCACAAAATTTCAATGCAAACATGCAGATATTTGTCAGCCAAGTTCCCCTGGAGTGTGAAATCCCTTATGCACCACTATTGTTCTACAGCAGAAACATCAGGAAGATGGAGTAGCTCCTAAAAATGGAAAATTAACCAGGTTGTTTTATCGTCCAAATTGACAGAAATACAAAAACAAAAACAAAAACAAGCAAAAAAACTAAAACCAAAACAAAACAAAAAACCCACAAAAAACACCCCCCAAACAAACACCCAAGCACAAAAAAATCTACATAGCTGATGCCAACAAAAAGATGAAACTTTCCTTATATTCTTGATTTAAATATTTTAAAGTACAGGTAGAGAGGACAGTCAAAGTTTGGGTGAAGTTTTCGAGAAGTTACTTGAATTTCCTTCTTCAGTGATCTGACAGATCCTTCTTAAATCCCCAGAAGACTTAAGATCCGTAGGAAAAACCAGGCTTGTTAACACCTCCTACAGAACAACCCAAACTACATTAACTACTACAGAAACTTCAGACCTGATTATTTTCTATTAGATGAGTTTTGTACAGTATTGACCGTTTAACAGAAGAGGATCTGACAAAGAGGTTAGGGAAGGTTAGGAACATTTTAAAAATGGAAAGAATGACGGAGCAGGTAGGATTTAGAAGCGGACTATTCCTGGAAGAAGCTTTGTCATTCTGTCCCGACCCTTCAGGAGCTGCTGCCCTGGAGCAGAGGATGGTGAGGAGGATCAGGAGGGCTCCTCTCCCTGCCAGTGCCGTGGGTCCCCAGGGGTGTGTGCAGGGGCAGTCAGGAGTGGCCTCTCTGCATGGCCAGCATCCACACGGGCACGCACTGCTCGGGGAAGCCCTCCTGCCGCTCCTCCCGCAGCACCGTCAGCCCGCTCATGGCGATCAGGCTGTGCAGGATGTTCAGGTCTCGGATCACGCTGCTGTCCAGGCAGTCCAGCGTGCAGCCCTCCCTGGCCACATTGTCCTTCAGGATGATCACACCGTTGTCCTTCAAGCCGTCCTGGCAGCGGATGAGAAACTCCAGGAGATCCTTGTCTGTCAGGTATCCTGGAGGAGAAAAGATGGAAAATAGGTCACTAGTGTTATAAATGCTAGGACAATTTTCTAATTATAATTAATAATTTAGTTTATTAGTGCAAATCAAATCACAAATTTAGAATTAGAATAAATTGGATTAAATGAATTTAGGTGATGCAACCGAATCACAGAATTACAAGGCAAAGAGTTTAGGCAGCAAAATCAAATTACAAGAATTAAAGACAAAAGTAACAAAGCCGAATCACAGAATTTTGGCAAAAACCCCCACAAACAGCGTAACCAGCTTGACAGTTTTTACCCGGGAAAAAGGTCAAGGGTGAACCTGAGACGCAGTGCCTGCTGCCTGCTGTCTCCCCTGGGTTCACAAATTTGCCCGTTTCGGGGCCCAGTTTATACACCCTTTATTCCAGTTTATATACCCTTTATTCCAGTTTATATACCCTTTATTCCCCCCTCGGCAATATTGCCCCTATTTCCTATAGAGTCACAGCTATTATGGGTGTTCCAGTGAGTTTTAAATAGAGTCCTTTTTCATGGGCAACATGTTAATATCCAGTTTTGGTCCATACTTCGGGGTTGATTGCTGGCTGCAGAAGTGTGAATGGCCCTCCGTGTTTGTGTCAGGGTGTAGTTCAGCAGTGTTGATGGTCTTCCCAACGACTTCTCTTGACAGTGCTTCGCCCTGTTATCTTCACCTTCTATTTTTGGACAGAGAAAATCTACAGAGGTGCGTGCCTTTTGTTTAACAGGAATCTATGGGACACGTAGGGGGTCACGTACACTTCTGCCTTGCATTTATACAGTATATTACAGTTTCCAGTTTATTATTATTATCTATAAGAACATGAATTAATTATTTCCCATTTTTCACACTAGTAACTGTTCAGACACATCAGAACGGTGCCTTGATCTGAGTCTCCACAGCCTGTTTACTGCAGAAAATTATTATTCCAGTCCTGCCAGATTTAACTGGGAAATCTTGGGCAAATCAATGAGATCAACAAATACAAACTCCGATCAATATTTAGCATCCATACTGGGAGCAGCAACAGATGTGGACAGAGGCCACTGAGGAGAGTGCAGAGAACAGTGGGTGCTGAAGAGTTCTTTAATCTGGTGGTTTAAGTTATAACAAGAATCAGTGGCAGGAAGCTGGAGCCAAACAAATTCATACAGGGAAAGAGTGACAACTGTTTAACAGTGTAAGCAATTCCCCATTGGAAACATCCAACAGAAGTGGGGTTTACCACCTCTTCAAGTCCTCAAACCACGTGTGGTTGAATCTTTCAAGATATGTTTTAATTGAACACAAACTGCTGGCTTAGCACAAGGGTAAAGGAATGAATAGAACAGCTTGGGATGTAGAGTAGGTCAAACTAGAAAGTCCCAGTCACCTCTGTCTTTCACTGCTGAAAATCTCTGTAAATTTGTGCACCACTATATACCCATCCAAGGAGTTCTGGATCAAAGATCCAGCAAAGAATGCAAGACCTTCCACAATGCCAGTTAAAATCCACATGTTACTCCATACCCCATGGGATTTTTGCAGATATGTATATATTTTAAAATGGTGCTTTTTTCAATATGTTATTCTGTTTCTCATCCTTCCTTCTCCAAGACCAGGAGTTCTGTTGAGAACAGTGGTGTAGAGCTCAAAGAAGAGCAAAATGAAAACTCTCACATGTGAAACATCTAACAAGAGTAAACAAGGACAGGTGATCAGAAACTGAATGAAAACCTTGGAAAAAATAATTACCTGTATTTCCTAGTTAAACTATTTAGTTTTCTTGATGGAAGTCTTAAACTTTTATAAATTAAAGTTGTCATTTCAAAACCACATTTTGACATAGCATGTCAATTTTCTTTAACCACTCCTAAAACCCAACAGAAAAAAAAAATTAAAAATAAAAAGCCCCAAAAGCTAAACCTGAATACCTTTCAAATTGAATGAAAATGGTAATTCTGGATGAAATGTAAGCTTGCACTTTCACTTTTTTTTAACAAAATGACTGCCAGACTGCCATGGTTCACATGCATAAAACAAATCAAGATTTCATTGGCAAGATTCACTGAAGCTTTGGAACTTACTTTTCTCTTTACTTGGCTTTTAGTGTAGTTTCCTAAGAAAATGGGATCTTGAAGGTGTTGCTCTGTAGCAGACAGTCCTGCCCTCACTCCGTCAAATGAATTTGTTGTCATATTTCAGCCAAATTCAAGATAGGAATAGAAGTCTGATTAATTATTAGGATGAATCCACATGTCCTTGACATTGATGGAGAAAGAAGATTCAGATCTGTGTTTAAGCTAAGAATATGCTATGCTCCCTTAGTTAGGAGCCACATACCTGACCAGTACAGCCTTAGGTAGGCCTAAGCTCATTCCTCCTCATTTTGACCTGAATTTGCTCAAAAGGTGAGGCAGCAGCTACATTTACTGCAATGACTCATTATTAAAGAAAAGCTAAAATACAGAGGAAAATTATGCTGGTCTAAAGCAATTTGTTGAGACCTCCTCTTGAGTAATTCCTTCTGCCCTCTGAAACTGCACCATGGACACTTCGGTTCCCAGATTAGGAGAAAACTTTCTTCCCACTGCATAGAATTTTATTTTTATTTGGTAAGGTACATAGCCCTCATTATCTGATTGCTCTAAATGCAGCAGGACACTCACTAGGGTGGCTGCAGGAGAAGAAGCAGATGTTTCTTATAGGAGGGGCTATTGTGGGACACAGCTAAGGGAACCTGTCTGATAAAGATCAGTGCATGTAGTAAGACCTGATCTGATTTACAGATATTGGTGATTCCACTGTGGCTTTTTCCCTGGTTGTTCCCTGAAATACCTCCAAGCCTGGACAACCAGCAGGTTCAGAAACCATTGTTCACAAATGTGGTCAGCTCTGTGTATCTCTCTGCACCCCAGGCAACTAAGGAAGAGTATTCCTGCTCCAGAAAATCCATATATAAGGCCTCCCCCTCAGCTGCACCTTGGCATGCAGGCTGCTCTCCAGGAACTGGTACGTTTCTCCAAGAGGTGACCTGAAAAGTCCAACTTGATTTGTACCCACTGTGCATGTGGCTTGGGGGAACTCTCAGCAGTCTCTTGTGATGTTTTAGGAAGTCCCAAAGATCTGAGAGCCTCCTTTGAGCACAGGCTGCCTGTTCTGTGAGATGCAGGCCAGGAGGATCCTGCAGAACTAACCTGAAACCCACTGAATCCAGATGACGTCGTATCTTTGTGGGGCCGGCGTGAATTCCTGGAGGCTTTTGCAGTAATACATCTCCACTCTGTCCCCCTTGCCCTGCAGGTAGTTTGGGACCTCAGCCAGGAAATTCTCCATCATATCCACCAGCTCCACACTCTCGAACACCGGCAGCAGGACGTGCTTGCTGATCCGGCCTATCCCAGAGCCACAGTCCAGGGCGCGGCTGGTGCCAGCTTTCCCCACCCCCTGTGGGATGCAAGAAAATTATTACAAATCTGAAAAATACCACCTGAAAAAATCACAGCTTTCAGGGTTGCTTTTCCCTGAGATTTTCCTCGGGGTTGCTGTTCCCCAAGGTAATAAGGTTTTCTCCCAAGGTTGCTGTTCCCTGGGAGTTTCCTCGGGGTTGCTGTTCCCTGAGGCAATCAGGTTTTTCGTCTTCTCTTTGCCCTAAGTGTTTCACACCGAAGGTAGAGACGACAAGCTGAGTCCACCAGTGCATGTTCCAAGGTTGTTTATTCTTCATTATCTCAGTTTTTCTCTGTTCTGTGAGGCATCTCCAGCAGAGCAGGGCACGTGGCAGGACTGGGCGGGTCAGAGAGCCCCACACCTCATGTACAGCACCCCTGACCCAACCACCGTCCAAAATGCACTTTTTATTTACAAAATTTTACCAATGCCTACTACCTATGCTAACATGTCATTTCTACTCTAAACCAATCTCTAAAGTCCAACTCAGCAAAAGATGGGGGACCAGAGCAAGAACAAGGAGCACAGGGGCCACTCCCCAATTCCTCCATCTTGTCTCTTCAACCCCATATACTGAAAATCCCAGATTCTACATTTACATTCTATGATAAACTAAACACTACTTATTTTGAATTCTCTCAGCTTGTGATTCTTCATACACTGTGGGCATTCACTGCCATGGCAGGGATCAGAGGCAGTGTCCTCCTGGGCTCTGTGTGAGGCTCTGAGCCCCCTGTACAGATCCCAGACCCCCTGTCCGGTCTCCAAACCCCCCCGGGTGGCCAGAGGGATGATCTAGACTCCAACACACAGCAACCCTGTCACCCACTCGGTGTCCAGCCAGCCTGGTGTCTACTCTCCTTATCTGTGCAGGGCTGTTGGGGGGTTGGTAAGAATCAGCACAGATTTGGGTAGTGCTGTCTGAGCTGAGCTGGGCTGTCACATTCCCGGGCTGCTGCCACTGGGACTTCTCACAGCATTTACTGCTCCTCGGGAAGGTTTTGCTTGGTGTAAGAAGAGACATTCACAAGGAACGTTCACAAGTTCCTAGCTCTCTCAGAAGATCCACTACTCTTTGTAAAGTCCTTGCAATTTCAAATGTTCACACCTCACAGGCAACTATGTGGCTGGGTAAGCCTCATTCTGTGCCCTGTAGAGGCCGAATAAAAAAGGAAGTGTACAGCAAATACAGCATGCAAGCGGTAACTTCTGCAGCACAGAGCTCGTGAGGTGCCCATCGGCATTTCTGCAGATACACAGAATCCCTGGGATCAAAGTGCAAGTCTCAAATTGTGTTTGAACAAAGATCTTGTAGTGGTAGGTAACTTATGACAACTCAAGAAGTTTGGGCTGGAGCATATACAGAATTTCTCTTTAGGCATAGAGACAAGAAAGATGTTTGACTAGGTTTTGCTTAACTGTTCCTTTTTTCTTCATAAATGTCATCTCTGGACAGAGATCAGACATGAAAAAATGTGGCACAAAGGCTGTGACTATGAGAAAATAATGAAGCCCTGTAAAAGAAGCTTTATGCTGAAAGCTGTATTTCACCCCTAAAGCTTCCATTCGAGCTATAAAACGGCTCTTAAGAGCCTGCTGCTCTTCTTTAAAACAGAAATTCTGAGTCTACACATGCACTGACTGTGGGATAGGAGCTCCCCTGGCCAGAGTTATCTGTTAGACAAATATATTAAAAGCAAATGTAAACACCTTTTCTCTGTCCTCTGGAACTGAGTGTTGAAGTGAAAGCTGTGGGCCAAAGCCCCTGCTGCAACTTCACTGCCCTCAAAGGCAATGAGCCCTGGAAGAGTCTTGCTCTTCTTGCTTATTGGGAGACCCCCACTTTGTAATGAACCAAGCATAAATCATGTAACTCCCACGTTTTTGGCCTGGCTTCAGTGGGTAATTCAGTAGATTATTAAGGTCAAAGGACAGCACTGTCAATGACATGACTATGAATAGCCCAGGCAAGCATCTGATTACACAGAGTAACTGTAGAAAGAGCACATGGCCCGCAAGGGCTCTCACCAGTCTCCAGGGCTGCTGCTCCCAATTTGTGTGCCCAGGAAGATTAATCTCCTGATGCTGCACGAGTCCACAGACCTTCAACCCTGCTGGGCTCTGGAGACTACCTGTTTGGAGTTAGCCAGAAAATGGGAGCCATTCCTCATCCACAGGCTGCCCTTTGGAGCACGTGGCTTTTACTGAGGACCAGACTAAGAGGGAATGAGGAGTTCAGGAAAGGAGAAGGAACACTGTCTTGGATCTTTACAAGGTGGATTTTCATATTGCTGGCTGGCAGATACAGGTCTACACTGATGGGATTAACTAAAAATCTTTGAGAAAGCTGTTGTGAAACCTGGGATGATTTACCAAAACCATCAACAGAATTCGACAAAAAGCCAGCTAATTCCATCAACACTTGTGTTTCACAGAATTTACAGTCACAATTCCTTGGTCAAAAAAGGGAATTCATCTCCCATGACACATCACAGCAAGGACCTCTGATGATACATCTCTGTGCCATTGAGAAGAAGGAAAGGGAACAGTCTTGGGAGATGAAGTTGGATCCCACACTTTGCTGAAAAGGAGTGAGAGCTCCGAGCAGTCAGTTGAGAAGCCCTGCGAAACACCACGGCTCCATTTGTAATGAAAATGTTGACATAATTCCATGTTCAGCTAATATATTTTCAGTTTGGAAGTGCTCAGGGCTTTGACAGAGTATTAACATTTTCTTTGGAAGGCAAACATTTTCCCAAAAGTCTAATTGAGTTGAAAATCAGACTCCTTATTTAAAAAAATAGTATAAGTGAAAACTGTAAGCCAGAACAGGCTTCAGAATTTGAGACTGACTGCTCCTCTGACTACTTGCTTCCCATTACTCAGAATCGCTGTCCTTTAGGACACATATACACCCCAAAATTGTTCTCTAAAGCGAAATGTGGCACTTATAAATTTCATTCAGAATAAAAGAGCTGTGGGATATGTTCCTGGTGCTACTTCAGGTCTTGGAAGAGCAGAAAGGCAGTGAAGCTATGTAGGACAAAAAAAGGAATCAGAGTTCAAGAAACAGATAAAAATCCCAGTGGTTTTCTTTCTAAATAAATTTTAAAAGAACACATTTTCAACAACATCTCTTCTATCACCCTAATCAAACTGGAGAAAAATCACTTTCAAGAAGTTTTCACTCAGCAAGTAACCAATCACGGCGCTGAGTTGGGGGTAAGAGAGGGAGAAAGCGCTGAGGGCAGAGAGGGAGCTATAAAGTCAATATAATCTCCATCTGTAATATTTTACACACCTAGAGCTCACAACCGACGCTGAATTAATGCTTCCTTTGTTTTCTTTATTTTCTTTTTTACTCACTACCTCCGGATTAGGCCCTTGGAAACAAAGTGGCTGTGTGGACACGGAGGCATTAGCACGCTGCCATAAATAAGCAGGGCTGTAGCTGTGCTGATAACCTGTGGCTGAGACAGCCTGGAGCTTGTCTGCAGAGCACTGTTGGCTCAAGCCATGTTGCTCTTGGTTTGAGTTCTGCCCACACACACATAAAACCTCTTAACTCGAGCACAGTGGCACTTTCAACTCCATTCGACGCGCCCGCGAACGAGACAGCCTAAAACATAAGTGAAGCCCTCAAGTCCCTTTCTGTAATTCCTTCCATGTGCCCCGGCAAGATAAATTCTCCAATGGTAAAGAAATCTGTAGCTCAGTTTACAGTGGTGCTAAGGATCATGCTAAGAAATGCCATACCTGAAGGTATGCACCATCAGTCATGGAAGGGAAATGTCACAGTGTGGCATTTCCACGCCAGCCAAGCTAACTCAAGAGGGGTAATTTGAGTGGAACCAGGCAGGTATTTTTTTAGGGAGCACCAGCTTTGCCAGAATGTAAAGTTTTAAATGAATAACACTCTCTGTGAAACTGGTATTTCAAATCTAGAGAATAGGTTTTAGCCAAAAAAACATGGTAAAGAACGTTGAAAATGTCAAAGTACTTCTTTTTTTTCATCACTTTCAAGGAAAAAAGAAACCAAACTTGTCAACTTTTCATTTCTAAAGAGCATTTTTTTATTTTGGAACTGACTTGAGCTCTTGAAAACAAAGGGAAAAGTTTTTTAGAGGGTGGAACAATTAAAAAATGGTTCAGTTGATCTGAAACAAATTTTCCTATTTTACAATTTTGTTAGACTTCTCTTAAAAAAGGAGAAAGCATATTAGGGTGAAGCAGACTGGATTTTCTATCTTGATCACCTTATGGGTTATAAAAAAAATATTCATAGGGACACAAACTTGGTAAGACAATTCATTAATTTATTCTAAAGTCTCTGCTACAGAAAGCCACTAAATACCTGTATCTGGTTGAGCAGGATTCAAATTTCAGTAATAAGAAAGAACAGTAAACCACAGGAAACACAATCAATTGACTACATCTCAACAGAGGACAGGCTTTAACAAACTAAATCAGAATAAGCAAAAGGTGCAGACTCCTTTCTGCTCCTTCTTTATTTTTTTCTTGTTTGATCTTGGCCATTCAGAGTATCCTTTCTATCCCTGGCTAATTATAGGAGTAGGAACTTTGCTCTGGAGTATTTTGTATCTGTCATCACAGCTGATGCATTGGGTATGATTCCTCTTTGGCATGTGAAACTCTGTCACAGACTGTACATCTTCCTTTTCGGGTCTTGGAGAGGAGAAAGTGTAACAGTGTGACAAAACCTGCTGCAGGAAACTGCATCTAAGTGATGTCTGGAAGGGTGAAATCTTCCCCTGAGCACACACTTATGCACCACTTGAATTCCACAAATGTCCTTAAAACAAGACTTAAAGAAAATCTAAGGAATGTGCCTCAACCACATTTCATTTTTCTTCTGAAAGTGCCGTTTTCAGAAATGTCATTCAGAAATGTTACCATCAGGTTCAGCTCCTTACTGAGCCTCCTTTGCATTTTCTCATTTTGTGTCTGTTGACAGTGTGATACAGGGAGGCTCTGAGAAGCTTTTTTTGCCTCAGCATTAATACAAATGATTGATATAGGAAAATGCAGCTATTTACTCATGTTTTGCTGGCTCACAGCCCTCAAAAGTCTCCCTCTATCATCACCACTTTGCCATCACTTGCCCTTCACTGCTCTGCATGATTTCTATCTGTTGTCAAGCCACACTCATTTTCCAGCCCAATCCATTTAAACTGTGCCCTTTTTTCCTCCCATATAAAACATCTAATTAACCTATTGAGCTTTCTTCCCACAGTGGATCATTCGGGCTAAAAAAAGGTCATCTGGTTATCCCAAATTTGTACATTCGAGCAGAAAATTAAAGATCTTTGGTATCATTATGTAGAACTAGTCATTTTGTCAGCAGGACAACTTAACAAATTTGTTTGTGGATTCTTTAACATCTAATACTGTTGTTGAGCTGATTTAGTGGGCTCCTTCCCTGGGAAGAGGGAAGGGCAGTCAGAAACCCATCAGGCCACACTTCTAAAGATTTTCAGATTTCCAAAGACAGATTTAGGACTCAACAGGATTTTCAGAAACCGAAGGACCAAAGAGATACTGCTCTTAAAATCCCACTTGGCATCTCCTTGCAATTCAGGCCAAAGCAGACCTTTCCAGATGTTTGCAGACCTTTAGCAATCTGTCTGAAAAGGTGTTCAGTTACACTGGAACGTTTAAAGAAAAATATTTTGCCTAATGTGTAGCTTATTCTATGTACTTCAAATGTGTGGGAGATGGTAGGTTTTGTTGCAGCATTCTCAGAAATATCTATAAATAGGCAAACTAGAAACTGGGCATTTAGTCTCAGCCAGTTTCCCAACTGGACTGCAAGAATTTGCACAGACAAATTTGAAGCCAACAAGGATTTTATCATGAAAGGTCCCAGTCCTGCACTCAGAATTAATCCCTGACTCAAACCCATCTACAAGAACTCTTTGCACAATTCTCATTGCAGTTTAGGAGCATTAGAAAAGGATGTAAAACAGGTAAACAATGATGTAAGGCCAGGCAAAGTGTGTATTCATGCTGATGAATCACCTGGCAGAACACATGGCTAGACCCAACGACAGTGGTGACCTGTGACTGCAAATCAGATGTGACACATGGTGGCTGGGCACCGTGCACATCATTTTTGACACATCACCACTGCTGATTGCAGAAGATGAGGTTAAATGACTCACCCCAACAAACTTCCTGAGGAATTCCCGGGAGGATTCAACGTCTGTGTTGGAGAGCTCGATGTAGTCCCCCATCATTCCCTCCTCCGTGGCGGGCACCTCCCGGTAGAAGTGTTTGGCCCTGGCGTAGAACTGCATCTCCCCATTGATGACTTGACTTGTCAGAGCATAAAGTTTCACTGCAAGCAGATAAATCACCATTTTATTGTTCATGACAGATACTTCTGGTTTAGTTAATTACTCCAGAGGCACAATGATGAAGACCTGTGAACTTAAGTTGAGCCTTCAAAACGCCAAATCTGTTTCTAAGGCAATGGTGGAAGGAAAGGTGTTGGATTGAATCCTACAAGACTTTGAGGGATCCAGCCCTCCTCAGGCAAATTTGGTGCTTTCCAGGTTCAGAAGTCATTTCAGTCATCACACTATGTTTTCGTGTCAGTGAAAAAGAACTTCAGGTTTGAAGTGAACACACATGCCAAGGACATCAAGTCTGATTTTTTCCTGAAAAAGCTGTGGGCAGCATTTGCTACTATGCAGGATCATAATTTCTGCTATCACTGACCTAAGTGTTGTGCAGATTTCCAGGTATGCTTCCCAGCTATTGACAGCTGCACGGAGAGTGCACCAGGAAGAGAGTGGATGAATGAGGCACTTGCTCTGGTTTATTTTTAGTGATACTGTACGGTCTGTGGCAGGGCAAGTAAGCTGAACCAAGGAGCAGATGGTAGTCTCAGGCCTAAATGAGTACACAGGGGGGACACAGTCTAGGAGAGACAGTCCTAAATTTTCATCTGTCACAGGTCAAGGAGCAAGGTAATCAGTGGATGATATACTGAAAGGTTCCTGTGTGCCAGAGCCTTGGATATTTCTTTTCATTGCTTGGCTACATTGCTGCTAATACACAACAATCAGTATTTTGAAGATGTTTTATTAAAACCTGTGAGTTTTGCTTGATAAAGGGCTATTTTGCCCTGTTCTTTAAAAACTGAGGTCTATCCTCCACATCCTGTTTTTTTCTGTACTTGATGTGCATCAGCATATCAAAAGTATGGATTCAAAGCTCAAAAGTTTGGATTGAGGCAGGCTATGAATTTTGCTTGGAAACCATCACCTCTGACTGTCTGATGTGTGCACACAAGTGCCCGGGCATTCTCTGTGTGTGACAGACCCTCCACCAAAAACACAGCTCTAAGCCTGGCAGTGAAACCAAGCAAGGAGCAGGGAGGGCTCACACTGGGAACAAACCTTTGCAAGCACCACCTTGCAGTGTGAGACCAGCTCTGCTGCAGCTTCCCAGCGCGCTCAGGGAACTGGAAATGATCCAGCAGCAAACACCTTCTCAGTTCATGAAGAGAGAGAGGGAGAGCTCCCTGCCAGCTGCACAGAAGGACCAGGGAGCAGTTCCTTGTCCCTGCATCTTCAAACTTCCATGGGAGCACTGCCAGCTACTGCTGGGAAGGGGCTGAATTGGCTTATGCAGGCCAGGGAACAGGAATTGTGCCCTCCACACAGAGGAGGAGAGTAAGGCCAGAGGCCCTGAATATGAGCCT
This sequence comes from Cisticola juncidis, assembly GCA_013400215.1. Classification (NCBI taxonomy): domain Eukaryota; kingdom Metazoa; phylum Chordata; class Aves; order Passeriformes; family Cisticolidae; genus Cisticola; species Cisticola juncidis. The sequence goes on along the minus strand of VXBR01002514.1, from coordinate 134,515 downwards.
GGAATGTATTTAATTGAGGGCAAGCAAGCTCAGCGGGGAATGATAAGTGTGTGCCTGCCCATCCTCAGCAGGAGAGTGACATTTTGGAGGCAAATGAGGGGGGGACAAAGGAAGTAGAGTAGGGAATAATTACCACCAAGGACCACTCGGAACAGAATAGTGCTATTGGGTTACATATAAGCAGCATGCCCAGCATATCCCTCATCCAACAAAAGCAGCATTACCAGCCCCTCTTGTCATCACCTGCTTAAGTCAACTGCTGAACGGATACTATTAAAGCTTTAATCCATTACACATTTATGTTATGCCTGAGAAATTTATACCACAAGAAGCACTGAGCCCAGCAAGGGTCAAACCTGGGAGTTTTACACACTCCACTGATTATATTCACATACTCAGAAGAAACCATTCAGCTGAAGAAATTAATACGAAGGGGGCAACAGCCAATCCCCAGCACAAGCTGGCCAGGGTGGCTCCCAGAGCCTGGGAAAAAGACTCCATCAGTGGCTGGGATTTTTCCAGTAAGGGATCTCTGTCCTTATCCAGAAGTGGCACCATCTTGTCTTCTCTGTGTCTCCTTTTGCACTGTTTCAGAGATCAGCCTTTCTGCTGAACAGAACTGAATCCCTGTATGTTGGCTTTGTGAGATCTTCCATATATGAACCCAGTGATGATTGCAGGGGTTGTTTCATGGACCTGTCAAGGGACAGTGATTTATCCCATTTTGCTAGATTGAAAGGAAAGGCATTTACAGGCTGTCTGCTCACCAGGACATCATGAACAACAAATATTCAGAGTCCTTCTACTCAAAACATGAGCCTGACCTGCAGCAACACATGGGGACGATATGGTGTTCAGGATATCAGATCTGAAGTGTGTGCTCTCACATTTCTCACTCAGAACCAGTATCAGGCCTGCAGAATTCCTGCCAGGATTTGCATGCACACACCAGCTGATGCAGCTCCTCCCAAGCCATCTGTGGCCCCAGAGCCCTGCCCTACGTGCTGGCATCCAAAACCAGCTCTGGGTGAGCATCCACAGGGGATTCTCTATGCATTAAACTGTGCAAAGATGTTTTTATGCATGTCTCTCACCCCAGGGCATGCAAAGGACATGAGCCAGTGCAAACAGAAGCACTGTACCCGAAGTTTTCTCCTGTGGACCCAGAGCCTCACTTGTACAGTGGGAAATCTACAGAGGTAATTTCCAGCTCCTGCTCCCTCAGTGCTCCTCTCAGGAATGTGCAGCACTGCCAACTCTCCCAGTGCACAACCTGGTTTTCCAGACACAGCCAATCCACCTCACCTGTGATCTGTCTTGCAGCTGTGCCTGCCTGGCAGGCTCCAGCAGCAGCACCACAGGGAGGAGGAGCAGGTTTGCCAGCTTGCAGGGATCTACCCCAAAAGAGAAGTGCCACATGTCTTTGGTGGCTGTCAAGTGTTGCAGCCATGGCCCCCCCTCATCACAGAACCTGCCTAGCCAGAGGCATCTTCCTTTCCATGACCTGTGTGAGACTGCCTCATGCATCAGGAAATTAAACACTTGTGAGGCTTGCTATGGCTACACAGCCTGCCTTCAACGAATTCTGTAAAGCAGGGCACAAGCAGGATAGAACAGCACAGGCTGCAACTTCCTCAGACATCACAGGGCAGGCAGCTGTCTAACATATGAGATTTACAGTGTTAAGGCAGGTAACTTGTAAGATTGAAAGTCAGAAATGTGTTTCCAGTAAAGAAGAAACTTCTTCATGGCACACTTGTCCCTCACTTGAATCTGCTGGCAAGTCCCCAAGTGGAGATGGTTGAAGCAAACCCACGGCTCAAGCAGGCTGAGGGCATGAACTGGCTCCCTAAAGGTCACTCCAGTCATGAGACATCAATAATTTTCAGTCACCGCAAACCCAGTCTGGATGCAGAGTGGTGATCTACTGAATGCCAGCCAATGTGGACTAGACAGACACTATCCACCTGAGCCTTTTGCCTGCAAAGTTCAAAACATTATCTCTCATATTTTCTTATGGATCAGTTAAAAATGTTGTTTTCCAGGGCACCTGGTCTAAATCTCTGAAGAAATGGACAACTTAATAGGTAAGACCCACTGCAATCCCAACCTGCAGTATGCTGACTTAAAGTTCTTGACTTCAGGGTTTCCTCAACTAAATTTCCCTGGCAGAAGTAAATGTTGCAAGTAATTTTTTTGAAGTTTTTATTTGTGAACATTATTCTGTGGCTCCAATTGCTTTCTGCAAGATACTGAACTAATTCCAGTTTGGCTGAGTGCTCCCTTTTAAATGCAACATCTGCTTTGTGCATCAGTTGAAAAACAGTTATCTGCGTGCACGGTAGAATCTACCTCTCTACTGTGGTCTGAGTACCATGTACATTCTGTTTTATAGAGGATGAACATCATCCCGCCCCCAAAGCAGATTTTACTTACAGCCACGTGCCTCACACACAGGAGTATTTGTCTCCAGGGATGGATCTTCTCAGTTTTCCCCTGCAGATCTCAGTCCACTGGCACCGAGTCCCATGGCCCGTGTAAACACGTGCATAACTTCCAGCATCTGAGCAGCTCCAATAAACTCCACTGGGCTTAAGGGCTCTCACACACATTTAAGTACATTGTTGGATCGGGGCCTGAAGTTACTCATGTCTTTTATTTATAAATGTTAGGCTGGTCTGTAAAAGTGACATGTTTCTTTTAACGGGCTGTGATACCAGATATGCTCAGCTCCTAAGTAAACACGCCCAGAAGAGCTCCACCACTGAACCCAGCAATGGAGTGGGGGGAGCACGGAGTTAGCAGAGTTTGGGGGAAGCTTTGGACCTTGCTGACCCTGGGCAGCACTGCAGGATTCAGTGTGAGGCTTGGCTTCAGTGTTATTACTCCTAAGTCAGGTCATGCTTACTTCCCTGCTAGGTCACAGTGTTGCTCCAGCCCTTTGACTCTGTTTACACAGTGATATGTGGCTCTAGTCTTGCAGCCTGAGAAGTTCAGCTCCTTTCTGCCCAGACCCACTCTGAACTGAGCTGGAAACTGGCACTATGCAGAGCTGTTCAGAACTGCCACATTCTGTCCTCTCTATCACAGAGAGCAGTGGATCACAGGATAGTCCAAGTTGAAAGGGACCTGAGGGAGTCTCTGCTCCAAACTGCCGCTCAAAGCAGGGACAGACATGATGTCAGATGAGGTTCATCAGGGTTTACACAGCCAAGTTTAGAAAGCCTCCAGTGATGGACAGCTGTACAATTTCCCTGAGCAACCTGTTCCAATGCTTGACTATCCTCACATAAAAAGATTTTTTTCCTTATAGCCAATCTGGACTACTTTTGATTTATGGCCACAAGTCCTGGTCCTCATGCTGCACACAGCTGTGCACATCTTAGCTCCATCCTATTCATAACCTTCCTGTAGGTACTACAGGATGATATTTGGCCTCTCTTCTGGCTGAACATGTCCCATTCCCTTTGTCTGTCTTCACAGGGCACGTGCTCCTGTTCCCTTATCACACTGAGGGTCTTCAGTTCATTCCATGTCATTTCCTGCACTGGCAATTCAAGGCTCTACATGTAGGTCTAATGACTGCTGCAGAAAAGGGGATCATCACTTCCTTCAATCAATTAGCCATGCTTTTGCTAATTCACCTTGGGATTTTGTTGGCTGCCTGTGCTTCCAGTACACTCAGCTGCTGCCTACCAAAACCCCACCAGAAGGGCACTCTCTGGCCAGACATTGACCAGTCTGTTGTGTTGCTACCCAGGATTTTTCCTATCCAGGTGTTTGGGTTGGAATTTCAGTGGATTTGAATGGCACTAGGTTGTTACTGTCTCTTTCCTCCAGCCTATTTAGGTGCTTCTGGATGGCAGTCCTGATTTAGAGCTTGTGGGCAAGTCCTGGCAGTTGGCTGCAATCTCTGGATGTGATGATAAAACAATCCTTCCCCTCCTCCAGCTTACTGATAAAGATGGCAGGGGGTTTGAAACCTGATGAACTTTAAGGTCCCTTCCAGCTCAAACCATTCCACAGTTCCAAAAAGGACAGGTCCCAGGACAGACCCTTGTAGGATTCTACTGAGCACAAGATTTGACCACAACTCTCTGAGCCAATCACCCAAACATTGGGTGTCAAGGGACAGTATTCCCCCTGTCTAGACCCTGATATCATAGCAGGATGTGAAGTTACCTGGATTCACAGCACACAAATTACTCCACCTGTCCCCATGCCCACTTTCACTTCAAGACAATAACCATGGAGTAAGAGACTTGCTGCATATTCATGTGAAGGCTGGGCTCACAGTCCATCTTCCAGGGATTAACAGTAATTTGGATAAGCTGGCAATAGACTTGTAAGATCATTAGTTCAGTTTTAATCAGTCAGTTCATGAAAAACCTGGCAGAGGGGACCTTTGGTCTGACATTTTTCAAAGCCTGTGGCCAGGAATGGAAATTCAAATAAAATTCATACAAGAAATAAGTACAGTTTTATGAGTGAGGCAATTAGGACTGGAAACAGCTGAATGGTGACTGATGGGTTTTCAGCCATTTGAAACACTTAAACCAAGGTATTTTTATGTTCATAAATACATACTGTGATCCAGACAAGCTACAAGCATGATGCCAGAATTTTTACACTCCATTTTAAGTTGGATGCTCATAATGGTACCTTCTAACCTTAAAATGATGTAGTGGTACTTACACTAACAGTTAACACTGTAGGAAATCCTGCCGTTTGTAGTAAGTTGTGTTTATTTTCAAAACAAATGAAAGAATAACATTTTCATTGACTTCATGAGATTCCATTAACCTGCAAATGATTTCCCTTCCTTTCCACCTTTCCTTCCTTTCCATTGTTCACAGCTACCTACCACTAGGGATAGGAGTATTTATCTTCAATGTTTCAATTTAAATAGCTGCAGATATTGCTGCATTTATAAAGACATATTAAAAACACTAAGATAACATGGAAATGTTTTTTTCTCTTTACAGGATTAATGAATTCGACCCTCTTGAGCAGAGTTATCACTGGCATCTGTTCAGTTCACACAAACAGGGAAGATATTTGTTTTGCCTAAATGGATCATTCAATTAGAAAGGAACCCCAAAGAATTCACAAAACAGATTGCACAGGTTCATCCTTCCCATCTTAAAATTCCTGCAGTTCTGACATTGAGTGTAGGCTGGATAATTCTGCTTAAAACAGGGCATGCTAACATAATACAAACTCAAGTCAAACCTACTTTTTAGCTTTATTCTCACAGGGAAATTTTGTTTCATATTCAGGGTCAACTTTTCGTAAGAAATGAACATTCATTTTCTACATCTTAAAAAAAAAATAAAAACCCCACAAAACCCTCTTGGCATTCTGTACCAGAGGCTGTCATTGAAATTTGTCTACAAACAATTTTTTGGAAGCATTTTCCTCCCAGAGAGCAAACAGTAGGTTAGAAAATCTGCTGCAGAGATCTGAGTAATGAAGACTCTTGAAAAAACATTTAAATCACTTCCTTTCAAGCACTTGTCCAAAACAATACAAACACCAGAGCTAAGGACACCCAGAATGACAACAAAACAGGTATCAGGCAGAAGAAAGAAGCACCTGCCAGATCTGCAAATTTTCCATTTGTCCTTCCAAGCTCCAAACAGGTCAAAGCATGTTTTACTCAAATGATGGCAAAAATAGGAACGGTCAGCCAGAACCCAAACTTCTCATTCACTCTTGCAAGTGTTTCCCTTGCCCTCCTCTAAGAATCTGTGGATTATTTAGGTGAAACAACAGGCTCTGTCTGTGGGAGCTGGGAGCTCTCAGCCAGCACTGCAGTCCCTTGAGCTGGGTTTCTCACAACTCCTGCTGGTCACTGTCAGTACCGTGCTTGCCCTGTGCCATCTGACACGGGCCCTCTTTGCAGAGCACACACGGACACCCCTGCCCATGGCTACTCACCCAGGGGGAGCTTCTCCAGCAGATAAAGGTAACACTTGAAGAAGTCGTTCTGGATGGCCTTGTGCAGGACAAAGGACATGCTGTGCCGACAGAGCTCTTCATCCGTCTTGTGCCAGCGCGACTTAAAGGCCAAATGTGCGGCTTTATAGGCCATGATGAAGATTTTGTGGGGAGAGGGGACAGCTGCTGTGGCTGGTGTTCTCCGGAGGACCTGTCCTTCCGAGGGGCAGAGGCAGTGTCATTTAAATTGTGGCAATGTGCTGTCATTCTATATCGGGGTGTGTGGCAGGGGGAGGAGGCGGGCAAGGAGGGAGTGAGAAATGCTGGCTCTTGGCACTGGCTCACACTTATCCCTGGAGTGTTGCCCTCTGAAACAAGCAGGTGCTGGAAAGTGGGAAAAAAATCCACTAGGAAATGGCTTAGCCAGGGTAAAAGTATATCTGTTCCAAAAAGGAGTGACTTTAATTCAATTGTACTTTTCCTAATCTATTCAGCTTTCACTTCAAAGAACTCAGATATTATCCAGAATCTCCCTTTTGTATCTTGCGGGGTGGTTTTGTTTCTGTGTCTCTCTCTCAATTAGTTCTTCCAGTGCAGAGCACTCAAGAGGAAGGCCAGAGGACAGAAGATGGGTGTGCCTCTAGACAAAGTGTGAGTCCTGATAAACTCTGATTCTAGCAAGCAAAGGCTTCCCCTTTTCAAGCTGTTCCAAGGTGTCTCCAGTATCAGTACACTGTACTGCAGAAACGCAGTCAAGAAATTAGATGTTCCCAAAACCAGTGGGCTGCCCTACATCCCCAGCAGCACTGCAAGCTCCTGACAAATATCTGACCAAGTTTTTAGGAACAAGCACAAAGGGGACCCAGCCCTCACCAAGGAAAATAAATCTTTTTTGGAAAAATACACCTAATTTTCTTTTAAGTGGGATCAGTTCCCTAGTCCAGCTCACAGCTGACGTGTGGATTTGTCACATGCCATGGTCTGGGGGCTGGAACAGCCACCTCAGACGGCAGTGGCTGTATGCATAATGCAGATCTCCCTGCTTCATCCTGTCAGAGAGGTGTGCTCAGGGGATGCCACAACAGCCAAAGGTTATCCTGGTTTCACTCAGCAAAGTGAGACTTCCTCTCACCAGACACCATAAATCCTGTAAGAATTGTTAGGCACAGTGACACCCACACTTGTCTTTCCATGGTACAGTTCTCACTCAATACAAATGTGTCAGAAATAACAGTTCTGAAAAAAACAGGGTTTGTTTTTCAGGGTGAATGTTGGTTTTAACTCTTAGATAAATTAGGGGTGGGTTTGACTCACAGTAGTCCTGCCCTACACAAAAAGAGTGAAAACCTCCAGAAGGCTGCATAAACACAAACTTCTATTATTTTACCTGCATGTGATCAAATCCCTGTTGCAGTTCTGTAATCTATGAGTTGCTGTGGACACACCCTTGGTCTTCAGATCCTAGTGCAGCTAAGCAAGTGAATCTCAAGAGCAGTGAGCCTTTTAAAGCACTTTCAAAGCACTTCCCACTGCTGTTAAAGCTTAGATCAATCAGATTTGTGCCCAGAACTCTGTGATAAAGAGCAGGGTTGGGGGGGTTTGTTTGGGTTATTGTTTTTTTTTCACAAAGTGGATGCTTCATTTTCTGTTTGTCAACAGCAGCATATTAATATTTTCTGCTAAGAACAACTCACAATGGTTCATGCTGTCTCCTAAACTCACATGCTGAACAGGAGTAGTATCAGTCTACCCAGAAGCTGTGAACAATTCAAGCACTACTACACATCCCACAGCTGCATTAATAAGAAGTGTGGGGTTTGAGTATGGGCATGATGACACCCATACTACCTGTGGTGTGAGTGCTGAAATGGGAGCAAACCCACCTCTCAACCTTAGTTTCCTTTTCCAAATGGCCATTTGACTCCTTCTGAAGTCAGGTACCCAGCCTTTTCCTTGGTGGTCAGGACCCGGGAGAATCCAGAGCTATGGATAAAGTGGAGTAAACTGTCAGAGTCTAGAACATCCCTCTGCCCACCCTGGAGGGTTTGGAGACCGGACAGGGGGGTCTGGGATCTGTACAGGGGGCTCAGAGCCTCACACAGAGCCCAGGAGGACACTGCCTCTGATCCCTGTCCATGGGAGTGAATGCCCACATTGTAGGAAGAATCACAAGCTGACAGAATTCAAAATAAGTAGTATTTAGTTTATCATAGAATGTAAATGTAGAATCTGGGATTTTTAGTATATGGGGTTGAAGAGACAAGATGGAGGAATTGGGGAGTGGCCCCTGTGCTCCTTTTTCTTGCTCTCGTCCCCCATTTTCTGCTGAGTTGGATTTTAGAGATTGGTTTAGAGTAGAAATGACATGTTAGCATAGGTAGTAGGCATTGGTAAAATTCTGTAAATAAAAAGTTCATTTTGGACGGTGGTTGGGTCAGGGGTGCTGTACATGAGGTGTGGGGCTCTCTGACCCGCCCAGTCCTGCTCTGCTGGGGATGCCCTGCAGAGCTGAGACAGAACTGAGATAATGCCCCTGCCAGGGAGGCCTGGCAGAGCTGAGACAGAACTGAGATAATGCCCCTGCCAGGGAGGCCTGGCAGAGCTGAGACAGAACTGAGATAATGCCCCTGCCAGGGAGGCCTGGCAGAGCTGAGACAGAACTGAGATAATGAAGAATAAACAATCTTGGAAACAGCACTGGGGACTCAGTTTGTCGTCTCTGGCTATGGTGTGAAACACTCAGGGCAAAGAGAAGACGAAAAACCTGATTACCTCAGGGAACAGCAACCCTGAGGAGAATCTCAGGGAGTAGTAACTCTGAGATAAACTAAATGAAACTAAGCTAACAGTCTACATATCCATAATGCCTGACAGTCATTGGCTTGAACAGCTTTTGGTCTAAAATAAGAATGTGCTTGTATTCATGTGGATAAGCAAATAGTTCTGCTGTGTGACTTCCTCTTCCTTCCTGAGAGATCAGGCAATTGTGTGACAAGAGGTTTAGCAGAAATTAAGAGGAGGGATCAGCTAGAGCAGCTTCTTGTTAAAACACCTGCAGCTCATCTCTGCCTAAGCAGTCCATTTAAAATAAGGTATCAGATGGCTTATGATGAGTTGCTGCAAGATCCAAGGCGGATCTGCTTGCTGGAGCATCAGGATACTCAAAGAGAAGTTGGACTTGCTTTTATATTAGTAGGTAACCACCTCTCCCTGCAGATTTGAGCTGTACACACTACTTCTGAAACAAATCAGCTGCACAGAAGAGAAAAATCAAAACATGTGCACAAGCTCCACGTATCCCATAGATCACAAAGGGTCAATGTTGCCTTTAAATGACTGTGTTCTGCTTACAAAACACCTGGTACGCAATCTAATTTCCTCACAGACAAGCCATCAGGACTGCTGTAAGATTTCTCTTCATCTTAGAAAGGCCTCTGCAGTCGTTCTTCTCCCTCACACTCATGCTTGGCATATGCTGTCAGGAATAGATGTGGTTAAAGCAATTATTGTTTCATCTTTGACAACAGGTGTTTAGGAGTTCCTGAGAGCCATGGCATGATGTTGACAGAAGAGGCATGGGCAGAGGGCACACGTGCAGCTCCGAGGGCAGGGAAGAACAGCTGCAAGGTTGGGTGGCAGCTGGGAACCTTTACAAGTGCCTGCTGCCAGGACTGCTCTGCAGCTTCCATTCAGAGCAGCAGTGAGCAGCCCTGCCTTGGCTGTCAGGCTGGAAAACAGCAACACGGCAGTGGATGCACAAACTGTATGACTTGCTGAGGTCCAGAACTATTAGTCACTCAACTCCACTCCTGGGTCCAATCAGACTTAGCAGTTCTCAAAATTATTACCGTGGAATTTATTTAGTTTTGAGTTGACTGTAGAATTGAGAAAAAAAAAAAAGTACTTTGGGTTGATGAGAAACTGAAATACTGCACTTTTCTCACACACACAAAAAATTCTGTGTCGGGCCAAACAAAATGCTTTGGTTTGTTTGCAGGGCTATTTCCCTTCTAATTTTTTATTTGTTTATTTGTAATCAGATTCAGGTAGATTTGGTTTCAGCCTATCATTTACAAGAATAATGTCTTCAGCAGACTGGTCAGTCTTGCAAAATCACTCTGTGGCAAAGAAATGCAGAGCAAAGCAAGTCCTTGGGCAAAGACCCAACCTTGGGAGGATGGGACTTCTGATGTCTCAGGAGAAACTCTTGCTTTGAACCGTATTTCCTAACCAGAATTCACTGCTTGTAGGTCAGGATGACTCACAGCCTTCAGGGCATATCCTGCACCATTCCCATGCGCTTTCATGGGTGCAGTCACAGCAGCAATCTGTTATCGTTTATACAATTGGAATTTAGCAATCTGGAATTCCATCTAAAGCAACAAAACACGGCATCTGAGCCCTGTGGGTAAATATATTAAAATTAATGTAACTGAAATTGGCCAGAGCTCTATCCCTATGGAGGGAACACACATTGCTTTCCCTCTAATCCTTCTAGCCCTGGTTCCAACACTAAATTAGATTATAAAGGGAGTGAGTGAAGCCACTCTTGAGCAGGAGAGGCAGCTTGAAGATCATGTCCCAAGCACAGTGAGAGTCCCAGCAGGACTGATTTGCAGATCCATAGACAGTATGCTAACACAAATGGCAGCATTTGGGGAGGACTCCTGGACGCTTTGGTCGTGAGGATTTTATTTGGTTCTTGTTAGGGACGCTCAGTAGTGCTGAGGATGAAGGGAAGGAAGGGCAGGGTTCCTGATGAAGCTGCAGCAGGGGCTGCTCTGCTGTTCTTGATAAGAAGCATGACAGCTGTGCCCACAACATCTGGTTCTCATTGAACCCTAGTGAGAGTTCCTTGCTGAGTCTCTTCCACCCCAGATGTGGTGGTTTAATTGATGGAGCCTGAGAAGGTTTTAGGTCCAGCATGGAATGCTGCCTTTCACTGTGATATGTGACTCCAGATACGGTAAGGGCTGGGCTGCTCAGAGCCATCTTTTAAAAGCATTTCTTTTCAATATTGAATTTTGAGTCTATTGCCCTCTGTTGGCTCAAGCACAGAGCTCCTTTTTGAGGTGAAAGCTAACAAAAATCTCCTCCTGGCTGAGTGGGGAGGCTTGTGGGGTTTGGAAAATGCAGGATGAAGTCTGCTGTAGCCTTGTGCATGTGAGTGTGCACAGCTCCTATGCCTCCACAGCTCTGTTTAGGAATGTAGGCACAGCTCTGACCAAGGAGGAAGGGGCCCTGGTTCGGCCATTCAAGACTGCAAAGAAGAAAGAAGTTTTAAGGAGTGATCGAGGGGATCGTGGTGGTTTGGTGAGCAGGGATAAAGAGGATGTTGCACACTCATGAAACAGCACAAAAGGCAATGCAGAAACCCCTCAGGGAGAACTGGGAGATAAGTTAGTGTTAATGTCTTTCAGCTCTGGCATGCAACTGCCAGAAATGCTTTGGTGAAAAGTCTCTCAAGGGTTTATTTTCAATTCCAAAGCAAAAGAAAGATGGCAACCCACCCCATCAAAGCTCCTTCTGTACACAACACTGCCAGAAAAAACATGCCTTTCCACTTCCTCTCAGCTGGATCCTTCCTACCTAGGGCATGAGACTGACCCACTGCTCAGACCACAGAGCTGCTGCCCAGTTATCCTGTGTCTGACAGCCACTGGCAGCAGATTTAGGGAACAGCCCAAATCCATTAGGTAGGAAATGTGCTTTGGCTAGCTCTTTGCACTTCCATGCTGCTCCTGCACAGAGCCAGACCAGGTATTTTCCTGAACTCTTGGAAGGACCAGGCATGAAGCCCCCCTCAGTGTGGGAAAACCAGGGCACATGCTGGTGATGTGACATGAAAGTGGTGATGTCAGGAGGGGACAGCCTTTGTGTGGAGTGTGAACATCCTGACAAAAGAGAAGCTTCACCCTGAGAGAGAATAGAGTGCAATGGGAAACAACAGAGCTGTAGAAAGAAGTGCTGTGTGCAGACCATGGACAAGAGAGACCATTTAACCTTTTCAATCTGCATCTCTTTTTGCAGAGGCAGAGATGTAAAAAATCCAGACTTTCAGATCTGCAGCTCTGTGGATCCCTCCCTGCTGTTGGCTGGGATGGCAAACATCAGACTGGGTTTCCCTGATCTGATACAGCAGCACATTTCACAGCAGTGGTGAACATCATTTCAGTTAGAACTGTTAGAATTAAACTGGAAAATATATTGTTCTGTGAGCCACAGAGCAACATGAGAGCTTCTTTGAGATGTGTGTCTTTCTGCTTCCATGTGAAAAAAAGCCCCATAGCTCCTCTCACTTGCCATGTGTTGGGAAAGATCCACCCTGGACAAGAAACTGCCTGTGCTGCAGCCAGTCTGGAGCTGCTCTGGGACAGCTTGGCCAGCAGTTCCTCTGTGCTGTCTGGAGAGTGTGCACGGAGGGACTGACACCTCACTGCTGCCAAAGAGCTGAACTCTGCTTAACTCTCCCTCAGTACAGTCCTCAGCACAGGTCTCTCCCTCATCTACCTGGCAGCCAGAGCACACAAACCTCTAGAAACTTAATTAACTTGCAGACTCTGTGCACATCTTTCAGTGGTAATTGCACTTGGCCAACATGTCACGAGGTTATTAAGAGGGATGGAGAAGAAACCTGATGAATGCATGGATAGGTAAGGCAAGATAAAACTAATTTCCTCCGGAAGTCAAAGCGAAACGAGCTGAAAGGAAAAAAGAAAAGTTGACTGTAGAGAACAAATATGACAAGTGACCTTGAAAGACCTCTGGCACCTTTAGCTCCTGCAGAAGTGAATATGTGTGTGTGTGTGTGTGCACGGCAGGGAGATAAGGGGGGTCAGGAGCTGCAAGCAGCATTTTTTGTGGATCAGTAAAAGTATGAGGAGTGTAATTTCCCTTGCATTTCAGACACATTTCAGTGTCTGTGACACTGCTGACTTGATTAGCCTTCATCCTCAATCTCTCTCTGAGTTGTGTGGAGTTTCTCAATACCAGGAAGTCACCATTTAAGTTCTGTGCATGCCTTGAAACATTAAATTTACTGTTTCTAAAACACTAAGTGATAATATCAAGGGGCAAGAAAACTAGATTAAAGTCAACTCCTGGACAGCATAAACACACAGGAAGATGGATTGCAGAGAAAAACACACCTCTTTGTGTGAAATACTGCTCTTACACAGAGGAGTGGCTCAAAATTTGCAAAACCCACCTCTGTTCAGAACTGACACAGAAACCTACACGACCAAGACTGGAAATTGTTTGCTTTGCATTGATATTTTCTAGATAAACTCTCAGACTAGAACGATTCAAAAGCCAAAGGTATGCATGCTGTCCTTTGGAACCAAGAACTGATCAAGATGTGAAAGGTTTGAGATGGTTAAATGTTTCCTCCAGAGGCTGGGGATTAACAGTCTGGGCAAGGAGCAGAGGAGGGAAATAAAAAAAAGAAAAAGTAAAATAAAAGAAGAAACTCTTAACTGACCTGACAAGGGAAACTTAAATCTTGTTTTTAAGAGGTTAGGTTGTACTAAAGCTTGAAAAATTAAATCCACAGCTGTCTCCAGAGGTCTATATCTCACTGAGAAAGCTTCAAGTAAGTTTATCATGTATCCAACACCTAGACATTGGACCTCGGGGACCACTAGGATAATATTTCCTCTGGATTAACAAGAAAGCTAGCAAGTGACATTTGTATGAGACTAACTTTTAGTTTAAGGGGTTTTCTTATAAAATGATAAATGAAGAATGAGCACACTGGGAAGGAAAGTTCTTGCAGTTTGTAAATCTAATACATCCCCACTATTTGTTTAAAAATGTACTGTTATCTCCTAAATTAGTTTTATTTACTGACATCAGTAATCTGATGTTTTTATGTCTGTCATCCTCCCAGTGAGGATCAATGTGTTCTTTACAAGCAGTATTTTTAATCTCATAATCCCCTTTATGAGAAATGCTTTTAATTTCAGAGACCACGAGCACTGCCATTGAGACAACATGAAAAAAAATCTAGAGTGAAACTATAGGAAAGAGAGGATGGATCTGGCACAATTACAGTGTTTTCCTTCTTCTGGGATCCTTCACTACTAGCCAATAAAGCCCAGGATATGTTGGAATGCTGCTAATTAACTCAGCTCACCATGCCTTGCCACCACAACTGATCCATGCCCCTGGGTTCCAGGCAATCTCATGAAATGTATTAGATGCTCAGCTGGGTGAGCTAAGGACAACTTTGATATGTTAACTCTGAAATCTGAAATCCAGTAGCAAATTGAGTTTTGTACAAAATAAAACTCAGATATCTACACAAACGCCAGTGCTGGAGTTCAGTAGCACAAAGCACTTTTTAAATAATGTATTTCACTTTCTGTGTCTATATAAAATGGGCTGGCGTGAGGAACAGGCCATGGGTCCCCATGCAAAATGCCAGCAGTCTGTGGATGGGTTACAGTGATGTAGCATTACCCTGCTCTGCCCACAAAGAACATCAGTGCCAGTTGTGTTTTCCAGCTCCATATTAAATCCCCAGTCACATACCTATGTGTTTCTCCATGCCTGCACATGTAGGAGATGGAATGAAGAAAAACCATACAGAGCAAAATTAAATGGGGAACGTGAAATGAGGGGAATGGCTTAAACAGCTTACAGATGGTAACTAAATTAGTTGAAAGCTGAAGGATTGTTTTTTTCAACACACAGCTCAACAGCACTGTAAAACTTCCATTATTGTAACACAGAAGCTCCTGAGAACCAGTAATTTCCAGAGCTGAACTCCTGGGCTCTTGTATTTTCTTACTCATGGACCAGCCAGACCAGTCCCTGTTTATCCCTTCCCCCAGTGCTTTCCAGACTCCTGGAAAGCACAGCTGGGAGGGTGAAGGAATATTCTTCACCCCATGTTCCCTTCCACCTCTCAGGTCTTTTGTTGCCACCCCACACCATCACCATCCTCCTCTGACAGCCTCTTCCAGGTGCCCCAAATGCTCTCCTGCTTTTCCCTCACCAAGCAGGGCAAAGGGGAAAGTGCACTAAATCAAACCCAAGTCCAGCCTCTGCTTGGTTCCTTCCACGATGGAAATAAAACAAATTAGCATCAGGACAAGCCCTGGGAAAGGATTTATTCTACACTCACCCACATTCTCTTTCCCAAACTCCTGATATAAAGACTGGTAATAATGGGGAAGCATCAACTCATAAATCCTAAGGTAAGTCATTCCATGTGTTAAGTGCTATCCCACTAAAATTTTATGCTTTATTTCAGGTCTGAATTCATCTAGCTTGAATGCCTCTCCTCATACTTCTACTCTGCTACACTCCTTATGTGCTTTGGCGAAAATTAGGTGGAAACAAACAGAAAAATACTGCTATCTGTAAAAGTAGAAGTTTTTCCTGATACGAAGAACAATGCTGGTGTTGTCCACAACAGTTTAAAACCTTAACAAAAAGATTTTGGTTGTAAAGTGTTGTGCAAAATCTGCACTTTTTAAAGGAAATAGCCAGTGTCTGAAGTATTTAGAATTAATATTGAAAAAATGATATTTGCTTCTTGAATCCATTTGAATTTAGTAAAATCAAACGTCACCAGAGCAACACCACTTCAGCTGAGATACTCATTCCTTGCTCTCCCTTTGCCTTTTTTGGACAAAAACTGAAAAAAAGGCAATTATTGTTGTGCAAAGTAGAAACAATTTGATCATCACATACAGAATCCTTTTCTTTTGAAGGAGAGGAATTCCTGATTTATGATGAAATATAGTCTTGCTCAAGTGTAAAAGAGACCCCTCCTTGAAAACACTTTAGCTAGTGCTTAACTTTATTACTGTGGCAAAATTAAGCATGTGCTTGAGTGGTTGCAGAGTCAGAACCATAAACTGTCACAGCCTTTATAGCTGTGAGTCTGCTTTCTGCCTGCTGCATCTAATAAACATTAAGAGGTGAGATTCTGTCCCCACTGGGGTCAGTGGTAAACTCTCATTGATTTCAGCACAACCAGGATTTTGCACGAGAAATCCCCCTCATTGTCATTAGGGGTCACGAGATGACACAAACAGAGAGAGGCCATCTGTTCCTCCTTGTATGGACACTTCTATATTTAATCTTTTCAGGCTGTTTGCCAGAAAATGAGGAGAAATGGAAAATGGAAATCCTAGTGCAGCACAAATACTGAACACCCACATCCAGAACATACTGGCAGGTAGGTGGGACTCTTTGGGGATGTGCTTTAGTGGTGGATTTGGCAGTGTTGGGTTTATTCTTGGGCTCAATCTTAAAAATCTGTCCAACCTACATGATTCTAAGATTCTATGACAATACACAATGTGCTGTTCTGTGTTCCTCCCAGCAAAATCCTCTCTTAAAGGCTTGGTCTGGAGTCAGGCACTGGAAGTCCGTGTAGATGGGTACTTACTTACCACAACCCCAGCTCCAGAAGGAGCTACAAGACCATCAAAGAAGATCAATCTCATGGAAGGCAGCAATTCTG
The DNA here is from genome assembly GCA_013400215.1 of Cisticola juncidis. NCBI lineage: Eukaryota > Metazoa > Chordata > Aves > Passeriformes > Cisticolidae > Cisticola > Cisticola juncidis. The sequence continues at coordinate 118,098 of VXBR01002514.1, read as the reverse complement.
ACTTCTATAGGCCAAAGGAGAAAACAGCAACTCTGCTCTTCAGTGAACTCTATGGAGAGATCTGCTTCTTTTCACATATTTGGATGTTTCCTTTTAACATCTGAAACAATGGAAGCCTACAGGTGATTTTCTTCCCTGGTTTGAATGAGTTGCAAATTGATGCATTTACTTAGCTCAGCATTTGATTAAATATATTATATATGCTATATTAAATATGAAATACAAATCAATCTTATTTTCATTTTTGTGGAGTCTCATGTTCAAGAATAACAAAAGCACCCAGGATTTGCCAGCACAATCAGCTGTCAAACTGAAAACTCCCTTCTCTCGCACAGATGTCCCTGTCACTGCTGATCAAAAAGGCATTCAAGAATCACCTTGATCTGTGCCCCAAGATTAATTCCATCCAGAAGAGTTAAGCCAGACTTTCCCTTTGCATATCAGATTTTGCTTTGCCTTGTCTCACTTCCTCCTCCCAGTATAAACTTTTAAGCCCAGGGTTTATTACCTCCATTCCTCAATCCCTTACTGTGTGACAGCACATCAGAACAACATCATCTCCATCCCCCACTGAGATGCACAGTCTAATCACCTAACATGTTTCCCTGGAAGTCACCCTTTCAGAGTGCTCCACTTTATTTTAGCTAATAAAGAGTCTTAAGGAGTTTTATGCATAGTTCATTTTATGAAGTCTAGGCAAATGCTCCATATTCATGATTTTTCCCTACAAAACCACTGAAATGTTTTTTTCCTGAGAGCAAGATGCAATCTTCGATGGATGGATTACAAATTGCAGGGTTGCTTTGGTTTCTCAACTCCACAAGATACAAGAGATTGTTCTATTACATTTTAACAATTCCATTTGCTGCAGAAAACCAGTGTTGGTTATTTTGGTTGAATTTTTTTCATGGTGATGTAAAAGAAACCAGTCCCAACGCATTTTCAACATGCAGTCTTGTCATATACCAAAGGCTCATTGAAGACAATGGAAACGCCTTTTTTGACTCAAAAATCACTGCTAGTATCAGCAATTTTCAGTCCTCGGAGAACAAACAGGAAGAAATAGTATCAAGTTTACAATGAGGCAAAGTGGTGGTGTTGCTCCAATGTCACCCAAGTGTATTCTGTCCATCTGGTTAATAACATCTGCCTGCAGCTTGAGTAAAAAATATAAATTTGGGGGTTTTTTTTCCATAAAAATGTTGTTAATCACTCCATCTGTGCTTATTCTACCATACATATAGATACATATACATACACACATGTACCATATGAGGACTCCGCAGTTGTCTTTCCTCTTTTAACCCACCTGCTTTCACTCCTCTTGCCCAGCCTCTTCTCATGCAACTTTCTCCCCCATTCTCTTCCTATTCTGATTTTCTCTGCAGCTCCTATGCTCTTTCACACCCTTACTATGTAAAAATCTCTTCTTCACGTTGACTCCAGAACAGTATTTCTTACGACTGTTCAGCTAAAAAAACCAAACCACCTCAAAATCACCCAAACAAAAGAACAAAGTAGAAACACTAAAATCTTGTACATTCCAACTTCTGCTTGCAAATTGATCACCCTTCTACCTCAAATACCACCCTCTCTTTCCTCCTCCTCATATACACTTCTACCATGGAGCTGAGGGGATCTCCAGTCCTATCCCATAAACCTCATCACACTATAAGGAAAATGATGTAAGGAATTGTGCAAAACATCAGAAGCTCCAGGCAAGGCTGTAGGACAAAACCTCAGGCAGCACATGCTCTACAATTTAATTTTAGAAGAATCTACCATGCAATACGTGGGTTTTGGTGTTTATGTTAGTTGGTTTTCTAAACCCAGCATCAGCTGGTTGTCACTGACCAACAGAATTGTCTGATCTTGGCAGTGCTGGTGGCTCAATACCTACAAAGCCAAGATATTTCACTTGGACTCTTTCAGGCTCTGCCCTCCCTTCAGGTCCTGACAAAGAGCCAATTTTAGCCCAAATGTCATGTCACTTAACTGGAATAAATGTTCCTTTACTCATATTTTTCAGTTCTCACATTCTTTTGTATCATTCCCATCTTATAATCGTTAGCCTATTTTCCATAGGTGTCTAACACTAGACTCCATTCACAGGCATATGTGACCAGATAAATAAGATAAATTCGTAGTGAAATAAATAGAGACTGTCAGGTACTCAGTGCTCAGTAAATACCAGACTATTTATACAGCTTCAGAGTTTAATGTTTGGCTTATGCTTATCAGGAGAGCTGCTGAAATCACTGGAGAATTATCATTCTGATTAGCTAGCACTATTTTTTTCTTTATGATGATATTACTGTGATAAAAATAGAATAAGCCTAGTAACAAAGGTGTTATGTTCTAGCAATGTTTTGTAAATTCACTGCACTAAGGTAGCACTTCATATTTCACAGGGTATTTTCTTTTTCAATTTTCTGTTAAAACAAAGGCGGGCACTGTGTGAATTCCACAAAATATTTCATTCTTCTCAGTTACAGATCATGAAAGTATAAAAATTCTTAGTCTTTAATGGGATCAGTAGACATTAGGTATTTATGCTGTTTTCTGCCACAATGAAAAACAAAAGCTTTGTTGTCCACAATTTATTTCTGCATTACCCCTATGAGTCTGGGTTGAGAGAATTTTCAGTTGTACTTTACAAGGCAGTAAAGAGTCCTCCAGAGAACTACAGCCCTCTAAGATTCTGAGACCTCTTGGATATGATGCTGTCTGCTCGTTCTTTAGAGCAGCTTGGAGACAAGATAAAGGGACAGAGGATTCAGGTGCTGGCTGAATGTGTAACTTATCCAACACAATTTTGGATTTGCAGCCACTTTGCCTGAGTCTGGAGCTACAGCAGTGTCATCCCCGAGCTCTCTGTGTGTCAGTGGCTGACCCAAAAGAAAGATTATGTTTCAAAACACCAAGGCTGCCTTAAGACTGGGCTTAGCCAAGAGCTGAGGACCAGTGGCGAGCTCAGGTGGCATAATGGGGCAGGACACCACAAGAGCCCCTCTTCAATCCTCCTCTAAATACTGCACACAGCGTCTGGAGCATCTCCTGATGAGGAGAGACTGTGGGAGCTGGGACAGTTTATTCTGGAGAGGAAAGGGGATCTCATCAGTCCATAGAAATGTCTCAAGGGCATGTGCCAGGAGGATGGTGCCAGATGGTTTTCGGTGGTGTCCAGTGACAGGATGAGGTGCAGCAGCCACGAACTGGAACACAAGAGGCTCCACCTCAACACGAGGGAGTTCTTTGCACTGAGTGTGACAGAGGAGGCTGCCCAGGCAGGTTGTGGATTCTCCCTCTCTGAAGGCATCCCAACCCCACCTGGGTGCACCCCTGTGTCCCCTGCTCTGGGTGACCGTGCCTCGGCAGAGGGGTTGGCCAGGATGGTCCCCAGAAGGGCCCTCACTCCTGCTGCTCGCAGTGTCCTCAAGCACCTCTCACCAAAAACAACTTGCTGATTAATTGAAAAACCACTTCATAATTTGTCAGGAGGCGGCAGTGATGCATATCAATTTCAAAATAATAAGCAATAAATAAATATAGAAGACTAAGCAAAGGGTACCAACCCACCTGCCTTTACTGTAGTGAGGTCAGGTCACTTTTCACTCTCAGCCAAGTCTCTATCAGCTTGAACCGCAGCTGATCTCATTGGCGCCCAGAAACGCACCGTCTCAATTTTAGAAACTTGACTTTTGCTTACATATTTAAGGGGGGAAAGCCCCACAGCTTCTTTTCCTAATCCCTCCGAAGAGAACGGGGCGGGGGCGGCTCCTGTTACCGCCCGTGAGGGGCAGCGCCTCCCCCGCGCCTGCAGGGGGCGCTAACGGGGAGGGNATGGGGTGGGAGACACAGGTGTTGCGGGTTGTTTGCAGAGGGTGGATGGGCGGGAGGAATCTATGGGAGCTGAGGGTGTGGTGGGTTGGGGGACAAGAAGGGGTTGTGGTGTCGCTGGTTGTATTGAGGGAATGGATAGGAGATTATAGCTGGGGAGGTGACAATGAATAGTGTTTTGAGAGGGTGATGATGAGGTGGGTGGAGGTATTGCGAGCGAGGAGTGGCTGGTTTGGGAGCTGACTGGAGGTTGTGGTGTGGTTGGTAAGATGGGTGAGGGGTTTGGGAATGGGAGATAGGTTTGTTTAGACGGTCCCTCTTCAGCCTGCCCCAGTCTCTTGGGCAGAAGGTTTGGATGAGGACTGGAAGGGTTAGAGATGAGTGAAGATTACAGTCAGGCTAGGCAGAGAGATGGGGTGGGTGCTGCTGGGGTGAAGGTGGTGGTTTGGAGGGGTGCTGTAGTCTGAGGGTGGCTGTGGTGGCATTTTGTGGTGTGTTTGGGACGAGGCACTGAAGTGACAGCAGGCTGAGAGAAGAATAGGTGCTATTCTTCTGTATTAGGTGCTGGGATGGGGCAGGTAGCTGCTTTGGGGATCAGGGATGGGATAAGGGACTGCAAAGCCAGGTTCAGGGCAAAGCTGGAAGTTTGATACAGAGAATTTAAGAATCTGGCAGGCAGATAGGGCAGGACAAGTGATATGAATGGAAGAGGTAACTGTGGTGTATAAAGTGTATGATCTGGGTTTGAGTTGCAGACGTGATAAATGAATGGTGCCTTTTATTGGTCTGCTTGACAGTGAGACCAGTCAGCTGAAGAACAGGGCCTGAGTTGGCAACTGTTGGGTTTCTGTCAGTTGTTTCAGAGCAAAAGTGAATCAATCCCAAAAGATGCCAGGTCATCTAGGCCTCTGTTCAGATGTGATATGTGGACAGTGTCACTTGCTCCTGTCATGCTGGTGATTTTATCCATCACGTCATGAATCCTAAGGAGTTCCTGTTCTTGTTTTTTACTTCCTTTCCACTTCTTAGTGTCTGCTGAATTTCCTGTTTAGACTGTCTAGATTTTGCCTTTTTTCCCTTGTATGCCACATGTTAAGACCCATAGCTGGAAACAGTGCAGGGGAAAAAAAACCTCTTGATAATCTTTGATCATCAGTTTTGTCATAGCAATGCCCTGATGGATAAAAATCAAATAACCACCTTGAATTAAATCAACAGCTGTAACTTCAGCTTTAGAATAGTGCCTGTTTTTTAAGCCTTACCTGTTCAGTCTCTGCCATCTGATGTGACTTTGTAAGAATCTTTGTTTTGTAGTCCCTGCAACAGGTGTAGTTCTCTCTCATTTTTGGGAGCACAAACCCAAACCTGCCTGCTGTGCTGTTTGATGTGACCAGGCTGGTGTGCAAGTCTGATACTCCTCTGCCCCCTGTTTCCTTTGTCATCCTCCATGGGCACTCCCCTCCCACCAAGTCTGACTTGCAGGGATTTGTTATTGGATTTTCAGCCTCACCCACGTGCACCGTTTGTCCCACTTTTCATTAGGATAGTTTGCTTTTGCTTTTTCCCTCTAAAGGAATTAGTTAATAAAGGATATTAACACTCCAGCTTTGGTTATGTGAGCTCAGCTTGCCCAGCTTTTGTCTGTAGAAAGGCCTTCCTCTTTTAAACCTTGGACTGAACTGGGTTCTTGTTGACAAAGCAAGCAGTGAAGTGAAAGGACAGGCTGATGCGCATGAGAGCTCCCAGTGCATTGCTGCTTCTACTCATTATAGTTTTTGCAGTTTCAAATGTTTTATGAGCTGATCTACAGACTCAAGATGTGTAGAAAATCATTGAAGAAGATGTCTGTAGATTTGGTGGAGAGGAGGGGAGTTTTTTCAGCAAATAAAGATTTACCTGGTGATGCTAACACCATGTAAATGCAGTGATTTCCAAATGAAAACTTCAGTGGCTGAGGAATACAGTTTAGTGTAGGTCCTCAAGCTTTTCACAAGGTAGGATTTTCAGAGAGGGCACTTGGCTGTGTATTGATTTGTGACTTCATTAGCTCAGAAATAGCTCAGGCAGAGATGGTGTTTGTCAGTGTGAGAGGGCAGAAAATTTCTGCAGCTGTAAGTTCTTCAGTTTACCCATCTGTCCCTCTGAAAGGAAAAATTAAATATGGGAAGTTCTAAAACTGTTTAAGAAGTCTTAAGCTAAGGCTCTCCTGGTTGCTAAGCTCATCAATGGTTTACTGTTGCCAAAAGGAGGAGGTTTCACTCCTTCTTTTCCCTGATGATAAATAGGAAGTGTTGTTCCTTTTCTGTAGAGCACTTTAGTTCTGATACACAGTGAAAAACTTCCTCTCTCCAAAACATGGAGAGTTTTCTGTTGGATTGCTGGAATTGCCTGTGACAGGGATTGATGAGCCCTCTTGTTGAACTCCAAGGTGACTGCCAGGAGCAGGGAAAACATGGGAAGATCTAATCCTTTTGGCAATGAGCTGTTAGTTCAGCTTTATTCTTTTAAAACCTGTTCTCTACCCATTCTTTTCTTTATATCTGTAAATATTACTAAGCTGTCACTAGCCAGAGCTTTGACTGTCAGGGACAGCCCGAGTGTCTGCAGTTGGCATCTCCCGATAAATCTTAATGTGGAAAAATTATATTCGGAGGTGGGGAGTGAGAGCTGGATTCTTCTGAAATAGCTTTGCCATAAGCTTTCTGTCCTGCAAGACTGGACCTTGTGAGAACAGACTGTAATGAAACATCTGGTTAAGGTACAGTTAAAGGGGAATGAACCCAAATCTTTTTAAAAAATCTCAAGTCATAAAGGGAGTTTTGCTATACTCCCATGGAAAATGTTGTCCTCTAGCAGGGAGGTATTTTTGTTTGCTCTGCGTAGCTTTGTGTCCTTGCAAAGCTGTTAGTTGAACTGGACTCCTCGTTTCCCACAGCAGACCTTTCTGCGGTTTGTAGGGTTTTTTGGGCAGCTGTATCTCAAGACAAAGGTATTTTTTGCAGCTGTATTCTGCAGAAGGGAAAACAGACACCAGAGTAGCTGGGTAGATAGACACACATTTCAAACATTCTCTGCTGAGAGTGGTTACACCACAGGCTGCATCTGGATTTGCTGGCATTTCCAGCTTTATGAGATTGAAGTCATTTTCCCTCATCTAATTGACTCAATGTCACGGCTACTTGCTATCTCCTTGATGCTGATTTAACTACTGGTGAAGCCACTTTTAATTCTCTATGGATATCATCTGTCTAAAAAACCTGAACACCCAACAAAAAATCCACCCCACATCCCAAAAGCCAAACCTACATTTTGGAGGTGTTTTTAATTTGCAGTGTTTTAGCAGCCTGGTTTATGTTACAACTGTACATATTGACTGGCAGTACCAAGTAGAGAAGGAACAAGTATCATCTCTACCAATAAATAAAAATGTGCCTCTGTATTCTCTGGATGTGGTTCTGCCACTGCTTGAAAACAGAAATGAGGTGTGTCTTCATCCACCTGAGCCTGTGCTCAGGACCCTTGGATCTGAATGGACACACAATTGTTGGAGAAAGGAGGAGAGAGCAGGACAGGCCCTTTTGACACTGGCATACCCCAAAGCACTTCCCTGGAGAATACTTCTCCCACGGATCTGTAGCTGGAGAAAAGCACAGGTAGACGTGATTTATATCTTTTGATGGCAGCTGTTAATTTCTGTAATCCCTGGCAGCAGGCACAATGAGGTGAAGAATAGTAACAAAGAGGTTTGTGTTTCAAGAGAGAATATTTAAATTAAAATACAAATTATTTGTAACTCAGTCTCATAGAGTTTGTAATTACTAAGAGTTAGCGAAGGGAATGACAAAAAAAATCCGTTTGTAGAGGACTGCACTAAGTGAAGGCCATTAGATAAAGATTTGTCAATACTGACAGGATAATGGGGAATCAACTGGGAAATTCACCTGCTTGGTGAAATGCATCTTTTTATTCACTGTGGTGATATGGAACAGGACAACTTTGCTTTCTTTCCTGATTTCTGTGAGGAAGGCTTGAGCAGTGGCTTGGATATTTCTGTACCACAGGTAATAGCCAAGAATATGCCACTAGCACCAGGCCTTGGTACAGCTGTGTGGGATGGAAGGAGAGCACTACTTGGATTTAGGATTTGCATAGAACAAGAGACAGGTAACTGATTTCTGCTCTGGTGAGTTTTCTGAGCTCCTCATTTAATCTTTTTTTTCCCCCTTTATGACAGGAAGGTAAAAGGAGGTAACATAGATGTGCATCCATCTGAGAAAGCCCTCATTGTCCATTATGAAGTGGAAGCAACGATTCTGGGAGAGCTGGGAGACCCCATGCTGGGGGAACGCAAGGAATGTCAGAAAATGTAAGGTCACATTAAGCTCTGATGTTTTATTTCAATCTTCGTAGTCATAGATTCAATAACTCAGAGTACCACCTACCTCTGAGAAATTGTAGCTCATAATCTTTATGCAACTTAGTGCTGGACTGGCAGAGGATTTCAAAGCTGGGAAATAACATGTGCCTAGGAAGGTTAACATCTGAAACACACGTTGTAAATTGCTTTTCAGCCATATCCTTTAAGGTGTTCTGTAAAGAAAAGTGATGGCTCCTGTTTTACATGATGGGTGATTGAGGCAGAGAAAAGTGAAGGGATTGTTTCCTGTGCAAATGGTAGTTCATGTTGGAGCAGGAAGTACCACTGAACCTCCTGACAGCCTTAAGCTCCAGCTCTGGGCTCTCCTGTTGTTTTGATCTGCCTCTGCCCAACCAGTAAATTCACTGCTTTATCTGCATTTTACGTTTGCCTGGTTCATTTCTTTAAAGACCATTAAAATACTCCCCACTGGAAAAGCCCAGAGAACTATCATAATTTCAGTTTCCAAGCTGCAAGGCTGGACCTATTTAGGAGGGTTTTATCTCTGTACTGATTTCTTTTTGAAATTTTGAGCTGAAGTGGCTGCCTGTGTGTGCGTGTTGGAAGAATAATTGTGGGTAAAAGAAAAGAGTATCCTTAAATTGTCTCCAGTTTTTGAAGACACCAGAAGCATTCTTCTGTCATCAGATGAATCAGCAACTTGCATCTGCAAGGTGGTGGAATTCCTTTTTGTTACACCCTGTTGTTAATGCCCACAGAGTTTTCTTATTGCTCATTGCTTGTGGATCTGGCTGCAGATCTGCCAGAACCTTCCTGTGCAGACAACACCCAGAGCTGTCTCTCAGTTGGGACTTTTTTATGTGCAATACGCCTTTGTGGTCCTGTGCACTTTTTATGAGGTATATTGCACATCAATTACTGTCCTTTGTATCTAAGATGGTTGTAAGGGACGGGTTCATGCAGCTGCCTTTAATGTTGCTGCTTGTCAGCTCCTGAACAGTTCCGCTCCACCAAATCTGTTTGACAGTTGCTTGCCATTTGCAGTTCAGACACACCACTTTGACATGAAAGGCACAGGCACTGGGTTTATCAGGATCATTTCTGCTTGAAGAAATTCATGACTGTGTAAACATAATCAAAGGGCTGAAAATAAAAAAACTTAAAAACTAAAAGGAGACTTGTCTGTGTTGCAGAATTCGGCTGAAGAGTCTTAATGCAAATACAGACATTTGTTCCCTGGCTCGAAAGGTTGTTGAAGAATGCAAGCTCATTCACCCCTCCAAGCTTGCAGAAGTGGAGCAGCTGCTGTACTACCTGCAGAACCGCAGAGATTCCTCAGCAGGAAAAGGTAAAAAGTACAGGAACAAAGTAGCTTGGGACTGGGGTACCTCAGCCTTGAACAAGTACTGAGGTTTCTGTCTGAGAGCCCAGTGTGTCTGATGTGCCAGTTCTCAGGGGATGGTGACAGTAGGGGACATGTATGTTTTGTCACCCTTGGAAACAGTTATGATCTTGAAGTGAAATTGGAGGAAATTACCTTTTTAACAACCAAATTTATTACTTTGGTTGCACTTCATGCTTCTTACTGGCTGCCTTGTGCTTTGGCAGGACTTGAGAGGTACAGACTCTGCTATTGGGTGCAGCCTTGTCACATTGAATCTGCACTTACACTGACATCAAAAGTCTCTAAGAGGATCTTCCTAGAGAGACCTCTGCCATCACCTCTTGCAAGGGTAGACAGTGTGCCTAGGCTGAATTTGGGCTGTGTGGAAAGCTGGAGACCTTCAGAGCCTGACAAGCTTTGGTCCTGTGTAGCAAACAGCTTGGGGTATTTCTCTCGTCTTCTCAAGTTCCTGGCCTCTTGGTGCTCCTGTTTATGTCTTAAGTTCAGTTTAAGTTCTTAAACTTTCTGCTCAGGGCATAGTTGAATATTTAACATTAGATTCCACATTACCTTGCAGTTATCAAGGTTTCTTGCAACCATGAAATGGTAAGCTTTGTTTTCAAGCTGGATTCCTAGTGAGACAAACTTAAAACAAAGATTTATGTTATATATGAGATTTGATTGTACAAGGTTTGCATGTTTTACTCTCTTTCACTCTGCATTTCTGTTCCTGGTGTGTCACAGGGCACAAACAGAATCAAAGTGCTGAGGTCTCTCACTGTGAGAGTGAGTGTTGTCATTCTGGGCTTGCTGTGACATTTATTACCCTCTGTCTCCCCAGCTGATTGGGCTGTCACTGAGTATTTAGACTGAGTTGTCAAAAGGCAGCTGAGGATTTGCTTTACTTCCTAGAGACTGTTCAGCTTCAGAAACCTCTATTAGTCTGGCAGGTCAGCTGGACACTAAAGAACTTCGACCTTGATTTAGCTAGAGTGTTCATTATGAGAACACTCATATGTGCTTGGCCTGTGTTTGTGTGTAACTTAACTGCACTCATGTCTTTCTGTTTACAGAAAAGAAAGAGAAAACCAGCAAGCCAAAAGATCCACCCCCATTTGAAGGAACAGAGGTAAATATTGGTGTTAAAAGAGAAATGCAAACCTTGTTTACTACTTCAGCAAGCAGTTACCAAAGGGAGGAGGGGAGAGGAAATGAGGAATTCTTGTGTTTTTTTGATTCTTGTTTTTTAAACAAAGAACTTGGTTTGGAAATACTGCACAATGGAAAAAAATTATCTCCATAAAGGGTAAAATATTTGACTTGCATACTTGCCCCTCCAACTATAGCACCCAGCAGGGCAGCCAGTGAGGTCTGGAACAAGGGACAGGACACAGAGTCGTGTCTGAGCATCCTTTTATTTTTAGGAATTATATCTCCTCAGATTTCCTGCTGTTCATTGGCAGTGATTCTACACGTGTTGGGGCTTTTAAACTTGTATTTTATTTTTGCCTTGTACTAAGAAGCTGAGTGCCCTTTGGTGTCATGACTGAATAACGTTGTGATTGCTGGTGTGGAATTGCCATCTCTCTTGGTGAAACCCTTAAAATGCCATCTCTCCTGTGAAACACTTGAAATGCCATCTCTCTGTGAAACCCTTGAATTGCCACCTCTCTCTGAAACCCTTGAACTGCCATCTCTCCTGTGAAACCCTTGCTTCTGACTGCTTTCAGATTGATGAAGTTGCCAGTATCAATAACATGGATGAGTACATTGAGTTACTGTACGAGGACATTCCTGACAAGGTGCGTGGCTCTGCCCTCATCCTGCAGCTGGCCAGGAATCCTGATAACTTGGAGGAGCTGCTTATAAATGGTAATTTTAAAACTCAATAGTAATTTCTCTTGGTATGCTGTTAATTTGTGTCCAGGGAAAAGTAGTTCACCTTTAATTTGGGATTTTCTGTAGTTTACTAGACTCTATCTCTCGGTATATAATAAGGTGGCCATCAAAGCCTGGTTGTGTCTCTCTACAAATGGATGCACCTCAGACTGTTCTTAGGTGAGCCTAATACTGAAATCCTCCTAGGATCTACAGGCTTCGGCTATTTTTTTTTCTGATCCTAGTTATTTTGATGCTAAATTAACTTCAGCTGGCATTACTGCTAGAGATGGGAATGGATTGTTGTATTCTATAGATCAGGAAACTTGCCTTGAAAAGGGGATTTGCAAGCTGACATAAGTTAATCTTGTGATTTTCTTTCCTTGCCCCTTTTGTCTCTTTTGCTCTTTTTATACCCTCACATTTCTTGAGTAAATTATGACTTCAATACATGCCCATCTTGCACAGTCACCACAGAAGATGGAGTGGGATGGGAATGGTGAGCCATGAAATAATGGCTTGTCCCTATGAGTTGTTGAAAATATTTAGTACTTCGTGTTCCCAGTTGCTGTTTTTCTGATCAAGTAACATGGTGTACATGAAGAGAGACTAGCTAGGGGAAGGTGAATGGAAAAGTGAGATCAAATAAGACAAGGGGAAACCAAGTTATTAAATAATATTTATTAGATTTGGGGGAAAAATAAACAGAAAGATGGATGAGAAATACTACCTGTCAAGGTAGAATTTAAAGGGGATTTGAAAGTGAAAATTGTGGTGTTTTAGGTAGGGGACACAGTGTAATGTGGAACACAGAGCTGGCAGAGGCCAAACGATCCAAATGTTAGTGGTAGTTTTAAGATAACTTTGGTGTTTGGTTGCACTTCCCTTCCTCTTGGGGTTTGTGACAGGGTGACCACCCATGGTACTCTCTGGTACTGTCTTCAAACAGAACTTGTGAGCAGTGTGTCCTGCTAAAGTGAGATACCTGTGAAAGTGTTCCACTAGAAAACTTAAAATAAGGTGTATTCAAACTGACACTCAGAAGCTAAAAAGGAGAGACACAAAATGCTGATGCTTCTCCAAATCTTGTTTCACTTCAGAAACTGCCCTGGGTGCATTGGCTAGAGTGCTGAGGGAAGACTGGAAACAAAGCATTGAACTGGCTACCAATATAATTTACATTTTCTTCTGCTTTTCAAGGTAAGTGCAGAGTCCCAGATTTAGGAACATAAAGAATGTAGCTCTGCTCAGTGGCTTTTGTTTTCTGCTCTGCACTACAAAATTTCACTGAAGCAGGAAAACCAGACAGAAACACGCTTGTGCCTCAGTTTTGTTACTTATAACAAAAGGAACTCTCATGGTGAGGCAGTTTGTAAGAGATCTGGGAAGAAGCTAGTAAAGATTCTGACTCATAGCTCTGTGTCAGAAATGAAAGGTGGCTGAACTCCCACCTCTAATTTCCATCTGTACTCCTGCAGGGAAGAAACAATGTTCAAAACTGAAGTGAGTGCTTGCTCTTGTTTAGCTATGCCAGTGTTTCAGCACACCCTGCCTAGAAATAATTCAAGCAGAAATTGCATTTACCTTGGGTTTAGGTCTCTTATTATATTTCTGGTGAGGAGAGAGTGCTCCTGCAGTATGGAAGGCAGGGCTGAGGGGAAAAGCTTTTCCTTTATGAAAATTTGGATTTTTTATTTTGATCTGGAACAATAAACCGTTCCTTGTCTTTCTACAAGTTGAGAAAATATTCATGTTTTCAGGGATTATTCTTGTTTTGAAGTAATTTTCCAGTAGGGAAGTGCTGTAATGGGGCTCACTGTAAATATCTTTATCAATATTTCATGTGGTGCAGTATTGCTACTATAGATGTAAAAATACCTACAGAGTTGTTGGTATTTATTCCTCACAAGTATTATTTCTTCACTGTAGTTTCTCTCAATTTCATGGGATAATCACACATTACAAAATTGGAGCTCTGTGTATGAATATTATAGACCATGAACTGAAGAGACATGAGCTTTGGCAGGAAGAACTTGCTAAAAAGAAGAAAGCTGATATCCTTTTGATGCTCTGGCAGAGCCTGATGGCTTCTGGGTTGTCTTAGTGGGTGTTGTTGGGTTACACAAGAGGAATACACAGCATGTTCTGTAAAAGTAGTGGAATTTACACAGAAGTGCAAAATATAATTGTAGATATGAGAAAGACCAAGAGGGAAGATTCTGGAATATGGAAGAAGTTAAGCTGAAGCTACTAAAGCAACACAAGAAAAAAAAAGTTGTATTTTATCACCAGTACGTCTTAGAATATCTGTCCTTCTTATTAGGGTGTAAAATACATCCACGTAGAAGAAGAGAACAGTCATGGCCAGGATTGCAGGTGTAGCAGGCTGGTGCTGAGGGAGAGTCATGACACTGGGTATTCCACAGATCCCTTGCTTTTCACTGGTGATTGAGGAACACTTTTGGGGACAATTGTCATCTAGCTTGCATCACTTTTCTCTGAACTCCTTAACTTCTGTAATTCACTTGATGAAGATCCTGAAAATCAAACCCTGAAAAAGGACTATGAGAAAACTTACAAGAAATACAAAGGGCTGGTTGTCAAGCAGGAGCAGCTGCTTAGAGGTACCAAATCCAAATAGCAAATTATTTTGTTGGTGGTAAACATGGCTGAGGGATCCTGTTTGATTCTTGTTATAACCAGGATGTCTTAAACATCCTGAATGTGTGGATGAATATGGAAGAGTGTTGCCAAAGAAGAGGGAGAAGACAAGTACTTAATCAGATTGACACTATTAATCATTTTAAAAGCCATTTGTCAGAAGAAGAAGAGCAAAAGTGATCCACTCTTCTGTGCTCATGATGTTGGTTTGGGAGGACTTGGGTATTTGGTATTTTTGAATTTGCCTGACTTAGCTTGTATCTGACCCTGAATAGATTTCATTGTATCTCAGTTTACTAAAATACAGTTCATGTTAGATTGAAATTATCTGAGTGGCAAACCTTTCCTGAGAGGGGCTTTATAATGGCTCCTGTTGGAATTGAAATCAAAAAAACCACACAACATAAAAAGCTTCTAGTGATCATAATTCTAATTTTTTTCAGGGCCGCGATTAGAATTAATCTTCTTAATGCTTTTTAAAGAGGCAAAACAAAGTATTCACAGGCAATTTCCTTGAAAATGCATTGAAAAGGGAGCATAATGCTTCTGAAAGTCTTGTCTTCAGCACCTGAAGTGTAAATAGAGACTTGTTTAGTTGTGCTGGTTATGATCTGCTGGTTTGTGTTGACCTTTGTTAGTTGCGATTTACCTTCTGCTGAACCTCGCTGAGGATACCCGCATCGAGCTGAAGATGAGGAACAAGAACATTGTCCACATGTTGGTCAAAGCACTGGACAGGGATAATTTTGAGCTGCTTATCCTCGTGGTAACCTTCCTGAAGAAACTCAGCATTTTCATGGAGAACAAAAATGATATGGTGAGGCTTGTAGCACTCTACTGCCATGTTGGAAAGGTTGGAGTTCTGAAAACTTTGTGTGGTTGGAGGCAAGAGGGAGAGATCTCTGCTTTCTCTAGCACTGATTATCCTATTTTGTTACAAGTAAAATGAGTGAAAGGAAAGCACAACATCCAATCAGTTGGTTGTCAAACCTACTGCAAACAGTTTTGAGGAAATGTTGTCCCAAACAGAGAATATGATCCAAAATATGATCCACAAAATCCCAAATTTTGAATTCAACACCTCAGAGTCTTGTCATACCCACACTTCTGGTGATGCCCATGACTCTGCCCCCAGACTATACTCTTGTGACAATATATTATTGTTTCTGCCTTGTATTGACTTAGGAAGAGAGGTATTTGTCCTTCTGGAGTTTGCTAGACTAGTTTACTTGTTTCCTATGTCAGTTTGGTTTTGAAGGGCACTTCACATCTGTTCCTTCCTGCTGCCAATAGCTCCGAAGAACTGGAGGCAATTATCCTTCATAAACTTTTTTACACTTCTGAAATTGTAGCATACTTTTTTGTGACTTCAACCTCTAGTCAAGTATTTCCTTTACTGATACTTTAAGAAATGCTTGACTTCACCTTTGAGCCTCTATTACATTTTATTAGATGGAAATGATACATTTTCCTTATCCAAGAGGTATAATCTGAGATCAATGGTACAGACTCAGATGAAAAGATCTGTATAAAAGCAGTAGTGAATTAACTGGACCTTTGCATGCATGTGCACTGAGCACTGCAGACAAGAAGTATCTCCCTTATTTTTATATGGGACTTGGTTAGGAAAATAAGAGTTAGCTCTCCAGCCCACTGATTTGCTGGCACACCTTCCCCATTCCATCTGATTTAGTGGAAAGACGAATGAAACAAAGTTGTTGAATCAATTTTATTTCAGAACGTTCTAAGAGTTTTGAAAGTGTTGGTGTGCTTCAGGTCAGCTGTCTGAGCATTCCTTACTGATAATAAAGATGATGCTTTTTTCTCCATGGTTTTTTGAAGGAAAGCACCCAGTGAAGGAGAAGGTGTTCTGATATTTGTATTGGGCAGTAATACAAAACTGTCAAAGACAAAATGATCCAAGATTAGTTGTGCAGCACCTGATTCTAAGTAAAACTGAATGATCCATATGTATTTATAGCACATTCTTTTCTTGGCTATTCCAGGGCCATATTAAATTTAAATCAGTGAGGTAGGAGTTCTTGCTATCTGATTGTTTCTGATCAAAGCTGTCCAGGCAGTTGTTACATTATTGCACTGTGCTGTGTGGGGACAACTGTAGTTTCTTCATTCGGTGTCTATTTATAACCAGAGTAGTAATGTACACAGAGATGTCTGAAGAATGCCAAGTAATTTTATGTGCCTCCTTCTGGCCAAAGAAGGATCTGGGAAACAAAAAATGAATGCACTTAAAATATTATGTCAAATAAAAGCACAGAAATGTTGCTTAAAACATGATAAAAACTTTCTGAAGTCTTGCCAGTTCAGATGTGTTTTCTGGCTGGTAAAGTGAACATGATCTCAGGAACTGATACCACTTCTCAGTTCCTGGATTCCACTTTTTAATTGGAAAGTGATACATGTTTCAAGATGACATTCATGCTTTTATTAAATTAACATGCAGGATGGCATGCCTCTTCTAAGAGCACATGCACACTTCTGTCTAGGGGTTCATTTGAAATTCATAATGAAAGGTCTCAAATTCTTTCTGGATGCCAATTTTCTGTCTTTCTTGGTTGAGTCTATCTTTGACTCTACTGGCTGTTGCTGCAGGATTGCATGTGTTAAAGTTTAAATGAGTTTGCTCACCCCAATCTAGTTTTGCAGGTCATGTCTTCACCACATTCCTGCAGTATTCCAACTGTGAGGAATGTTTCCAAGACCTCTGAGCTGGTTGGTTCAAAACCTTTTTTAATCAATGTTTCCCAGTAACCCAATCTAGAAGACTGCAACCACAAAGGCATAAGCAAAACTACTTCAGATGAAAATGCATTAACAGTCACTATTATGGCTACAAATTGGATACTGAAGCCAAAGTAAGTTTGGATGGATCATGGCTTTTGTTTTTTCCTTGAAATACAGGTTGAAATGGATATTGTTGAAAAACTTGTGAAGATGGTACCATGTGAACATGAAGACCTGCTGAATATCACTCTTCGACTCTTGCTGAATCTCTCCTTTGACACAGGCCTGAGGAGTAAAATGGTCCATGTTGGTTTGCTTCCCAAACTCACTGCACTCCTGGGTATGTCTCCTTTTGGTCTAACACAGGCATTTCAGCATTTCAGTGCAGCTGTTTGCATCATAGTGTGCTGTACCTAAAAGTTGCTGTGTCACTTTTGCCTTTGCCACTTCCTCACGACTCCCAGCTTCTCAGCGTTCACATCATCTTGTCACACACAGGTTTACACAGAAGTTTAGAATGTTTCCAGTGGATTTACTTCTAGGGTCTCTTAAACTGTAGAATCAATCTTGCAGTCTTTCAAAGTTACTTCAGTAGCTACCTGAACACCAAGCCATGTGAGCTGACACATGAATGATGTTTGAAATGCTGGGGGAACAGCAAGGAAAAATAGCCAGAAGCTTCACAGAGCCTAGCTGATCAAGTTACAAACTATATATATATATATATATATATATATGTTTTTAATGAAGCTTGATATACCTGCTGGCTCCTGTAACTTGTCCAGACAGGTCAGAAAATCTCCCAATTTTATTAATTTTTAATCTAGGCAGTACTGATTTCTAGACTTTCAGCTTGGCAGTCTTGTGTTAAGATGATGTAAGTACATCAGTTACAAGTGAAACTTTTTGTTATCTCTAGGGGAAAGCCATGGAAACAATAAGGAGTTTGGAAAAGCAGAGGATTGTTCTGTTTGATCATTGTTGTGTGCTGGAGTTCTGAGGAGGGAATTTTATTGCTTTTTGTGTGTTCTTTGGCTGATACTACCTGGAGGCTGCTCTGGTAGATGCACTAAAGGTTTAGCAGCTTTTGGCTGTGAGGATTGCTGAGTGTGAATAGAGGATCTTGTCTGGTGTGAATCACTCATGCAAGACATTGCTGAAGTCTTCTGAAATCTGTTGGCTTTGGGATGTGCAGAGGGTGTATCCAGATCCTGGCTGGAGCAAGGGCAGTGCAGTGGTGAATCTCAGCTTTCTCCTCTAGCTTTGAAGTCTCTTGAGGCTGTTTGTCTCCTCAGTTCTTCTTCAAACTCTACATGGCCTTATTGCTGTTTAGTGAACACCATGAGAACTTAGAGTGCTTTGGAAGCCTTAATCCTGTTTGTGATTATTGTATAACAGCTACCTGGTACAGCCTGAAATGCCTCACATCCTTTTATACCTTCTGTCCCACAACCATGTTTGCACTGGTCTGAGCTAGGACGATGAAAATTGGCATTTGAAATCCCTCTTCTTTATCTTTTTATCCTCAAGACAGTGTTATTTGGTAGTAAAGTGAACTGAGAAATGGGAGCTGATGAGGAAATCTCTTTCCTCTTGTTTAAGAGAGGATCTGGTTGGTTAATTAGTTTGGTTCAGCTTGGGCTGTGTAAGCTTTTTGGAGCAGGAACTTGTCCTTTTTGTTCATACAGCAGATAATGTGGTGCTCTAAGGGGGGGCTTCATGGGATTTGCCACCCCAGACAATGGAATGACACAAATGCTCCCAAAAATTCCCCAGTTAACATCAGAGGCAGACAGAACTCACCAGTTCAAATCTGCTTTCTGGAGTCTGTTTGTGATGTGGAGAGGAGAATTGCCTTTCAAATGCCATTCTCTTAGAGTTGTAACTAGGCCTGTGTGAAGGCTGTTTAGCCCCAAAGAATTGGCTGCTGAAATTGAGATCTGTTCCTCAAGTGGCTGTTAGGGTAATATACTGCAAGTTCTGCTGGTACTTCCAGAATATTCACAGTGTATTTTTTTTCTCATCTTGGAAGTATTCAGTCATTCTTTCTCTTGTTTTTAATTTTCATTTTTCATAGAGGCATGTGCTGTTTAACCTTGCTTCTCCCTGTAGAATTGGTTGATACTTACTTTTGATGTGCTAACTAGTAAATCTAGGGAGAAATTGTCTATTAGTTATTTCTTTAAGCCATCACTGTGGTTTGTGAGACTTTTCTTGGTATGGTGCTTCAAGCAATTTTCAAATGCATCACTTGGCATATCCTGTCTGAAAGAAGTCTGCAGTCTGAATAATAAAAGAACTATGTGCCAGATGCCCCATTTATACAGGTTATTTGGGTATTAAACACACATTATTCAAGTCAGTACCCTTCAGTTTACATTTGCAGGTCCTCTCCAAGTGCTAACACAGCACAACAGCTGTTGACAAGACCCTGCACAGCTCTCAATGCCAAGAGGTCAAATGTGCTGACTCAGCCTCCTGAAATTGAGCATTTGTGCATGCTGGGCCTCTGAGCCTCTAGCACTGGGTTTGGGATGGGTACAAATTGAGTGCAGTGGGTGTTTAAGGGCAGAGTTGAGATGGCAGAGAGTTAAGGGATTTGGTAGGCAGTGCTTTAGGGCTGAGCATGGAGGTGAGTGCAGTGTGCAGTTCTGGAAGATGCTCTGCTTTCCCAAGGGACACTGAATTGCTTGGGAGCAGGAGGGCTCTAAATGGAGGTAGGGGCTGAAGCAGTGGGGATGGACTGGCTCCAGCTGAGCTCTCAGGACTGCAATAAGTGTGCCATGGGTATAATGGAGAAGGACCATCTTCTTTCTTTCAATCACACTCCAGAGTGTTGAGGCTGCTGTTAAAAGCATGGACATGAGAAATTCTGCTTAAGTCTTAGTTTCCATTTTAATTAGCTTTTTCTTTTTAATAGTGCCAATGCCTGGCTCCCCATGGAGCTGTGCCAGTCAGCACCACTCACTCGTTGTCGTGGCTTCTTTTCCCAAGTCTCAAGTATTGTATATGTGTATGACAAGGCTCCTCCTGCTCCCTGCAGGCACCCAAATTAATCAGGCACAGCTGATCTTTGTTCTGCTGCGATTCTCAAAGAGCTTTGTGCAGCTAAGGGAGGTTTGGCTTCACACTTGGGATGTGAAGCTGGAGCAGAGCTGTGGAGGCCTGTAAGATACTGTCTGCTGTGTTCAGCTTTTTCCATACATAGGGTGGTTAAGGAGCTATGAAAAGAGGTTTTGTTGCTTTGTGTGACTTCCATCCCTTAAGAAAACCTTTTAAATGTTGAACCACCAGGGCCCTGCAGAGAATGTTTTCTGTAGTGTGGCTTTGTTTTAATTCTTAGACATTACATTGAGAGTGATCTTTCCTTTCTGTGCCAATATATGTGAAGTATGACTTCAGCTGCCTAAGGTGAGAATTCATGTGAATTCACCAAGTGGTTTGAACTAGATGTTTGCCTGAAATGTGGAAAACACAGGTTCAGTGTCTTGCAGTCATCCCCTTGGAAAGAGAGACCAAAGCAGCCTGCTGGACACTACTCCGTGGAGGTTTGCTTCTCTCTTGGAGTGCTCTCATTGTGTTTTCCATGGCAGAATTCACAGGGAGTGGAGCAGACTTTTTCCAGTTATGACAGTTTGGAAAACAGAGAAAACATAGACCTGAACTTAAAACCAAGATACCAATATGTTTTCTTGATCCCTGGAAATGCTCTTCTACTGCTGGACATAAGGGAAATGTTACCCTTTTTTATAATTCTTCTCTTGGATATGTGATTGGCTTCTAAAGTAAAATGCCCTGGCAGCAAACAGAAGAAAGCATTGTCTACAAGGAAAAATAAACCCCCCTCACTTTTTGTTTGGACCAAATCCACTTTGTTTTTCAGTTAAATGGCTAAACTGAATACAAAATTTTTAGTACAGCTCTCTTAAATATAGGCACAGCTTGTAATTGGTAGTCTTCTAATAAGGGTACTATTTTATGCTGCGTCTGAGTTGTTTCTTAGCCTTTGTGAAGTGAGACAAATAGTTCCCCTTTTGCCATGAGAACAGCAGCCAGTTTGTGCAGCAGAGCCAGCTGAGGGCTGCTGTGGGGGTTAAGGCAGCCTGAAAAGCTCAGGGTGGATCCCTGTTCAGAAGCAGCTCCTGGCAACATCCCTGTGCCCTGGGCAGTGCTGGCATTTCTGGCTCCTTCCATCGGTGAGGTATCCCTCTCCAAGGATGCAGATCACAGGGAACGTTGCAAAAGCTGTTGTCCCAACACAGTGGGAACTGTGTTGCTGCTCAAAGAGTAAAAGCAGTAAGTAGTCTGACTCTTTGCAGGGAACAAACATTTTTTTTGGTGTTGTGTGTGTTCATCTCCTGGAGCTGCTGAACAGTTCTTAGGTGTACTCAATCCTTATCTTCTTGAAATGGCATTTTCTTTTCATTCACTCCCCAGTGTGAGCCATGCTGAAAGAATGAAACCCTGTTATGCTTGGAAGTCAGACTTAAGTATCTCTTCAGTTGCTTGCAAGTGGTATCTGCTTTTAAAAATTGAACACAGATACCAGTGAGCAGAAAAGTGGGTGGGTCACAAAACAGGATCAGTATCAATTCAGGCCCAAACAGAACATGGAGTGCAAAAGGGTTGTCCATACAGCTGTGAAAGTGCCACACAGGGCCAAGGTGGTCAATCTCAACAAGATTTGAGGTGGTAAGAAACATCCATGGTTATGTTTTCCAGCACAGAGTACAGTAGCTGAAAGCAGTTTGTCTTTGTGGGTTTGTGTTCAGCCAAGAAATGAGTGTTTGTTACACGGCACTCTGAAATACAGTGTGGGCAGCCCCAGGTAGCAACAGTGTGGTCTTGCCAGTCACAGACTGTGCCCAGCCTCTCCCTTATTAATGTGAGCATCCTGGAATGATGTTCCTAATTCCTTGGCGTTCTAAGACTTAATATAAGCACAATGAGGAGCAGTAGCCACCTAATTTTAGATTAAAATTCAAGGGCTGTTCGAACTCCAAAGTAAGTCAGACTTCTCTGACTTGTTCATTTAAGCTGGAGAAGGCAGAGCAGAGAGTAGCACTGGCAGTCACATTTAGTCCTCAGTGAAGAGCCTGTCTTTGCTGGGTTCATTGAGAGAATCTTTACTGGGTTCATTGAGAGAATCTTTTCTGAAATTCCTCTGATATCTTTCCATTCTTTACAAGTTGGGTTTAATGAGCAATCAAAGAATTGCCCAACAGTTGTATGTTGGGCTTCTTAACAGTCAAGGCTTGATATGGTATGCAGCCAAGCTGGATTATATGGTGACTGCTGTTTAAAAGCCAAGTAGTACTTTGCTCTCTAATTAACGGAGTGCTGTGGGTTTTTAATGCTCTATTCCTTTTATGAAAGTTTCTTTTAAGAAGGCTTAAAGTAGATGTGCTCTCTTTATGAGTTCACTTGGCCTTTTTGTAATGAACTTATTATGGAGCTTCACACATCTGTTGAAAAAGGGAGCTTCTTATAGGCTACTGCAGTGTTTTTTCTGACTTTTAATAGGCCTCGTTTATCCTATAAAGAAACATACATTTTCTTACCTGATCAAGTGAGCAAACAATAAGGGTCAGATGTGGCAAAGACCCTAACAAAAAGCACATGTCCAGCCATCAGGGTGAGGTAAAGTCATATCGAGATTGCTTGAAGTTATTAATGGCAGTAAAATTTATGCTTCCTCCTGTTTTCCCAATTAAATTGAGAAACCTTTTTTTCCTAAGGTGGTTCTGCAGCAGCTGGTTCCAATACTGCTTGTGTGAATATTGCCTGGGGTGTCTCCATTCCTTTATAGTAAAGGCTGGCTAAAGCACATTAAGTAACAGTTCAGCTACAGGGACCAGTCTGTTGGCAAGCAGCAATTATTAAGGGATTTATTTTAATGGTAGTTTTTTTTATCATTTGTGGTGAGTATAGCCAAGGCTTAAAAAAAGAGAAAGACCCTCAACAACAAACAAAAAGAACCCCGACATAAAAAAAACCCTTAAACAAAAACATCTCTTAACATTAATTTTCAAAATCCTTATTAGAAGTGCAGATAGACCTAAATATGTCTGAGTGACTTAAGGAGAGGTGGGTGCACAATATATCTTAGAACTCAACATTTAAATTTAGATACCTTGAATGTGGATTCTACAACAAACTTTAAAGAAGAAATGACTTATCATTCTGAGAAATACGTATGAACTGAATGTAGAGACTCATCAGTATGAGGTGAGTGAAAGCTCCTTGCTGTGGTGTGCTGGTGACAAGTGCATATGTCAATTTACCTGTGTTACTGGCTTTTTTGGTAAAGAGAATAACTTGAGTGGAACATAATAAACTAACTTCATGTGTGTAGACTGAAAATAAAAAATGCTCAAGGCTGCAGCAAGAAGGAGTGGAGAGATGGCAGCAATCTAAAGATGAGGGAGCTGAGTTGTTGGAAATTCCCTGAAGTCACGAATGGAAAGGATGCCCTGAGCCAGTATTTCTGTTGTGGAGCTTACAAGATGTGACTGATTAATTCAAAGTGTTTAATGGTTTCTTAGCTTATTGCAAGAGCAAATTAATACTTAACAGTAAAAAGTAAATCTAGTCTTCTGCCGAACTGTTGACATCTGAAAGCTTTACAGAGCTTAACTTGGATGCCTGAAGCATGACAGAACACAAACAACTAGTTCTGTTTTCTTGGAAAAATCTCCATAAAGAAGGGGTGGAGCACTTCTGCTAATCTTCCTGATCTGTGGTGATATTGTCATAAGGAGGGCCAGGGTGGAAGAGAGGAGCACCTTTTCCAGAGCTGTTGTGAAAGCTGCAGAGGGCTGCCCTCAAAGGACCACATGGAACAATTCTGCTGCTGGAGTAGTCCTAGAGCTCCTGAGGATTTTACAAGTTCAGATGTAAGGGAGAAGGTTAATCTCTGCTTTCCTTCAAGACATGTGGAAGCATCCTAACTCATAAGTTTGTTCTTTCCTTAAGAGTTTCTTAAATGATTGTTGCAGTCCAGGAGACCAGCTGTAGATTACCCACACCTGCAGTTGCTGAGGTGAGAAATGCTTTGCCAGTTGATAATATTCTCTTCAAACCCTTTTAAATGGTGCTTGAATAATACAGAGCTCAGTTCTTGCTATATGGAAGACTCGAAGGCTCAACCAATATTTAACTCTACTTTTTGGGCTTAGTAGATTTAAACCTCAGCTTTATAGTTCAGCATCTTCAGAACAGGGGTAAAAGCAGTTTCCATTTCAGAGTGGTGAACCATCCCTTTCTCGAGGCAGGAGGCAGCATCCTGCATTGGGTCTGTTCCTCCTTTGGGCAGGAGCTTGTTGGAATCCAGCTGCACCATCCATTCAGAGCTGGGATGCTCTGCTGTGGAGCCAGGAGCACAGAAAACCTCCACCTATTTCCTTTCCCACTGAATTCCAAACTAGATTAGAAGAGTGTGCTTAGATCCAAAAAATATCAATATTTTCTAGTATTTTAATTGTAGCAGTAGATACATTTTAATGAAATAATAGTGCAGATATAGCAAAAATTGTACATGTCCTATACATTTCCATTTAATCTACGTAGCGTGGTGGAGACTTCTAGAAGATCTTTGCTTAGAATTTTTTCCACTTACTTTGGAAGTATGTGTTTCTATAGTTTGAATCAGACTAAGAAACTGTTCTGATTTCTAGTTTCTAGTCATAACAAGAGTCATTAACTCTTCTTTTAATCTCTTGCTTTCTTGGTCATCGCCTAACCCAAAACATAATACTTTTGTGGAGAAAAGAGAAGCAGCTTTACCTTCTTCCAGGGGTAATCCTGTTGCCTCTTGATTTCTCTCTAATCTGCATTTTTAGTTTATTTCTTTCTGCTTTGTGAGGTATATGGGATATTGCAACTAATCAGCTTCCAGTTTCACATGAGTTCAAGTATGACTGGTTATAGCCCCTCCTAAGGATGGAAATGGGGTATGTTTTGCCTCAAAAAAGGACACACCTAATTATGGCAGTGTGTTAATTACCCAGAGCCTGTGCTGTGTTGTCTTTCTGAGTGACAGTGCTACACTGAAGTGGTCACTGAATGTTTTTCAGTCTGTCTTGCACGGAGTTCCAGGCAAAGAAATGGAGCCTGCAGTTCCAGACATGCAGCTTCATTTTTTTTCTTGTGCTCCAACATTAACTCAAATTAATCAGTTTTGAGTCCTTTAAGATTCATCATCAAACTTCTTTGTTTCCCAGGAAAAAAGTGTAACCAGGTTTCAGATGTGGCATGAACTGAGTTCTTTGGTGAAGGGGAAAAAACCTCAGTAAACAAAACCCCAAACCCAACCATGGCAACACTGAGGTTTTGAATTAGGCTTATGGTATGAAGGCAGTTTCAAATAACATAAAGGTGGCACAAGAGGGGTTATTAGTATGTAATTACTATCATAATGTTTTATTTACAATGTCTAGTCTCCTTGAGTCTGAGCAGATTTGAAAATTCTTTCAGTTTCTCTTGATAAAATAAACTGATATATCCAATATGATTTATATTTACATATGTAAATCAAACCAATATGTGTCTAAAGCACACATGGACTAACTCAGTCCAACTGTTTCAGGGCTCATTGTGAGGAATGATATGGGATAAAGGTATGTGGAGACAGCTTTCTATCATTTTTTTTCCTAAAATCACTGCTAATTATGATACATTTGAATAAACTCTTGATTAATCTGTTTTCTGACATTAGGGTGAGACAGCACATAGATCTGATATTCAGTTTGTGACATTCCTAATAATCTAGATTTCTTACTTGCCTAATTCTGCAGCAGATCACGTTAGGGTGTTAGAGTTTGAAACTGAAATAAAGATTCACTCTGCCATTTTAACAGGTATTTATCTTCAGTTGTGTTCTGGTTTTGATTTAGTCTTGTTAATGTTTTGCACGTGAGTGGGATAGGGCTTATTCCATATCTAATGTGGAGACATTGATTATTCCATTAGAAGTGATGGCTGCTTGATTTACTGATAACTGATAGTTATGTTTGAATAATTTACTCTATAATTTATATTCTCCTTCTTACTTTAGCATTTGAAAGCTGAATGCTGCTGCTGCAACTGAGACTGGTAATTCAGTTTTACAGCTTTAGGGTTTCTCTTTTTGTTATGGAGCTAATGGATGATTTTTTTATTTTAAGGTCACAAAGTCAACCAAAATGTAGGACTTGATCTTGTGATCAAGAAATCATATTTTTTTCTTTAGTGTCTGCTACTAAGACTATTTAGATCTTTAACAATAGTTACTAAACTAAAGAACTAATAACTAAACATGGAATTCAGGCATTAGTCCCCAGAACTGGCACATGGCTTCTTATTAATGTTCAAAGGCTAAAAATCTGAAGCTGTTTTGAACTCAGAACCCATCATGTATTTATTTCCCTCTCTAATTTGCAGAAAACTAGTTGTGAAAACAGCCCCAGGGACCTGATATTTTTCCATCCCATCTGCTCCAGCTGAACTACAGCTGCAAAAAAAAAAAATCTAAGTATTGTTTCTATAAACTGTTGAGTGTATTTTATAACACAATAATTCCCACAAAATCAGTAACTGCAGTTAATGACTGGTTTGTTAAGGCATTAACTGCACTCAGCTGGGAATGACCAATTTCTCAGGAATGGCTGTATAAGAACTAAGGCTAATTCAGTTACACTTTCAAATAATTATTTGGTTAATTAATGGTAGATTCTTGTGGAAATCCTATCAAAGTGCTTGTGACCCCCACGTTTAATATCCAATGAGTTCATTATGATTCATGTTTTATTGCCATAAATACCAGAAGAATCTGTAATGACTGGGCCATTATTTTCCAGGGCTGCCCTTACTGCTTCAGGCCTTCTGGCTATTCCACCTTCAGTCATAAAAAGCTTGATGCTCAAAACTTACCAGAATTTGTAGGCCACAATTTTCTGGCACCCCACCAAAACTTTGGTGATTTGTATGAACACATTTGGCAGAGATCTGGTTTTTGGGTTTTTTTCCTCTTGCTTTTTCTAGTTAGGGCAATAATTGATCCTTACTGTACCCAGTCAGCAGGAAGTCTTCCTTGCAATGTCTGCTTTTGTACGTGTGGCCTTCAGCAGTGGTCAAAAATAGCAGAAAAGGTATCACTTGGGTGCTTTGGAAGCTGTTTGCCAGCCAGGTGCTGGCCAGGGTTTGAAATTTTCACAGCCAAGTCTTTATGCAATGCTTGACTCAGCGTTAATTAATTAGCATTCAGATGAATAGAAAATAATTAGAAAAAGGAAGCTTGGTACTGACATATTCAAGTAATAGTGAGCAGCTGCTAGTTCATATTTTTGGAAGTGAAGTACTAATGTAAAAGGATGAGAGCTGGCATGGTAGGTTTTAAGTCTGTCACTTCTTCTGCTTTTGTGTAACCTTCAGCCTGCAGGGGATGCTTTGAATTTAAAATGCTTTGGCTGTTGTGTCTGTCCTCTTCATCCTCAACCAACTACTTCTCACCTGGTCTCCAGTCATCTCCAGCAGGCTGTGTGCTCCTAAGTGAGCATGAGATGAACATTTGTGTTAAATGTGCTTAGGGACAACCACCCCCTCTTGATTTTCCTGCAGTGTTTGACTCTGTGGATCAGGAGTTGCTGCTGTTTTATGTGAAAACTGACAAAAATCACAGAGTTCTGCTTTTCCTTCACCAAAGTGCATCCATAGGGAAAGTAGAACAGTGAAACTCGGAGACATCAGCCTGAAATCTCTTCTTTTCTGGGAAATAAAAATGAAATTAAACTTAAAAAGATGGATTCATTGCAGACTGTTTGTTTTCAGCTTTAGTTCTGTAGTTAACTTTTGTCATCCAAGTTAGTAGAATTCACGTGTTTTACACACAGTTCAAAAGTACTTCCTTGCTGAGGCTGTGCAATATCTGTCTGTGATTTAAATGCTTTAAACCCTTCTCTGTTCCCACTATTGAAAATAGGACAGGACAATTCAGGGAAAATTAGTCAGATAACTGCACAAGAAGGAGGAATTTAAATTCAGTTCTTCTCTTTGAAACTGTAGCAGTCTTTGCCTTTTGTGTCATGAAATCTACTTTATGGAATGCACTTTCAGTGAATTATTTAAGTGCCAGTCATTATAAAGCAACTCTTTAGGAGTTTGTTCAGATAAAATAAGTTTATTTGGATTCCACATATTCTTCACACTTTATGTTGAGTAACTGAGTATTTTTGATTATTTTTGGTAGTCTTGAAATGAAGGTAGTGCTTTAATTTAGCACTGACACCCAAGGTGGTGTTCAGGCATCAGAAGGGTCATTGTGACCAGCTGGACCTTTAAAAAAACAGGGAATAGAAAATCATGCAGAGTTTCTGCTAAGAAAGAAAACAGAAGGCCTTTACTGTTATATCAGCCTGTTATGATTGAAAATAAGCCACTAATATTGCCAGATACCAGGAAGCTGCTGAGCTTACCAAATGTAAAACTGTACCTTAGCTGATGCTTTATGTTAGCACAAATGAAACTTGCAAAAATAAGGAGGAAGAAAAAAACCCACAAAAGACAGAGGTTAAACAGTAAAATTTAGCATCATTCTTGTTAATGGTCTGGTAGTTCATATGTGCTGAAGATCTGGCCTAACTTCATTCCAGTTTTTCTTGTTGGTGTTTTGGGAAGCTTTTCTCTCTTTTATACTGGCTTACCTTTTACTTCACACAGTTTCCTGCATTATCTAGCTAAGTGTAATTGTAAAGTGAGTCTTGTGTTTAACTCCTGAATACATGCATGGAGTAAAGTGTTAAGAGCAGTGTAAACAGATATTTTTTTCCTTAGACCCATGGAATAATTTCTTCTGTAAACTACTAAATTTGTATAGAAAGAACCTTTGCCTGTATGTGTGGGAAGTTTTTCATGAAATTAGTTTTCCCAATATTTCTGCAGGTGAATAGGTAGGTAAGATGACCAGTCACAGGAGAAGTGCTAAAGATAACACCCAGGTTTTCTGGTACCTTCTGTGCTTTTATTTTCATAATTGTCAGAATAGCTTTCACATTTGGGCATTATATTTCCTCCAGCTGTTAAATGTGTGGAAGATTGTGATATCAGTTATGCTTTTTCAAGTGGGTAAGACTCTAGAAGGATTTGAAAGGTCAGCTGTGATTTTAGGTTTAACGTGGCTACGGATTCTTCACTCACTTGTATGGCAGCTGCCAAAGGGGTTTCATGGGTTTCTTTGAATAACTGAGTTTTGGAAAAGGCTCGTTCTCAGGATAAAGGCATCATATCCTTGCTGCTCAAAGGAAATAAAGGAAATTCCAGCTCCCAGTGATGTATGCAGAAGGAAAATTTCACTGTGTTCGTTGATGTTTGAGGTGTTTGTGCTTTGCCAAATTATTACACAGATATTTTCTGACTTAGCTTATATAGAAGGGGGAGGTAGGGTATTGCTGATGAGTTGTGTAGGAACTGTGAATGAATTTGGAGTTGGTGACGTTATTCCATCCTGGTTTAACTAATGTACACATTCAGATGCAGGGTTCATCCCATATATAGCTAATATCCTGCTTGTGCAGGGCTAGAAGAGAGCTTCAGAATGCCCAGTCTGCGTTTCAGCACTGAGTCAGAAGCAAATCTGTCTGTGTTGTTCTTAAACATTTGTGTGTTTGTGTAAAGTGATTTTATAGAACCTTTCAGTTAAATACTCCACTCACATTAACTTCTCCAGGTTTCCTTGAGAGTCTTTCTCTGTGGTGAATACTGCTATGAGAATACACTGATGTAGTTTTGATGTGTATGAAACAAAAGGCACCAATGGGATAATATTGTTATATAGGAGAGTAAAACAACTACTATGTGATTTTCTTGAAAGGCAATGCATTCCTTCTACAACACATCTTAGTGGTAGTTCTTATTTTTCTCTCTGGCATTTGTACATTCTTTATTATTTCACTTCAAGACATGCTTGTTATTTTAGTCGGAATATCCACAGCTAAATCTCCAATTGTCTAGCTGGAAACTGATAAAGCCTTTCTCTGGATGACTAGTCATTATTAAGCATTCCTTTCACAAAATACATTCCCTGCAAAGTGGTTAAGGAAGTGTTTTGAGATGCTGGGAAGAGGAAGGGATATTTACCATTGCCCTGGTTCCCTCTTTGCACTAATATGGGGTTCATTTGGCTAGGCCAGGCCAAGACCTTTTCATTAATGTGTCATTTCTGATTTAAATTTTTCCTCGTATTAGCTAAGATTGTTCTGCTTTTCATTTTCCTCTTTTGAGTATTTAACAACAGCTGAAACTTCTAATAATATATTTTTTCTCCTTCTAGGAAACGAAAATAACAAAAAAGTAGCGATTTGCATTCTGTATCACATCAGCATGGACGATTGCTTTAAGTCGATGTTTGCATACACAGACTGTATCCCTCAGGTACGTGATGAGCTGATAAAATCCATCCTGGTGTTCCCAGTCCCCGCTCATGGCAGAGCTCGCACTGACACCCGCAGGTGACAGGGGGAACAGCCACGGTGCTGCTTGGCAGGGAGGCGCCTCCTCCTCAGGCGGGGACTGTTCCCAGCAAAGGCAGAGGTGACCGAGCTCTGTCCCTGCTGCCGACACTTGAGCTGCACCAGTGAACCGCTGAAATTACAGGTGACCCGCTGGATTCCTGCTGAAGATCGGAAAGCTTGAGATAGATTAAAGCTTGTGCAGAGCAGCTCCTTAGGGAATGCAGTGGAAAGGATTTCCTTTAGAAGGCATTCTTGCCTGATCCCATTGGGTATCAAAATTTCAGTGTTTCCTGCATTGCAGCATATGAACTGGAAACCAGCCAAGGAGGGTTATGTTCCTACATGACAATTCCTCTTCCAACTGCAGGCGTGTACAGCAAGGGAGATTTGATGACTGTGGAAGGCTCCTCACTGATCTTTCAGGCTGCATTTTCATACTTAACTCATTGACTCAAGCAGACACAATACCATGGGGTTTAGGGGTTTGTGGGTGTGTTTGGTTTCTTGTGTGTGTGTGTTTTGTTGTTTGTTGTTGGTTTGGGTTTTTTTGTGTTCCTCAAATACCAAGTCCTCTCTTACTGACCTTGTTCTCGGCCCTGGTGAGGCATTGAGAAACACGGTGTTGCCTAAGTGTAAGAGCTCTCTGGTAGCTTTTTAAGAATTGCACCATGGTGCACTTCTTTCCTGCTAAATGGCTTTTTAACATCAAATATTTCCAGAATGGAATGTTGTCATGAAAAGTTATCAGAATGTTTCTGGTCATTATCTTATGGCAAAATCGGTGAAGTTTTTCCGTGTACAAGATGATTCTGGATAATAAAGAAGCGAGAACTGCTAAGAATAACTAATATATGTTACAAAGTAGTCTTGTAAGCATCCTGCTGTCCTTTCTACTACAAGAAGCAATTCCTTTTTAAGGCATTTGTGTGATATAAGGGACCTGCTTTCTTTAGCAGTTACCAGCCAAACTCAAATTCCTGCACCAGGACTTGCTTGTGCTTTCAGGGAATCTTGGTATGACTCCCGGACCCCCAGTGCATACAGAGCTGTGTCCAAACTGGTGGAGCAGCAAACAATTCTGACAACTTCACTGGGCTTCAGTGAAGTAAACAGCAAAATTGGGAAGTCTAACTATGGCTATTGATGCTTCACAGGTCACATCTGCACACTGTCCAAAAAGAATCTGGGCAACCAGAGCTTAAATTTTACTAATGAATGTTCAAATTTAGGATGGTTATCAGGGAAGATGGGTAGCAGAAAGCATTAGGAAGTGGATAAGGCATCAGGAAAAGAAAATTACTGTTTTAAAAGGACTCACTGCTATCTAATTCCACCCAGAAAACCCCAATCTCTTTTCAGTGGTGGTACATGCCCTTGCGTGGGTTTGTCTCTTTTTGAGAAAAGGTGTTCATCTAGACTCGCAAATGATAATTAATGTTTAGCAGTTGTAGCAAGTGCTGGGAAAAGCAGCCCCTGTGGTAATTGTGGCCTGTGAAGGGCTCGCACGTGCTGTCCGGGCAAACATCCTTGTGGATTGCAGGAGTTAGTGGGTGCTACTCTAGTAACAGTTAAAAGTGAGTATTAACAGTTCATTCTTGTTTAGACCTCAGCAATGCGTGTTTTGTTTAAATAGGTGCAAATGCCATCCAGATGCTTATAAAAGCCTTTATTGCTAATAACCTGGCCAATCAAAGGGCATGGTTAGGCAGTGATGTCATGGTGATATTTAATATTTTACCGCAGAGCGGTGTGCACGGTTCTCCAAAGCTGCCCACATGTTTTCCACCACGGTTGTCCTGTTTGGCCCCTCTTTGATCTCTAAGCTTCTTTTCAGCTTAATGCTGGTAAACGTCCTCTCTTGACAGCCCCCTTTGCTCCTGTCCGCCATTATCTGCTGAAGTTCAGAAACCAGAGCATCACTTCAAACAGCAGAGTTGGGGAGTAGCCGCTCAGGAGAGATTCCTGAGGCATGCACTTCTGGCATAATCATTCAAAGATGTTGGAGCTGGGCTCGGGAGGGGGTTGGACAGAGGTGTATGTGAACACAGAGCTGTGGGGGTTGGCCTCTGGTCACTGGTAAATAAGTGAAGGCAGGTGCCAGAGAGTCTAGACACAGTGATTTCAGTGCTGCTCTGTGGTATCTGATACTCAATATGGGACTTGTCTGATTGAACACTACTGCCTCTTCATTGCACATGCTGCAGTCTTTTTACTGCCTTCCTGTTAAATCAGTAAAAGATGACAATGGACATAGTAAAAGCAGAACAAATTTAATTTTAATATTTCCTATTTGGCAGCAATTACTCTTCCTTTTGAAGTGGCACAAGAAACAATCAAATTAAATGAAGACATAATGGGAAACATGGAACTCGTATGAAACTATTATTTTAAAATTTGAATGGCTTTAATTGAAACTGGATATTTTTTTCTTTTTATAGAGAAGTAGTTCAGTAATTAACAGTGTAATCCCATCTTGTTAAACATTTAATTTCCATGGATTTTGTATTGTGTAAGTAATGAGAATGTTTCCCTTCAAATTATTTGAAGGGTTTTTAAAGGTTTTGTAACAGAAGAGTTGCAGGGGGTGATTTTTGAATGCTCGTGTTGTACTTGTTTAATAGCAATTTTCTTTGTTAATTCCCTCTTATGTGACTGTCAGGCTTAAGGATTTAATAAACTAGGGATTTTATAAGTTCTTAAAACAACCTAGAGAAATCTGATTCTACCTTTTTAAGAAAGGGAGGAAGAAATCAATGATAGCTTTTAAACGAGTACATGAAAGTCTCAGGAAAGACTTAAATAGCTGTGTTGTAATGAAGTTTTTATTTGGGGTTTTTTTGGGTCCCTTTGGAATGACAGCCTTCTATCTGATAATAGGTAAACATACAGAATGGCTGGAGTAAAATACTTTAGAGGGAATTCCTGCAATCCTATTGCTTCTTTTTATTTTCTCCTCTTTAAATGGATTCTTCACCTACTTTCTCTAGCTTTTAATGCATTACAGACTTGTCTTTCCACCAGGGGGCAAGCACACAAATATTTAACAATTAGTTAATCATTAAATTCAATGATTATTTGTTGCTTTCTTGTTCTCCCAGCCCTTTCTGAGCTGCAGTTTTTGTACCTTATGTCCTGCTTATCTGTAGGCTTAGTTGTTTCCTCCTGCAGTAATCTCAGTCTTGTCATCACACTGGTTTGCATTATAATCCAAACATGTCTTATGAACTGAGTGGGTTTTAGAAGCAAACAGGGTGATGTTCCCCAGCCCTGAACTTGTGCAGGGCCTGTCTGCCAGGACTGGAACCAGAGGGAAAAGAAATGGGTTTATTTCAGTTATGTTCATATATTCCAAATGCCATTTCAAAACCTGTTCCTGTTGAACCAAATGAGCCAGGATAGCCAGCCTGTGATGTAATGGACAGTACAGAGCCAGGTGTGTAAAATGATGGCAATCCATAGAATGGGAGCCTTGGGAATCACCTGGGAATTCACTGACATTTGCTGAACAGTTTGAACAGGATTAGAGGTGATTGTCTACTTGCATTAATGTTACCAGAAAATGGGAGTACTGCTGAGGAGTCTGTGGGATGTGGCAGTGTTCAGCTTGAGCTGGAAGCTACAAAGATAAAGAGCAGTGATGCAGGGACAGCTAAATTATGTCTCAATGGAGTAACTCACAGCAAAATAGCAGTAGAATTATTTTGCAATTAAGTATCTGTTTAGAGTCATAATTTTATTAAGCTAATAGGTATTAATCTGACTTTCTGTGGAATTAAGTTGTGGGTTGCTTTTTTTCCTATATTAAATTCACCTAAGTTTTCTAAACAAATTTATGCAAATACTAAAAACTAGTAAAACAAAAATTTCAGTGGTAGCAATAAAATGTAACTAAGCCAAGTTAATTTAAGGTGATGAGTGATTGCCATTTTTGGTGCTTTATAAGGATTATTATTCCTAAAGAATGGAACTATACATGTCATACCCCTGACCTTTGTAACTTCCACTGTTCCTGTAGAAATGCTGAATACTAATTTTTAAAAGAGGTACTGTAGTTGATATCATAACACTGCTTTTCTATTGCTTTGGAAATATTAATGAACCGAGTGTGCTTGTGTTTCTTGGCAGTTAATGAAGATGCTTTTTGAATGTCCTGATGAGCGAGTTGACCTGGAACTTATTTCTTTCTGTATTAACCTTGCTGCCAACAAGAGAAATGTGCAGCTTATCTGTGAAGGTAACTGGACTGAGATTTTGGTGGGGGTTTGGAGATAACAACACTTCATATATTTTCTTTTATTATACTTACCTATGTAAATTATGTATATTTGAGTTAGTTGTAAATGTATATATGTGTTTTTAAAAAATAAAATGCATGTATTTGGGTAATGATTGCAAGCAAATGGCCACATCCTCCTCACATTTGCCCTTGGTGGCAGGAATGACACTTGAGGGAGTTGCCCACATCCCTTGTACATGCACACAGTTCTGAAAAACAGGCTGATTACATTGCTATGGGAAACTGTGGCTGTATGGAGACATCAGGGGTTTATTCTGCCTTATGCTTAAAATCCATCTTTGACTGATTGGTGTTTCACCTGCCAGTATCAAATGAACAGCAGTGATGTCTTTCAGTTGCATCTTTCCATAATTTTTTTATTATAATTGAGCTTCTTTTGAGTTCTAATATTTTGGTTCATGGTCTAGATAGTTCTGCACTTCTTAGTTTTGCAGGTAGTACTCTGGATTGCTTTTAAAGTTTCATTAATTTTATACCAGCAGTTTTAAATGAAACAATATTACTCAGTAGCTCCAGCTTTCACTCATGCTCAACATTTTCCCTAGGAACTGCTGCAGTCAATTATTGGCCTTCAGAGGGGACAATTGCAATCAAGAGATTCTATGGCCTGAAATTCCACTTTAAAATTCTGTGCATAGCTCTGCAGAAAGGGGGAGCAGGGAGATTCAGTTTTATATTAAAGATGAAACTCAGACCAGCAGCACCTTTTGGGTAGGAAGGGTGATCTTTTGGAAGCATAATGTTAACACTGGGATTTGCTCTGTGCAGTCAAGGACTTCAGATCTGTTCCCATGCATTGATCTTTGGTAAATAAACTTTTAAAAGCATAACAAAGTATTTATTCCATGGAATGGGGAGAGAAATCTCTGTACCTGGACTAACTGCTATGCACTTTTTCATTGTAACTTTTAAAGCTTAAAGCATATTTTTGGGTGCATGTTGGTTTTTGATCAGGCAATACTTTCCTTTTCTTTTTTAAATTTTTTTTTTTTAATTTTTTTGAGGATTTTCTAAGTGTTTGTTTCTTTTCAGGAAATGGTTTGAAAATGCTCATGAAGCGGGCCTTGAAGTTTAAGGACCCGTTGTTAATGAAGATGATCAGAAATATTTCACAACATGATGGACCAACTAAAAGCCAGTTTATTGTAAGTATTAGGTCTTACCTAATGTGATCTCTGTTTTTTATCCTGCTGGAAAAGACTGGCTCCAGAGAGCTGCCATGGTTTGTTTTGCAGGGTGTCCAATTTAAGTTTCCTTGTCTATCCTGGGGTGATTTATGTTTTGTTTTTTAAGGCTATCTCAGCTGCTAGATCAGAGTATGGATCCCCCACTATGGGGAAAACAGATCTTAAGCCTTATCCAGTAAGTTTGAAAACAAACACCCAAACCCAAACAAACAAACAAACAAGCCCAGCTGCTGGGGTGAACATCATAACAATCAAGTTATCCTAAATTTCTGCTTTTGGACTTAGAGAGAAAAATCTGATGGTCTCCCCACCCCCCTAAATACTTTCATTTTAAATATTTAATATTTAAATATTGATCCTGTAAAGCCACCCTTTCAAAAGAAAGGAGGAAAATGCACCATTCTAATCATGGAGATTTTAAACATACTCTTAAAATGTGGATCGAATATCAAATTGTCTTAAAGCAGAATTAAGTGAGTAAGTAGAAGCCATTATTCCCCTGTTTGTATCCTCAGAAAATCTTGTAGTTATTTATTAAAATATTTAGGTAAAGAACTCAATTGCTGCCACTACTGCAGAATGGTTTTCTGTATCTTCTTTTTTTTTCTTTTTTTTTCTAAGAGCTTCTTTAAATTCTGTGTTGTAGTAACTACTTTTGGAACTTTAAAACAAATGATCCACGTCCCTTGAAAGTGAAAGGATGGAGAGGAAGGGTGCTGAAATGTTTTCTTGTATTATTCATCAACTGAAATTGAAATTGCCTTATTAGTCCTTATTTCAGGAGCAAAATCTCTTTAGTTTTCTTTTGGGAGGCAGCTTTTGGCTGAGATGTGAGTTCTTCAGAAACCCAGACTATTCCTTTGTAATGGTTGTTGCTGTATTTTTTTCAGGAATATGTTGGTGATTTAGCAGCTCAAGTATCAAATGATGAAGAGGAAGAATTTGTGATTGAATGCCTGGGAACACTTGCAAATTTGACCTTACCAGAGCTGGACTGGGAACTTGTGCTGAAGGAATACAAACTGGTTCCATACCTCAAGGACAAGCTAAAACCAGGTCTGGACAAAGTTGGGCTGGGCTTCTAAAGCAGAATCTCTCAAAGAATATTTAGAGTGCTCAGAGTAGAGTCTATTTACCTTTATAATTTGTGGTTGTTTAGGAAAACATAACACTGCAGAATAGAATGTCTGCAGATAAATCCACAACTGCCAGTAAATGAAGAATTCCTGAGGGAGGTAACCCTTCCTGTTCCTGCCTTCTGCCCCAGCAGGTTCTGCCGAGGATGACCTTGTTTTGGAAGTGGTGATCATGATTGGGACCGTGTCCATGGATGACTCCTGTGCTGCTCTGCTGGCCAAATCTGGAATCATCCCTGCACTCATCGTGCTTCTCAACGGTAAATTGGCCGTGTTTGAAGTGACCTGTGCACAGCAGGAGCTGTTCCTGACATTGCTGTTTGCTTGCAAGGCAGGGGTTGGTGTTTGTATGAGTTTGGAGGAGCAGTTACTCCATTAGTGATAGATTCTGGGTTTCCCAAACCTTCACAACTCTTCGGCTGTCAAAAGTTTCCATTTGTGAAATTTGAAATAGTGGTAGAATTTTTTTTCTCCTTGCAGCTCAGCAAGAAGATGATGAGTTTGTCTGCCAGATCATCTATGTATTTTATCAGATGGTGTTCCACCAAGCCACCAGAGATGTCATCATCAAGGAAACACGTATCTTTTGACAGATTAAGCATCTAGAATTGCAGCACTTAATTTTCTGAGATCATGAGGTTACTTGCAAGAGAAACAGAAGTCAAACACCAGCTTGCTGGTGTTTGACTTCTGTTTCTCTTGCAGTAACCTCATGATCTCAGAGGTTTATCTGTAAATGTTTATTTCAGGTACTGTAAGATTACCAGTAAAGATTAAAACTTAGTATGCTTTGACACAGGGAGGGGAATAGAAGGGGGATCACTGGACCAGCTGACTCATTAGTTGCTATCCAGTCTGATTTACTGTCTGAGTTTGTTTTCGAATCATAATGAAATTCACAGTTCATAGAAGAATATATGTACAGCATAGGCAAACTTTTTGCATTGCACCATTATACAAATATGTGGCATGGTCTGAAATTTGGGGGCCGTTAACTGAATGTTAAATTTTATTGAAGCATTCAGAATGGGTTGAATTAGCCCTGGGAGGGATAGCAAGTTAGTGATTACATTGCTAACAATACAAAGAATACTTCTTCATGTTCTTTTTGCCTTTAATCTCCATGCAATATTTGAGAAATCATTTGGGTGGTTGTTCTTGTTGTTTGTGTCCTGTTTGGATTCCTAGGTTGCTAGCTTTAAAAAATTAAAGTAAGAAGTTGCTAATTCTGGAATGATAAACCACCAACATTTGAAAAATACTTTCTTGCTACATGAGTTGAAAAATTCCTGCCTTTGCTTCTTAGTGAAATTTGCAGTTTGAAGAAGCCAGGGTTGTGAGGGGGGAAAAATGTTTTTCTCCTTAACAGTTGCTTTGCAGAAGCCCCAGCCTACCTTATAGACCTGATGCATGACAAAAATGCTGAGATCCGCAAGGTTTGTGACAACACTCTGGATATCATTGCGGTAGGTCTGACTTCCTTTATCCCTCCACAGCCTCCTAACACAAGAGAATTCTAAAATAACTAAATAGATTGCAATTTGAAAGTATTTTTCTGGTGCAACTTTCTAATCATATGGATAAAAGATGAATTTTCAGAGCACAATGACAATCATTAGGCTGTGCATCAAAAAGTGTATGTACTTTGAAAATTCATACAAGTTAATTTGACACTTTTTAAAAGTGCTTTTAGACTTTAATAAATTAATCACATTACATAAGTGTGCCAAGCTTTCATTATTTCTTAGTTCTCCAGACAAATGGCTCTTGTTACCCAGCAGCTTTATTCAGCTTCTCTACATTGCCTGATGCCAGTATTTGTTTCAAAAAGAAAATGTGGCAGTGATCCTGATGCTGGCTGTTCTCTGCTGGGGGAACACTCAATCTAATATTGTCTTCACCTTTTGGATAGGTTTCCTTTGGGTATATAAAACAGTGTGTTCAACTATTCATGATCACAGTAAACTTTGGGGACAGTTGTATTACACTGCTAAATTGGAAAAAAGAAAGAATAGTAAATTATCAGGTCCTGATGAGGGTTGTAGGGACTGTACATCCTTTTGGGTATAGAGTAGCTGTTATGAAATAAAATTTTGTAGTTGAAGACAATTTAACTGAGTCAAGAGCAGCAGTACCTTTGTCTCCCTATTGCTTTTTCAGTCATCTACACTGTTCCTTTTTCAGTTCAGTTATCCGTATTGCAGCTTGTTCTCTGGGAAGTGTAAAGCCTAACTTACACTGCAAAATACTGTAAATAGTCTTGTTTGCCCTCTTCTCTCATACTCATTAATAATGTCTTCTAATTAATTAGCCCCCTTAAACCAGTAAAACTACATAAGATTTTCTGAACTGGAGTTCTTTTTATCTGGCTCTGTTTTTTCTTCATGGAGGTATGGAATGAAGATTTGCTCCAGTGGCAGAGTTGCTGTTGCTATTCATTAAGGACTAGATTTAAACTCAGATGAATTTGCACTGAGGACTTATTTATGATGGACATCATGTTCAGCTTAACACGATCAGCTATTTCTAGGAACATCTCCAATCTCCAGTGGAAGCAGTGGAAGAATTTTTTTTTATTTTCTGGGTGGGGCTGGACAATCTGAGTGCATCCAACACTTTTTTTACCTTGGGGCCAGTTCAATTTCCAGGTCACTCAATTTCCAGGCATGCTGGTTTGTGTGGGGAACCTTTACAGTGAGGTGTGTTGTAATATCTAGTTAGTGAAAAATTGCTAGTAATATTATTAAGCAAAATTTATAGAATCAAGAAGAATAAACATACCAAAATACAGCTTCATATTCAATATGAGTAAAATGTACTTGGCATTTTTTCCCTTCCTAACAACACGAAGTCTTTATGCTCACCATGAGTCAGTGAGGAGCACTAAGATAATGGATGGGAAAGACTTCTCAACTTGCAAAAAGCACTGGACAGGACTTTCAGGGCCTTGAGGAAGAATAAAGGGAAGAAATAATTTGTTACTGTGGAGGAGGACACAACAAAGATACTGAGAGCAGCTTGCATGGTGGTAAATTATATTTTTCATTGCTTGTGGAGCAATGCCACACCTAAAATGGTGTTAGCTGGTGAATTAGGAGAGTTCCTTTTCCAAGAAGGTCTTTCTGGCCTCATTATATGGGTATTTGGGTTATAAGTTGCATAAACACCATGGCCCTGAATAAGGGGAACAGAAAGCATCATGTGCTCTCTTTTCTGGAAGACAAAGAGAAGCATTAACTATTTGATTGCTTTCTTAATGATGTTGGAATCTGGTTGCACTTGTGTCTCTCAGTACAAAAAACCACAAGCAGAAAAGGCAACATATTCAAAATAACGATGGTAGGAAATACAAGAGAGGAAGTTATCAGAAGCTCAGATCTTGATATGTGTTAAAGGAATGTTAAAGCAGGCAGTAAACACAGAGGTGTTT
The DNA here is from genome assembly GCA_013400215.1 of Cisticola juncidis. Classification (NCBI taxonomy): domain Eukaryota; kingdom Metazoa; phylum Chordata; class Aves; order Passeriformes; family Cisticolidae; genus Cisticola; species Cisticola juncidis. The sequence goes on along the minus strand of VXBR01002514.1, from coordinate 77,678 downwards.
GGCTATGGGGCAGTTTTACACCAGCAGTGCCTGCTGAGGTGTCTGAATAGTCTCAAAGAGTGGTGGAACTTCTTATCTGTGCTAAATCCACAAGAAGCAAACCTGCACTTTTCACTCTTATTGCACACATGCTGACAGGAATAGGTCCTCTGATGGAAATCAGAAAATAAATGTTGGGGAGTAGATTTGAAAATAATTTCTACTCAGGGAGACAAATGCTTCTTTCACTCATCAATGAGCTGTATATACTGTGATTGAAATAGCACTGGAGAAAATCACATGGTTTATAAGCCTTAGGGGAGAAATGCTTTCTGTAGTAAAGTAATTGTCACAGAAATTATGGAAATGTTACACTAGTGATGATTTGTTTAATATAGCTTGGCTGGACTGTGCCACTGATGAACTGAAACAGATGTGCTGCTTTAGCACAGTATATACTGGGCAGTCTCAGCTTTGTACTGGGAGAAGCAAGATGTCCCTTTTGTCAAAAAAAGTCTGAGTTGGTGATTTAGGAATGCCTCAGTCACAGTCATGTGCTGAGCTTTGGCAGCAAGCAGCCTGTTCAGTGTGCTGTACCCCTAAAGTGGGGCAGCTCTCAAGGCTCAGCTCAAAGCCTGGAATCAGCAGCTGGTATAGGAGTCTCAAGCAAATTAATTTCTGTTTTCCCCTGCTTCAGAAGCCTGGACAACTGCAACTCCCAGCATGTGGAAAGACGTGTCAGCTTACTTGGGATGGTTTTATTCTGTTCACCTTAGGCAACATTATCAACAGCCAAGGGGGCTGCTAATCTCTTGGGTTTCTTACTCTTTTTCTGCTCCTGTCTCAGTTTTATTGCAGTCAAATATTTTCCTCATTTATTCAAAGGATATTTAATTAACCATCATCAGATCCTAGGACTCTGTAGTCTGACTCTCCTTGTCTCCCCCAGTTTTCCTCTTCAGTGCCTTTTCAGCTTGGAATCCAGACCTGCTGTACCATCTTGTTTCTCTTACGATCAAGAATGGCTCACAATACTTCCTGCAGGAGTAAAAACATCATTTAGATAGTTACAGCATTGTCCATGGCATTTGGCAAGGGCCTCGTGCCTGAGGTGTTTTTCCAGCTCTCATTCTTCACCCTGGGTATTTGTAATGAATGGCAAATAATGTTTTCCTTTTAGGGAATCCATTGTTAATGAACAGCTTGCGTCTTTCTGTGTTAGCTAAGCTCCCTGGTAGAAACCCTCCATGTTGGGAATGCTGGAATTTCACATCAGCAGCAGGAATGTGCTGTGAACCCTCTGTGCTCTGGGATTTGGGGCCAGCTGGATGAGATGTTGGCCAGCTCTCTTAGAGTCAAGGAAGAGCAGGCCACGGGGATTTGGTGTGGGCTTTATTTGAATAGGCAGCATGCTCTGAAAATAGATAACCTTTGACTCCAGCTTGGTGTCCTCTTTCCATGAAGGGTGCTGTAGTCACTCCAGGAAGAAGGGTTGTCCCTCCACTTGACAGGACCCCTTGCTGTGGTGCATCTGTTGCTCTGTTATCCTGTAGCAACATGGAAACAGAGGGGTGGGTGGAAGGGGCAGGGGCTGCAGATGAGCTGCTGGAGTTTCCTGGTCATTGTTCAGTTTGCCAGCAGTCTGCTTTGGTGCTGGTTGCTTCTTGTGGCTTTGCCTGCAGCAGAGAGACCACAGGCAGCTTTAGATAGGGCAAGAGTGTCCTGATTGTCTTTGCCTTCACATAAAACCTGCCTTGGACAGATTCCCTTTCAGCACTGCTGCTGCTCTATGGGTTTGTAGGACAGGGAAGGTGAGCCAAACCACTGATGTGTTACTTACATAACAGGTTACCAGTAAGATATCTTACATTTCTCCACAAACAAGGGAAAAAAGGTTTCTCTAGTCTGCTACTGCCAATAGAGGAGCTTGGAGGGTGCCCTACGTTTTATGAAGCCACCTAAATTTAGAAGGTATCAGTCTTTTCTTGCCTTGCCACTAGTTTTAGCTCCCAGATTTCTGTGAGCCTCCTGTCAGAATACATTTATAGTAATGAAGCTGATTGTGAAGCAGTGACTCCAGGTTGCACAGGTGTAAGAGGTGGAAGGATTTTTTTTTCCTGGCCTATGAAGGAATTGCCCTGCAGTGGTGCTTGCCCTAAGGTAGGTGTGGTAGACACCTGCAGAAGGTGATCCCTAACATCTGTTTCTCACCTTGGTTTACAGAGGCACAGAATTAAAACAGCCTAACTTTTGAATAGCTAGACAAGATAAATCTTTTCTTTCTTAATGAATGGTTAATTTAATCTTTCATGTAAACATTAGGTTTTTAATGACGAATGTAACAAATCACTAAGTAGAGCCTTGAACATAATGAGCACTCTACTTATTGTACTGCAGTTTCAGTTCAGTCTGAAGAATCACATCAAATGAACCCTATTACAGACCCAATTAAAGGGCAACCACATTAAAGTGAAAAGGAAAATCTGTTTTTCATCAGCTGTGAGAGAACACAAAGCAGATCTGTGTAGCTCTGTGTTATCCTATAGTGTGTTAATCAGATACAAGGTGTGACGGAAGCCAGTGACAAAGGGGACCCTGATAGGGAACAGACACGCTCTGATAATGGGCCAGTTAACGCTTCATAATATTTCAATGGTTCAGTAGTAAACAAAGCTGGAAGCAGAACTTCAAAAAGGATGGCACATTCCTCCCTGAGTCAAGCCATACATCTTCTATGACACTTCGGGATTTATGGAAACCGAATGTTAAAAACAGTGATGTCAGGGAGCTCCAAAGAGAATAAAATCAGCTTTCAGAATTCCTGCTTTCAAGTTTCTGACCATGACTGGTGTTTGAGGGGGTTGGTGTTGGAAAATAGGCACATTCTGTTCACCTTTCATTCTCCCTTGCAGTGCTTTTCCAGTAGCCTAGCATTTGAAAGGACTGGAGGGCTCAAAGCTATAGCTGTATCTCTATCATTTTTAGTTTTCTGGTTTCATGTTTGCAGAAATTCCCTTGTAAAGGAGTGCTTCATGTGTTTAAAAACCAAAACCCAATCAAAACAACAACAACAACAAAAAACTCCACAAAGCAATAAAAAAAATGTTTTAATAGTTCAAAATATAATTACTGGAAGACTTGCAGTGTTTTAGGGAATTGTTTTGTTCTAAATGGCTTTAATTTGGATTCTTTGTGCCTTTTGGCTGTAGTCCTGCATTTACAGCTTTTCTTCCACTCTGCTGTTATTCCATTAATCATTTACCCCATGGTGCTTCTGCATATTTCCGTGGAAAATCTACACACATATTCCTGATCTAGCACTACTTAAATGAACTTTTTTTTTTTGTGCCGAGGCTATGTAAATCATTCTAGATTATTGCAGATCTTCCTTTTCTGTGATTGCTGCCAGAATGAAACTCCTGACAAAACTATCATTGATCTAGTTCTGGTGCTGTCACTTCTTTGTAACATTTGTACCTTGCTTTTCTTTTTTCACTGGCAAGGAACAAGAAGAACAAAGTTGCTAAAGTACTTGAATGGTTAAATTGTGGTTTTTAAGTAATGTGCTGTTCAATTCCTAATACCATTTTCCAAAATTTAGATGAATGATTGAGGAAAAATACCTGTGAGTCTTAAACCTCTTAATATAGGATGAGAAATGTAGAATATATTGGGCTATTCTGCCCTGCTGTCATCTGAGGGAAAAGTCAGAATCTGAGAAATGTTAACTGATTTTTGCAGGAGGGTGTAAGAAGGTGATGTCTGTTTCTGACAGACATTCAGCATGGTCAGCCAGTGGTGTGAATGGAACTCTGACGTTAGGAAGTGGGATACATTTAGGGTTGTAAACTTTGGGAATATTCAAGTGTTTTCAAAGTGCATTGATGGTAAATGTGAATGAGGTGATTTAGCTGATGGCCTTTTGGCTTTTGAGAACTTGGAAAAGTAAACGGGATAATGTAAAAGGGATTCAGCTTTCACAGAGGTTAATCTAATTAGCTGTTTGTTAAATTTGTTTATTTTCCTCTCCTTCTTTGCAATCATGACTTCTGGGAATAGTGTTCTTGAGAGTGCAGTGTGATTTCTGGCAGTTACAAGATGTTTCTCTAAAGCTTGTAAGTAATTCCCAACTGCTGGAGGCTGACATAAGAGCCAGCCCAGGGTTTAGCTCTGGCAGATGCAGCACAGGAGCAGTTCCAAGGTGCTGGGCAGACGTCATCACTGAAAGTCCTGCCTTGTCTTTTTTTATGGGTTATTTTATAAAGCTCAGTGATGAGCTTGCTTTTTCCAAGTTTTTACTGTTACTTCTAGTTTTTTTTCTTTTTAATCAAGAGTGGAAATAAGGGGGGGAAAAATCAAGAAATAACCTGAGGTTTTCTTTTCCAAACAGTGTTTGTTGGGTTTTGGTCTTGTCTTTTCTCCCTCCCTAAGGCTGCAGTAATACTGACAGACAGAAAGTGGAATTTTGCTTCCCTAGGCAGTGAGGGTATCTGCAGATCCCACAGGTGATACCTACTCTGGGAGTGGAAGTTGTGCAAGACACCAGGTTTTGGACAGGATCACTGAACAGGAGTGCCAGGATGGTGGCAAGTGGAATTAGCAAGGTCTAGGAATTAGTGTTGATCAGAGGTGGAATTGGAGAAACTGAGAATAATGAAATCTTTCATGTTCTAGGTACTTGTTGGCAGTATCAGAGAAGCTTTGCCAGACTGGCAGGGCCAGCTGGCTTTTGTGTTATCCACCAGTCCAAAGGTGGAAAAGGCACAGGGCAGAGAGTGTTATCTGTGGAACACATATGATAGCAATGAAAACAAGGCTGGCTGAATATTAAGTCAGTGTAAAACCTCAGTTCAGACTATAGGACTTCCAGAAGTTTAACCTGAGCTGCTAAGCCAGCTGATTCTGCCTTCTCTGCCATTTTATGGCCTGTGGTTGTAGACAGCTCTACTTTAGCATGTCTAGCAGCAGCAGAAATTCCCACTTCCACAACCAAGGTATTGTCACTAATTGTGTGTCATCTTCCTGTTCAGGGCTCAGTAAAGCAGATTTTTAAAGCTGTAAACTACTCCAGTTTATCTCTGTGAGAAAAGTCTGTCTAGATCATGTGTTAACCACCATGAGAGTTAAGAAATTATTTTGAACTTTTCTCTCCTTTTTAGTTAGGTTAGAAGAGAGTGGAGTGGGATGTATTTCTTAAGGATATTTCTTCCCACAAGAAAAAACATTCTGGTTAGGGATGCTATTCTTGCTCACAATAGTTTGGTTTAAAAAAGCACACATGGTGCATTATTTGTGACTATTCCAAATTGGTACTTCCTGCAGATTTCCCATGTTGATCAGCTTTGTAGAGATAGCTGGGCCTATCTTCCCAGCAGGATTGAGGAACTGAGAGTTATCCATGGTTGGTGCTCCCTCTGTGGAAATCACCAGCCCCCAAAATCTGCTCTGTTTAGAAGCTGAAGAGCTGATTGCAGTGACCATAGGCTATGTCACCTCATGCTGGTGTTCTTTACATGAATGTCACATCACTTGAGTGCAATTAGGCTGTAATCCAGATTGAAATTTCATGCCTGCATGCTTTTCCAGAGTGACTGGGCTATATCCTGTTTTACTCAGCTTTCTGGAGAAGTTCCCCTCAGAGTTTACTTGTCTACCATTTTTGTGGTTGTTCAATGTTATACACAAAATTTGTCATGAAGTTGAAAACTAAATTCTTGCTGGAGCTCATGGAAGAAAAGAAATTTTTTGGTTTTATCACAGCCTTTTTTCTTAATAGATTTTTTTAGTAACCATTTGCTGCTAAGGAAATGTTCATCTAATGAAGATGTGCAGGGTATTTGGACAGTGTTAATAATTATTTACTAAAAATTCCCTGAAGATTGGCAGTAATTGGGTTTTAATTAAACCAAATGAGGAGACTGATGATAGAGCTGTTCTGTTCAAAGCAGGAGTTTTTTCTGGATGGTGTAAAGTTCCTAACCATGAAGGGAAGATTGTACTGCTGCATCACAAACCAGAATAATGCCCAATGCTTGCAAAATCCCTTCTTTGATCAAAGAACATGCAGCTGAGTGGAGCATTTCAATCACTGGGCCCTGAACTTGCATCTTTTGCTGATGTTGAATTCCCCTGCCATTTCCTGTTACACCAGCTTTGTCTGTAGCTCATCCTAAAGCACTGTGTGGTGATTTTTACCAGGAATATGATGAGGAATGGGCTAAAAAAATCCAGACGGAGAAGTTCCGGTGGCACAACTCGCAGTGGCTGGAGATGGTGGAGAGCCGGCAGATGGACGACAGCGAGCAGTACCAGTATGGGGACGACCCCATTGAGCCCTACATCCATGAGAGGGACATCCTGGAGAGACCTGACCTCTACTACAATGCAGGTAAGGCAGCACCTGCCCTGCTTAGCACTGGGATTGCCACCTCTGCATTTGCAGGGGAGCTGGAGCTGGGCTTGACTCAAACCAGCAGGAAGTTCCTGTTTTGTGGCAGTGGGAGCAGCACTGATGCCAGCCAGGGATGGCCTTGTCCTTGTTGGGGTTGATACCTTGGAGTGGCTGCCTAGAACAGAGGCTAGACAAGATTAAGAGAATAAAAGAGAAAAAAATATTGAAGGCCTTCAATAGGTACACCTTGGGCACTCAGAAGCCTCCCAGAGGGGCTACACCCAAGGTGGACAATGGTCAGGAGTTTTCAGACAATTATAAGGTTGGTCCATTTACATATCAGGGGTTAATCCTCCAATTACAGCTTCAGGTAATGGAGTCACATACCCCCAGTTTGCTCCCTCAGTTCACTGTTGTTTGCATTTCTCAGGGCCTGAGGCAGTGAGGTGTCCTTGAGTTTCAGGCCTGGAGGCATTGTTTTGTCTCCCCAAAATGTGAAGACAGCAGCTAACACTATATGGCATTCAGAGTTATACACTAAAGCAGTATAGGATTTGAAAAGTATAAAAGTTAAAATCCTAAGGCATCAGTGTGTTAGGGAGGGATTAAATACTGCATATCCATGATTTCCGGAGATGTTACAGGTCTGCAGTATGAATATGAGTAGCCCTGTCTCGGAGAGCTGAGGGACCATGACAGTGGAGTCAAGTAAAGGTGGCCCAGCCTTCTTCTTCCCATCTATTTCTTGTGTCCATAGATTGTTTCCTCTGTAAACAAAAACCTTCTCTCATCCCTGCTAAATTCACAGCTGTGGAATTTGTGCTGAATTTTGTTGTGCCTATTGTGTTGTGTAATGGGATTTTTATTGCAGATACTGATGAAAGGCTTCAGTTGAGTCACAGCAAACTTCAGTAGATTCCTTAGCAGAGGCCATCATTTCATGACTTCAAACTAATCTATCTGGATGATTTTTGCTGTTGTATATCTAGGATTTAGGGAAGCATATGAATCTCTTCTGTAAATGCTGATTTATCAAAGCCAGTGTTGCCAGCTGTTCAGGAGGATGGTTCAAAAAAACTTTGCAGGGGACAATAATAATTTAGCATTGAATTAATGTCTTCATAATTTTTTGTAACTAGGAGTTGGCTAACAGTCTCAGACTTGCGGGTTTAGATCCTTCTCAAACACCTGGAAAACTCAGGGCATGAATTTTTGCCTTTTTTTGGAATTGCTGGGTTTAAGTCTGTGTTTTCCATTTTCCACATAAGTGTCCAGTCCTCTGCCGTGAAGCATGAGTCACAAAACTCTGAGACTCCAGATCAGTTTGCAGGAAGAGTAGTTAGAAAAACAAAACCACTAAACCCCATCATCTTCACTCAGAGTTGCTGCAAGAAAATAATTGTGCAAGATCTCAGTAGCATTTCAAATACTGTTCTCAAAGGATATCAGAACATAAGGTTTCTTTTTCTTCTGCCATAGCAACTTGCCTCTTTACTGTCATTTTTTTTCCCTTTTGGATTTTTTGTGTTGGAATTTATACTGACTGGGAAGGAAAGGTAGAATTCTGGTGATATGTTCTGCAGATGTTTGAAATGTGCTTTTGTTTTTAAAGGTAGCCCTTTTTAAAGAGTGATTATATTCAAAAGGTAGATTCACTTCTCAGGTTCATTGCAACAAGTGTCAGTAATTGTGTGCTTCTGCAATTTCCTAGACTTCAACTTTTGAAATGTGGCATCTCAAATGGGACATAATATTCCTTTGAAAAGGGAACAGATTAAGGTACCAATTGGAGCAAGGATTTGAGTTCTGAAGGACAGATCATTACTTAGTGAAAAATACCCAAACCCACCAAGAGTACAAGTCTTTGTGCAGTCAGAAATGAAATACTTGTATTTCAGTTTGATAATTTTAGAAGTGATCTACACTGATGGCTGACACTCAGTACAAGTCCCACGTTGACCATAATCATTTTTGAGCTCGCTGATGGCAAGATGAGTTCCTTATTTCATGACAGGCCAATCTCTCTCTTGCACAGTAATTTAAATCTACATGAAAAATGTGGTAGAATCTCTGAAGTTACCTTCCTGAGCTCAGTGTCTCTCCTCCTTTGAAAGTACATAACCTAATTTATGTTGAAATGTACATAACAACAGATGTCCTTTAACTGTGTAATCACATTTTCTGCAGCTGATGCTATCCATGTGCTTTCATTTTCCTATAAATTCATGTGAGCCATAACTCTGAGTGTTATGGTTTGACTGTTAACACTCTTGATTGAAGACACTTTAAGTAGTGGTAGCAGTAGCCTCAGAGTTAAAATGTAGTGCTTGCTTTAGTGATACAAAGACAGACGTTATTTTTAAGTTTCTCTGCTCTCAAAGAAGAGTTTTAACCTAGCCTGACTATTTAAAATGCAGAGTCACTTAAATGGACTGCCATCAATCTGAAGTGCTGCAGGTATAAAAGTGATTACAGTCCTCTTCCTTTCAGTTCAGTGGAGCACACAGACCAGGAGGTGAGACAGAAAAACGCAGTACAAGTCTTAATAAAGGCCATTTCAACTTTCCTTTCACTTCTTTGGACATTTTCTATTTGTGTGATGTCACGGGGCACCCGTGTCCTGCTGAACATGCTGAGAGACAGGAATATTGATCCCTGCCAGATCACCTGCTTGTCAAGTCATCCTCCTTCACATACTGCACACACATGTCTGCAATTAGAACATGGCTGTGTAGGGCAATCTGAATCTGCTAAAATGTCATCTGATCATGGCTGGCATTTCTCATTTCAATCTGCTGCCTTGCATTCAGTCGCTTTCCCATGAGGTATTATCTTCTAAATGAATCTCTGTAGCACCTCATCAAATGTCTGTTAAAAATCTAGATGTGTCAATTCTATTCCTTTTATCACTTGTCACTATATTATCTTCAAAAAACATCAGGTAAATTCATAAAGCACAGGGAGATTTGTTTGAATGCCAGAGTCGTCATCTCTAAGCCCTTGTGTCTGTAAGTAACTTTCCATCGCTTCCTGTGCAGGCAGTTTTAGTAGTTTTGAAACCACAGAGGTTAAGCTAAGTGGCCTGTGACTCCCTGGATCTTATCTCTCTTGCTTTAAAGTGGAATGGCATTTGTAACTTCCTAGTCATTAGGAATCCCTTTCTTCCCTCTCTTAAACTCTTAATGTATCAGTCTGGATGTACCTGTTTCTGCCCTGGTTTTATGGGGATGCTTCAAGTCTGGAATCGTTTTCATACAGTAATGGAGACAAACTGATGTAGGGTCTGTTTTAATGAAAGAGCTTGTTTTATCTGATTAGAGCCTAATACTAATTACCAAGTAAGAACTGTGTCCTTAATACTAAAAAGAAATGTGTTTTGTGAATGGGAACAGCAAAGAGTTAAGCGGGGCTCTCATTCAGCTGGGGTCAGTTCAGTGGCTTTACTTCAAAGACACTCTCTGGATTTACACTGATGTAACAGAAGGGAGATGTTAGCTCCTGATTTTCTTTTCCTCATAAAGCAAGCAGAGACTGTGAAGCCTTTAGGAATACTTCTGGCTTTACAAATGTCTGCGTCTTCATAGTCCAGTGTTGTAATGTAAAGGAAGCACAAAAAATCTGTAATCTGTGTTCCTGAGAGGATATCACGTGAAAAGCCTGCCCTTGTTGGAAAGAGTTCTGAGATATTAAAAGATGGACAAGATAAAAAAAATAAGTTTGAACTCACTTTCTTGTTCTCAACTTCTCAACAAGTTTGAAGAGATACAGTGGTGCAGTGTAGAGTCTGAACAATTATGACCTTTGCTGCTTTTTTGTTTTTATGCTGCTGGCCAAGATTAATGCTTTATCTTTTTGATTACTTGTTCTCTGGGCTTACTTTGATGGGTAAGACAAGATTTGTCATGAAATAATTTTATAGGCTTAAGGAAGAAGGTCTAAGAATATTTCTTAAGTACAGCATTTTTCAGGACAGTGGGCTGGAGTCCCTGTAAGGATTACTTAGTAATTGAGGTTGCTGGGTTTCAGTATTATTGCTGATTTTTGTTCCTCACAGAAATATTGTAAGTTAAATTCCTGATGAATTGCTAAAAGGAACCAGGACAGATGGTTTTGCCCAGTTGCCCTCAATCCTGCTCCTTTACAAGTCACTGTGTTTTGTTTTTCTAGATGGGCTGGTAGCCCCTGACGGAGCAGTGAGTCCGGATATCTTCGGGGATTACCAGCTTCAGAATGGAGACCTGATTGGGCAGCACCCCTTCTCTGGCAAGTAAGTTGCTCCTAATAAAGAATTCTTATCCAACAATAACTCTTCAGGTTTCTTTATGGGGCTTCATTTGTAGTGCTCAGTAATTTTTGCCCCCATAGCAGTAAGAGTGATTTACACTGCACAAGCAATTCTGGTCTGTTGTCTGAATCATACTTCTGTTTTAACACCCTAACCCTGTGCTGTAATACATGCCAGCTTTGCAAAAGCTGGAAGAGAACAATAACACAGAACACACCACCTGTTATGACAGCGACTCAAATGCTCTTCAGACACTGAGAAACACCTAAAGAAAGGACTGAGATGCTGACTACCCAGATGATGTTTGTTTCCAATATTCTTAAATTCAGAAGAAGTCTTTCAGCTGCTGTGGGTCTGGAGTTTTTTGGCGTTTTTCCATTAACCTAAGTCTTCCCAAGGTATTCTCAGTTAGATTCCCGAGGGCACTTTGAACATGGGCTCTAGGAGCAAAAGGGATCAGCTTTTACTGATATTCTGGGAGATTTGAATTTTTCCTCTGGTCAAAGACCTCTCCTTCTCCATGCTGGCAAGCTGTTCCAGTTTGAACTTCTGAGTAAACTTCTCCTATGAGTTCAGAATTGAAAATACTAATTTCCAAGAATGGAATCTTTCCCAATCCTGATGCCGTAGAGTTTAGGAAGTGCCTTTTATAAAGCATGAATTCTGTGCACTCATGAGCAGGAAATAGTTCAAACACTTGATAGTCGAGGTACAGGATCCAGCTATCTGGATATGCCAAGCCCTGGGGCTGAAGCTGCTTATTTCCAAGGAAGAATGTTCTTTTCACCACTAACAACTTCAGTCACCATTTGTAAAATGTAAGTTATTCACAGTATGTACAGTTGAAGCAAAAAAGATTTTTCTCCCTTACTTTGGCTTCTTGTAATTAATGGGTGGTGGACAGTTACTTTTGTTTGTTTATTCTACCTGTGATGCACCAGAAAGCTGAACGTTGAGTAAGGGTTGGAGTGCTGGTAACATTTTTAAGGATAAATTAAAATTGTCCTTAAAACTAACATGCTCAGGGAAAAAAAAGCAGGATTTGAGATGGATCTTCTAGAAAAAAGTAAATATTTATACTCAGTAAGCATCAAGTTCCGAGTATTGTAGTCTGTGTTTGGGAAGGGGATGCTGGTGCCTGTGCTGATCGTTTCCAAATGTGCAACTTTTGTTGCAGAGCTTGAAGGTGGGAGAGAAACTGAGGTGAGTGTGAGCTCTGTGCTGCTCTTGGGGTCTCAGTGGGTGATTCATAGTTTTAACTTCAGAATAGACACACAACCACACAACAAGGTGATGGATTTGTCTGTTCACCAGAACACTGGAGGGTGCTCCCAGCAGTCTGCAAGCCCCCCTGGAGGTGTGTGCAAAGGTGTGTAGGGTAGAGCTTGGGGACTCCTTTGTTTCCAGTAAACTTAGAGAAAGTCCCAGTCAAGATACTCTTGTTTTGCCAGAGAGCTTTCAGCTGGGAAACAAAACCATGTTCAGTGTCCTTGGTTAAAAGTGAAGGCACATCAGTCAGCCTCAAATTGCAGTCCCTCATCAGAGAGCTCCAATAGGAACCTGCTTTTTAATTGCATTATATTCCAGCTAACATGAGTAGCAATATACATCTGGTGTATACCTAGTTAAATTAAGTATTTGTAGAATTTTCTTGCATGTTTCAAGGCATTCTGAAGGCTCAAGAATGAAAACAGTAAAACTGCAGGTTGGCACGTTGATGATGGCCTCTGGACATATTGGGATTTCTCACTAGAGTTCTGTTTTCTAGGAAGACTTCTTTCAATATTACTGCTCCATGGGCTTATCTGCAGTCCAGACACACAGTCTAATTGGAAACAGTGTGGAGTGCTGCAAATGTTCTGTCTTATTTGTAGCAGAGCAGGAGTGAATTGTTTGATAGAATAGATACTGGCAGCTGAGTGGCGAATCCGCCTTCTCACATGTGGGTCATTACGGGCTGGAGCTGCTTGGCGCCAGCAGCCAGGATTTCCTGATGCTCAGACCTAATGTAAAATGCATTAGTGCTCCAAGGCATGAGCCATGCAATTGCCAGTCCCAGGAGTCTGGAGCTCCCTTCTCCCAATTTGAACTGGTGTTGGAAGGTAAAACCATACGTGCTACAGAGCCTAATTAAAAATAATAGCAGCAAGTCAAGGCGCTTTTTATGTGTTATATAGTGTACATTTCAGCCATACCAAAACATAATTCTAGGGTATTTTTATGCTTACAGTTTAAAGCTAACAAGAACCTTATGTCAAGGATTTATTTTTAACCAGTTCCAGCTTTTAATAAATCAAGATTTTTGTTATAAAAATGGTTCATTTTTCTATTATTAATATTTGAATATGTTTGCCGAAACTTTTTTAGCAAGAAAGCTGAGTTGTGGTTTTCATAGACAATTAGCAAGTCAGTTAATAGTAACATGCTTTGGAAGTTCAGAGAGAAACTCCTAATTATGAGTAGATTCTTGGTTTTGGTCTTTTCATTTGTTATACTTTATTTATTATATGTTTATTTGTTGTGCCTGTGTCTTCTGGTCTTTGCCTTTTATATTAGGCTTTTCAGTTCTGTAATAGAAGCAGTTTTTGCTAAGCAATGGGGTGAGTTCTGAAGTCTCTATCAGAGATTTAAGAGAAAGTCTCTTTGCCATTTAAGACCACCCTGTGAATTTTGAGGTAGGTAACAACTGTGAGCTGACTCCTTGCTACTCAACCTTGAATAATTTAATCCTTTCTTCTCCTTTCTGCATTCCTGTGAGAAAGAACAAGGATATGTTACCTCTTTAATTTCTCTGAGGCTGTTTCCTGTCCTTCCAATGTGCTCAGAGGGGATCAGGACTTCCCCTTGCCTCCAGGAGAGCTGAATAGGCAGCCAAAAAGTCCCACATTTTTAGTGGCTGCACATCACCGAGAAACTGAGTTTGTGTTTAACTGGTGTTAACCAGTGCAGCACCAGGGCTTAAATGTGTTCTGATCACTGTCCTAATTTTTGGAGCCAAAGAAATGTGTCTGTGAGGAGAGACTGTCAAGGACCACAATGAAACTCAAGCTGTCTTGAACATTTTCCCTGTAAGTGATGTTTGATAACTCAGCCCACACCACCTCCCATGTGTTGTGTTGTTACTCCGTTTATATTGTGAACTTCCTTGGCTGGGGGAGGCTGTTCTAGGGCACCCTCTGCCATTGCAGTTCCAGGCTCTTTCATTTGGGAAAATTCAGGGCAATTGGAGCAGCAGTTGTATCTGAAGGTGCAGTTGCTGAAGTGGTTGACTCCTGTAATCCAGCAGGGATACCAGGAGCATCTCCTGTGGAGTCCCTGTCCCAGGAAACTTACACACTACTGGAATTACACACCTAGGCTGCACAGTCTTAGGAGGGTAGGGAGGTGCTTTTTTGAAATCAAGCAGAGCAGGAATTAAAAATAGTTGAATTATGGCTGGGCATCTGCTGTCACTGGGTTACCACATTGGGGCTGTTCTCCTCTCTCATTTTCAGGAGGGAAACATAAAGTGACAGCATTGGCAGTAGAAACAGCTCTTCATCTGGGGAATTAGGTGTCTTAGAGAGTTTTTTTCAAAGACACTGCCTTCCCTTCATGGGATGTGTTGGACTTCTCCTTTGAAACCTGGAGTAGTGTTACTCTCAGGAGTTGAGAATGCCACCTCACATGATCAATTCTTGCATTGTGAAGAACAACTTTGAAGGGAATTGTAAAAGTATCTAGCCCTGCATTCAGTTTGTAGATTTGTTTTCATACTTGCTTTTCTGGACATGTTCACATCCTGATAATTGTTATTTCTGCTACCTGTCATCATGAAGCAGAAGCAGCACAAAAGTGAAGACCTGGGCAGCTGCCATTTTTCTGATAGTGCCACCCTGAGAAATGCTTTGTTTCTGGGATCTAGCTTGTGTGTTTCACAGCTTCCAGGTATAGCTCTTATCCCTGAACTGTATTCTGAGTGGAGTTATACTGTTAGGTATGACGCCTATAAATAACATTATTTCAGAATGTAACATCCACAGGAGCAGTGATAAAGTCCATAAACAGCATCTCTTGTTTTCCTCAAAGGTTTGGAGCAGAATGCAGACAGACTGTAAGGTATGTTTTCCATTCAGCAGAAAAGACGTGGCTGAGGAGGTTGTTTTGACAGCTTCTATCCAGGTTTTTTTCATTGGCTGGGAAAAGACTTTTGTGATTAGATTACCAGCTTTGAATCATCTGTCTTTCAGAAGCAGATGGGCATTAGGCATAGATTTGAAATTTTCATCTGTTATTAAAATCTGAGTTCAAGGTTTCTGGTTCTGATAAGGCTTAATATTGAGTGAAAGTTTTATGATTGGGGCAAACAAAATTACCTCACCTTTGGCTGATATGATGACAGCTTAGTGTCTGATCTGCAGGGGATAAAGACAAGCTGAAAGACATCTTCCAGAATCTCTGGTCATTTATCAAATTTTAATCACCTTCTGGAGATTAATTACTTTCTTAAGATACAAACATAATAGTGATGGCTAAATACCTTATAATAGAGATAGCCACAGTATTTTTCTTGCCCTTTGGGGCCACTTTTTAACCTTTCCCAGCTACAGCTAGGTAATGGTACAAACTCTGAGTGCAAAAGCCAAATTTTGGTTAATATCTTCAACAGAGTTCTCAAATCTTCTCCATCTGTTGCTTTGAAAAGATTAATCATTAGGAATGCTAGAGCTGGCCAGAACTTTTTTTTTCCCTGAGGAAGTTTTCTCCAGTGCAGGATCCTTTAACCTTGTTATAAAATGCAGCAGAGCTGCCATTGCACAATCCTCATTTTCTGAGACAAGGCCTTTCTCTGTGTGCTGTTCCCAGCATGTGCCCTCCCAGCTCTTCCCAGAGATCTGACTGAGGCTTCTTCCCAGGAAGCAGTGAGGTTTGGCATGTCAAGCACAGCCAGTTTTATGGGCTGACTGCATGACTCTGTCCTTGGTGGAGCATCTTTCCTCTGGCCTGGATTTACAGCCTAAAGCTGTAGCTGCAGTCTTGTTTTTGCCATGGCAGGTCCTTGGGATGTTTTGTGAGCTCAGTGTCTGGAGCCAGCCCCTCACAGGGGGAGCTGTGGCTGCTGCTGGCAAATTCCAGGGTGCACAGCTGGGCTCTTGTGTCTGGGCTGGATGGAAACAGGACCTGCCCACAGGTCCTGGTGCTCCAACACTCTCAGTGGGACCTGGCTGTTCTGTAGCTGAGCTAACCCCGTGTGATGTCTGTGTGTGCTAAAAGTCCACCATGAATGGCAAGAATGCTCATATCTCTGACTTTTTTTCACTTGGAAATCCTGAGTAAAATCAGGTGGGAGTTTTCATGGTGGAACAGCCTGGAGCTGTAGCCCTTCACTGCCACCGATTGCTGCACTGTGGTGTGAATCCCCAGTCACCAGTCCCAGCTGAACAGCTCCCATCTGGGTCAGGTACAGGAGCTGCAGCAGGTGCAGGCAAATGTGCACCTTGTGAATGATTATCAAAATGCTTTTAAGTGGTTACATCCTACTTTGACATTTAGAGCTATATTCCATATAGATCCTCATCCTCAATTCAATTTGCTAAAGGAAAGGACTGATGGAATTGGTGATCTTGGTGACCCTGCCAGGGAGTGTGTCTCATCCATCTTGTATTTCCAGTGAAGTTCAGCACAGTTGATTTAGGAGTTGGAACACTCCTTTCCCAGCCTTTCAGGAGGTAAGAACTGTCTTGCAGGCTGTCTCTGAGGGTGAAAACCCATCTGTTAGCAGACAGCAGCAGGGATCAGTGGCAGAACAGTGTTTCATGCTCCTGCAGACAAAAAATGTTCTCATGTGGGGTCTGTGCTGAGAGTACCCACATCTCTTTCATCCTCATTTGAACAGAGGCAGTAATACTTCCCTGTCTTAGAGGTGGACATATAGTAAGTATAAAACCTTTTAATTAATGGAAAGAAAGCCTAAAAGAGTATAAATTACTATGAGAAGAGGATTCTACTTTAAACCATCTTACTGTAGTGATATTTCTTACAGCTCTGTGCAGTACTTCTTCTTTTCCATAATTAAACCTTATTTTAAAAATGAGACCCAACTTAGTTGCCTTTGCAATGTGTTCAGCAGAGTTGTACTCAGCTTCTACCATTTGGACACCATTTAATTTGCTTTCCCAGGAGAATTGAATTAAGTTTTATTAGTAAATTGGGCCTATAACCTTGCAGGCAGGTTTTATTAGTTTATCACACATCAGTATTAGCAAATTGTAAATCCCACTGAAACGAATTTGAAAAGGCCTTAAAGAAAAGCCCAGGACCAATGAAGTTCCTGGACACAAATAGAGAGTTTATTTTGATTGGTTTATGTGTTCTTTTTCTTCTAATCCCACAAAAATCTTGTTAGTGGCAGCAGAGTCACCTTTTTTATCATATTTTGTTGTCCTAAATGTGCCTACATTTTCAGTTTTATAGAAGTTAAAGGCACTCACTTCCTGGGTAAGTGGCAGAGAAGTTTTGTTCCTCAGTGCCTATCCAGCTGCTACATACCCCTGGAATTGAGATTTTGCATCTAAAACAATGTGAGAAGAAAGTGGGAACTGCTGCTTTTGGAGGGTTTTGGTCACTGTCTGGGACAGGCTTGTTGAAAGACTTCACTCCAGTGCTTCAGGACCTGCCTGGATCATGGCCTAAAATGACCCCAAATTCGCTGTGTAGTTCTTCTCCTGCATTACTGAAATGTGGCACTGGTGCTTCCAGAACAGGGAGGCTCCACCTCTAAGAGCTTTTGAATGTGAGCTTGAATTTGTGTCTTACAGTAATTTGTTTCTGCATCAGTACTAAACTAGAGCTCTCCCTGTCCTTTTCTGGTTTTTTTTTTTTGAGTTGTGGTCATATTCCTGCTAGCTGTCACTTCATTATTTTTCATACTGTCTTCTCAAGGCTTTATTTGTAGAAATGCTGCAACTTGATAATATAATCCACTTTGGATGTCACTAATAAGTATCTGACCAAAATCTGCTGTTATGCTGTGGACAGTTACTGGAGCATTTTTGAAAACGAGGGTCTGATTATTCCAGAGGATAAAGATTTTGCCCTGTGGCCCAGATTCATCAATGAGATTTTCCCAGAATTTGGAGAACTTTTGCACCTCTGAAGCATTAGGGCTGTAATTGAGGAACATCCATTAAAGGGCAATATTATTCATATCCAATATTTGATATACAACAGCTTTGAATGTACGTGGGTGTTCATTTGTTTTCAGTGTGTTCTTAGGATCAGGAGAAGCTCCCAGGCAGCTCCCCATGTATCCCACACACACAGCCAATGTCCTTGAGAGCTGATAGGCAAGGCAGGCAGGGAAGCACAGGGCAGGAGAAGGGAAGTTACTCCTGCAGAGCCAGGTGCCAGGGCTGGGGCAGGAGAAGGGAAGTTACTCCTGCAGAGCCAGGTGCCAGGGCTGGGGCAGAAGGGAAGTTACTCCTGCAGAGCCAGGTGCCAGGGCTGGGGCAGGAGAAGGGAAATTACTCCTGCAGAGCCAGGTGCCAGGGCTGGGGCAGGGCAGGGCTCTCCTGAGTGCTCTCACAGTGACCAGACCACACCACCTCACCAAGGTGTGTGGTCTGGAGCGGGAAGGATCAGGTTGCCCTTGTTTCATTTACTGTAAGAGAGGTTTAATTGCTCCCAACAATGGCCGCAGTATGGGAGAGATGAAATAGCTTGCTGGGGAATATTTTAACACAGTTAAAATAGCAGAGTTTTTCAGCCAGTTGCAGATGCTGTTTGGGAAGAGAGTTAAGTATTGGGGTTTTAATGCACTTCAGCTCTTTGGAATACAGGATGCTTGGGCCTCTTTCATTTGCAGTCACTTCTTTTACATTTTTTAGTTGCTTTTTATTTTATTATATTCCACCTGCAGTTGGCCTCATTTAACCATCATGGTTTAAGTGGCTATTAAGAATTTTAAAAGAATACCCAAATGCTGGAGCAGTGAGCTCAAGTCCTTAGGAATGTCTTACCAAAAAATCCCTCAAACCTGGGTCTGTCTCTTCTGAAATGTAACATTAATTAATTCCCACGTTCTGTCTGCTGCTCAGACCCTCCAGATGTGCTACTAGGAATAGACTGGCTCCCTGGTTACAAGCCATCTGGGCTCTGTAAACTGATTTGCACTTATATTAAACAATAAGTGAACAGAATGCGGAAGAGTTATTAAAGCAAATGTACATTGCATATAAATCTCAAAGTAAAATATTAAAATGTAGTAAAGGGGAATGGAATGTGCAAATGAAGACCTGCTTGTTTTTAATGAGTTTAGCTGCGACCTTCTCAATTTCAACCAAAAGAAAAGAATTTTATTTTTCTCTTTAAAAATAAAAAAAAAAAGAAAAAGAAACTATAAAACTGCTTACAGAAGTATCTGAGACAAAAACAAGGAAATATAATGTTCTAAACTTGACTGGTCCAAACCACTCAAGCTGCTGTGACAGCTCATAAAACTGAGAGTAGTTTTTAACTGGACTCTGTTTTACATTGCCAGAGTGAATTTTCCTTGCAGGAAGTAGCCAGAAGGTTTATTTAGTTTCCAGACTGCTGCTTTGATCTTTCCATTCTGTCACTTCTCAGGTTACATAGCCCTTTTTCACTGCAGTAAATCTGCAACAGTTAATGAGAATAAAATTTCCTCCTTCTCACTGATCACATGCTGTTAAATGCCAAACCACAGCCAGCAGCATATTTGCAGAATTCGGCTGCACTGTACAAAAACAGTACAATCAGTTTAATCTTGTTGGTTTTGTAATTCATTTTATTGAGCTTTCCTTTTTCAAGAGAACTATTTTATCAAGACAAGTGGTTGCAAGGCCAGATCTGGAAGAAAGATTTAAAACTGTAATAAAGGGAGGAGTGTTTTGTGTGCTGGGTTTAAGCATGCTCACAGGATTCAAAATTAAACTTAAAATGAGGAGTTTTAAAAAGGCCCATATATCAGTGGGATATTTCTTGTGGTTATTATCTGAACTGAACATGTGCTCTGAACAAGTCTCTAGCATAAAAATTAATACATCAAATTAATTTCTTTGCCAAATACTTAAAACTGTTTTGATTCTAAAACTTTATTCTGATTCTGTGTTTATCAGCCTCAGCCATCCAGCTCCAAAGACTGACCCATCCTTTCCCCTCTGGAAAACTAAGATGATGGGTTTTTTAACGCTGAGATTTAAAAAATAATAAATTGGCTTACAGAGTTTATTTGCCTTCAGGGTTTTGAGCTTTTTAAATTATTTTTTTTTCCAGTACTCCCTGATCAATCTTTCTGGTCTGGAAATATTTTATTTTTCATTTGTTTAATTTGACTTTTTATGTAATAATGCTACTCTAAGATACAGGTCTCCAAAAACACATTCCTTGTCTGTATATGTATCTGCCTTGTTTCCTGATGTATCCAGTGTTATTCCTAATAAAAAGAAATGAGACATTTAGATTTACTTTCTTCTTGATTTGCACTAAAATCATTGCTGATTTGGGATAGATCTTGACAAGATTTCACTAAGGCCCTGTGCTGATCTATAAAAGTGTCTGAAATCAGGATAATCATCTGTGTTGTAAAAAAATATTTAAAGTTTCTTCATCAGTAATGACACTGCATTTGCTGTGTGTGCTCAAGTGAGCGCTGCAAATCCCCCAGCAATGTTAATTTTCAGAAAAGGCTTTGAAAGCTTTTATTGGCTGCAGCTGGAAGTCAGAGCAGAACAGATTTCTTGATTCTCCCTCCCTCCCTCCCTCCTTCCCTGCAGCATCTGGATTCTCCTCCACAGCCCTGCAGACAGCACAATGTCCCCAGTGCCAGAGGCCTTGGCTTCTGCAGGCTGTGGCGCACAGCAGGGAACTTGTGTGCTGAAGGACAGAACTGTGTGGCTGTGCTTGGGCTTGAGGAGTTTGTGTAAACATTTAAAGAGAAAATTCTCCACCAAAAAGCTGCATTTTGCTTTCTCTGAGTACATTTTCAGTGACCTGCTCTAGCACAAGAAGCAAGGAACACTTCCTGTGTGGAAGTTGGAGCAGATCCTGATCTGGTCAGTGACACCAGTCATCTCTGAAACTTCAGCATCTGATTTTGCTCAGGCAGTTGCCTGAAGCTTTCTGTACCCAGCCCAACACTGAGCTTGCTGGAGACAGCTCAGAGAGAGGTGTGAAAGCATCCCAAGCCAGGCCTATTCCAAGTTCAGATTAAGGCAATGTACTCCTTCAGTTTATGGAGTTGACACATAAACTTTGGACTGTGCAAGGAGAGAGGGGGAGGAAAGGACATCTTGCTTTTCATTGCCTGTTCCTCGGGGCTTTTAAAATTTGTTTTAGTTCTTAATTAATTCTTAAGAAATTGATGTATCTAATCAGTGGGTTTGGACAGTTGTTGGGCCAAGAGCACAGAAGATGTTTCTGTCAGGCTTATAATGGAAAGGCAGAGCTCTGGATTTCCGTTCCAGCTCTGTCTGTGCACTTGACCTTTTAAGAAATCCTGTAGAGCATGGCTGAGAAACTCCCTGTCCTTGTGGCAGACCTGTGAGCCTGACTGCAGGAATGCTGCAGGAGCTCTCCTGCTGCCCTTCAAAGGAACAGCGTGGCTGCATGAAACAACTGCAGCCTTTGAGCTGCTGTTTTGCCCCCTGGCTCTGTTGGGGATCGGTTGCTTTTCTAGCAGAACAGAAATAATCTTTTTTTTCCTAAAGGGTCTTACAGAATAAGCAGAAGTCTTTTCTGTCTGTGTCAGTCTAATTTGAGTCTTCTCATTACTGTAGTTTGTCATTTGGCTGTCTTTAATGTCTGGGGTGTTTGCTCTTCCAATACTCCCATGGGAAACTTAGGTCATGGAGAAAAGGAGCAGCTTGTCCAGGATCACACAGCAGGTAACTGACAGCAAGAAACTGAGGCCAAATCCCAGGCTGTGCTTGCAGAGCAGGGATGGCAGGAGCTACAGCCTTCAAGCAAGGCTCACACTGAATTTGGCTAAGCAAGGTCATTTGTTTTTGGTTCAGTGCTTTCTTACTATTCAGTTGGGAATTTTTTTTTTTTTTTTAATGCTGCCTTCCCCCAGTGGATTTTGGCGTGGTTATTGCTTGGTGCATAGCTGGAGCCTGACACAGAAGACACAGTGCTCATTTCTCCACCATTGTCAGCTTTCCATTTGTTTGTAATTAAATGGGAGAAACAGCAGTATTGTGCTGAGATACAACTGGGCAACAAGTCCAGAAGCAATTGGAAACTTTAAGTCATTAAGTACCCTGTAGAAAGCTGGATCACATGGAAGGAGAGACATGGTCACATCCATAAAAGCTGGATTATGATGCACGAGGGAGCTCAAGCATTATTGCACAGGTTCATTTGGATACTTTCTGTCTTGTGAGCAGATACAATATTACTGTTTAAGAGACATTAATGTTTAATGCTAATGTAGAGATGGACTTGGGTGATTGATGCAGTGGGCACAGTCACAGACAATGCCACAAAACTCCCCTCCCACTTGAGCCTGAGGAATAGAAAACATTAAAAAAAGCTTCACAGATAGGGGAGAAAATCTCGGGATCATGAGAGGCAGGATTTAGGAGACTTGTGGTTTATAGTTTAACGTCATTACCAGTAGTGGGAGAATCTACAGTTACAAGACATTTTATAAAGAAACATTGCTTTTTCCTAAGGCTTCTCAGTTGTATGGAGTTTCTCCATAACCCATGGTTTGTCCTGTTGCTCTGAAGGACAGAAAATTTATGGTCAGTGAAGGCAAACCAGAGGTAACTGGCTTGTAGGAGGAAATGGGATCATCATCTAAATCCCTGGACTTAAGCAAGGGCAAAAGCAACAGGCCTGTGCCCCTTTCTGATGCCCTTTACCCTGCCATGGCTGAATCTGGGAGAGTGGGGTCCCATCCAGTGCTCAGCTGCCAGGGAATATCAGCAGAAAGGCCCCAGAGGCTCTGAGCCTCGGTTCAGGTGTGATGGTTCTTTGGTACCTGTGAAGGATTGGCTAAATGTGTCGTACCTGCAGACAGCTTTAGAAGCTGGGGGCTGTGTGTGTTCTGTGGGACTCAAAACCCTTTCCCACCTGCTGTGCTTGGATGCACACTGTGCCTTGATCCCTGCTTGTGCAATGGGTCAGGGCCTGGGTGCCCCCAGCTCCCCCTGCCTATCCATGCCTGAGCTCTGTGCAGAGAAAACCTGGGGAGGGAGGAAGAGAGGGAGCTGCAGCTTCACCAACCAGTGCTAATTGGGCTGGCAGGGCTGGGCATCCCCTGTGACTGCACTGCCCTGCACTGCAGTCCCTGTCTCAGACCAGCACTCATCAACACCTCAGGAACAAACAAAAACACCCACTGAGATGAGAGGAAAAAACACAGCCTTTGCTGCTGGCAAACTTGTGTGTGTCCTGTTGGCAAGGGTTGTAATCAGTGAAGTGCATGTCATTTGTACAGGTTATAATGAACTCGTGTCATTTGTACAATGCTGTGCTTGTCCTGATTGGACTGCTGTGCCACTGCTGTGCTCTGGCACCTCCTGAGGGGAAGGTACAGCCTTCAGTATTCATCTGAACGTGATTTGTTGTGTCTGTTACACACAGGAACTTGATCCAGCATTGTGGAATACAGGGGTTCATGGCGTGAGAGCTTACAGGGGGAATACAGGATGGGAACTGTACTGTCACACATGAGTAGATTCTTGGAAGAGAAAATTTAGGAGTTCAGTGATGTGCAGCTGAAATTCTGAATGCCTGGTGGGGATGGCTTGGGAGTGAGGACAGATTTTTAGATACAATAATAGCAGTGTATAGAGGGAGAAGGTACAGAGGAAACAGTGGGACTGCTATGAACTGTACTGATATCAGGCTTCTGAAAGATGCTCAGAACCCTTCTGGTTCTGACCCCTTTCTCTGATCCTCAGGAGGAGTTTTGGAAAGCTGCAGGTGTGATCAGAACTGCCACATGTGTCAACAGAGGCCTCCTGTTCACACCTGCATATAAACCCTCCCAGCAGCTCAGTGGAGCATGTGGAGAGCTTTGGGTGTGAATCCTTCATTAGGACTTGGTAGGGTTGCTGATGAGTTGAGAGTTGCAAGTAGTGTTTGGTTGGTCTTACCAAGGTCAAAGGATCTACATAATTAAAATCCACAGATTTTTAAAATTAAAATAGATTTTATTTTTAATAAGCTTATAAATCTTGTACCTCCACTGAGTAGCTGAGAGCCTCTGAGGCATGAGGGCTTGTTTATGCAGAGTAAGGAGGGAGGATTGACAGGGTTTTAGAAAAAGTTTAAAATGAAAAGAATTAGAGATGAAATCTTGGCTCTGGTGGAAGCACTCCTTGTGTTTAGCTTGCAGTTCATTTTCAGGGGGCAGTGATTCCAGGGTGCTTTAATTTTAGGCAGGAATGAATGAAACTGGCCCTGTAGTGTGAGCTCCTAAACTGGCATTTCACCCTGCAAGGCTTTTCTGGGTCACTGTCACCTACACAGGCAGTGATGGTCTCTTACAGCACACTCTGGTACAGTGTGTGCCAAACAGACCTATTTCCCAGGCAGTGCTTCCTGCTGGGATCACTCCAGATCCATGGATCCTACTGGGGGCTTTCAGTTGGATTTCAAGTGTTTACTTTTGACCAAGAATCTCCCCAGTGATGCTGGACTTGCCTTTCTGAGGCCCTGCTGGAGGAATCAGTACCTGGGCATTAGGCTGCGGTTTGAGAGCCCCTGTCAGCAGCAGCACTGGTCCCAGTGTGAGCACCGGTACGGACAGGGTGGGGGTGTGCAGTGTCAGGGGAGCTCTGCACCCGGGTGTTAATTACCCAGGTGTTAATTACTCAGCCCAGCCCAGGCTCACCAGCCTCTCCTGATACCCTGCCCTGGGAGCAGCACAGACTCCTGGAGGGGAGCCCCAGCAGAGGGTTCTCCATGGAATGCTCCCTGTCAGAGCCTGCTGAGCCTTCCACACACCCCACAGGAACCTGTCTCGTCCAAAGCCTGTCTAGTTCAGAAGGGTTTTGTGGATGTACCAGGATGCTGGCTGCCATTTCCTGTTGGGAGAGGACACAACTGGGCTTTACATCTTGAATTTTGTCAGGGCACCTAAGATCCTAGAGGGGTGTATTATTTTGGGTGCTCTGAACCAGAGCAAGCATCAATAAGCAGGGCTGTTAAGAAATCTCTCCTCACTCATGCACATCAGGAACATTTTCCTCTTCGGCATGTGTTCCTCAGTTCCCTAGCAGTACAAGCAAATTGGAAAGTTCAGCTGTCATTTGGGGAAGGTCATAGATCACACTAGCAGCCTGAGTAATCCAAGAGGTTTTAAGTATCACAGCATTTAGTTTAAAGTGAAATTTGCTCTGACAGGGGCTGGCAGACCAATAGGAAAAAGAAATATTTGTGCTTGGAGAAGTGCATGTGTAGAGACCTCGAGTATAACTGATGGCTGGAAGTGATTTCAGTCTAAAAAAAACAAATCATTAAGAGAGTGCATAGGGGTAAAATACACAGTTCATATTTTAAAGGGTCTCAAAATGAACCAGCAACTGAGGTTAGCAGTACATAGTAATTAGCTGGGCTGTTCCCTGTTTAACTCCATCAGCCCCAGGCGTGGGGCTGACTTTGCACAAGAGCGCAGTTGTGCAGTGCCAGGGTGGGGGCCAGCGCCGCTCTGCGCACGCGTGGTTGGGGAGAGGCGCCTGCAGTGACTGCAGATGGAGGCAGCAGCCTGGGCCTCGTCTCCAGGGTGCTGTGGTGCTCTGGGATGCACCATTTCATGTGAGCCCATGTCCACTCTGCAGCTGCAGGGGTGCATGTGCTCCTGGTACCCACTTACACAGCAGTGAGCATGGGGAGGAGAACGTGCTCACTCAGCCACGAGTATTGCTGCCCCAAGGGATAATTACGTGTCCCTGACTTACGGGAAGACAGGCTCGGTGCTTGCTGTGCTGAGCACTGAGTGAGTTTCCTGGGAGATGCTGGAGCATAAAGCCAACAACAGGTTTTTCATAGGGGCAGGTCCTGAGGTTGATTGCTGGTATAAATCTGAGCACACATGGCACAGATTGTGATCTCAGGCCAGTCGTTACCCAGCAAGTGTTTACAGCCCAGAACTGCCATCTCTGCTGGCTCTGCCCTTCTGCTGTTCTTGGCAGAAGGGGCAAGGATTCATCAGGATTTGTTTTTAAATCCATCTTCACCTCGGTGGGTTATGCCCTTGGCCTGGCAGCCTCGGGAGCGGGCCAGGCTCCGCTCTCCAGCGCGTGCTGGCTCTGGGGTTGTGCTGCCCCTCTGTCACCTCCTGGGCTCAGGACCCTTCCCCTCAGCCCCAACAGGCTGCAGGCTGCCAGTGCAAACATCCAACAGGCAAAGCTGGTGTGCTTCAAGAGCACTGACTTGCAAAAACGCAGCCAGTTCGTTTCAAGCATGGTCAAGACTTCACTTACTTCAGGGAAATATTTAGATAGGAGAGAGCAGTGATTTGATCAAGGTGTTCTAATGTGATTTTCTGGTGGTTTTTTGGGGAGGGGTTGACTGTCCAAAGCAGTTATCAGCTGATCCATCTCTTCCAGTTTTTTTCAGGACACTAACATATGTCTGAACCATTTGGAAATAACTGATACTCCTCAAAGTTTAAACTCTAGGGATCTTAACCTAATTACTTACACATTTATAAAAAAAAGAATTAAAAAACTGATTTGTTGAGAATGTGATTGAAACCATATTTTCGCTGCACTCGTTATCAATTTAAATACATTTAGAAGGTCTTTGAATAAGGATTACTGAGGTGGAAGTGGCTGGAAGAGCTCAGCCTGCAAGGATAGAGGCCCATTGCCACCGCGTGGCTCAGAGCGTTATTACACCTCACCGCCAAAACCGTGGTGCTTTAGCTTGGGGTGTATAAAGGAGTTCGGGTTTCAGGCTCCTGTTTTTGTTGTGTCCTTTGCCACAGCAAACCTGAGGATGGCACTGCCGTGAGCCTGGGCAGCAGTCAGCAGCCCTGGGCACCCACAGCCTCCTCATTCACCTTGTACCATTCCAGAATGGGCTTTGCAGTGGTTTGCACAAATGCAAAAAGCCCCTGTTCTACCACACTTGTGATAAAAACAACCCATCCACAATAACATTGTTACAGTCAGAGAAAGCATCATGGAAAGATAAACCCAGAAAAGCGTTTTCTGTTAAAATGGCTCTTCATTATCAATCAACTGTAGATGTTTTAAGGATCTTTGGAGAAAAGCAATGAAAGTCCCGAGTTTAAAGGTAGCCTTAAAGGGTGCTGCTTCTCTGCAGTGTAATGTGTCTGGTGGCACTGGGAATTTGTATGAGCACAACAGAACCAGACCCTGCACTTTCAATTCCCACTATGCCTTCTTTTAGTACATTGTTAACTCGTGGCACTGGCAGTACTGCAAGAACCCTTGAGAAATTGGCACTGGTTTATAGAGGTTTGTTAACTGGTTTGTTTTCTGAAGTGCTGAACAAACTGGTCAGCTTCATGCTTGTCCTTATTGGCTTGTTCACAAGAGCTCTGGGCCTGACATGGACACACCACAGCCAAGGGCAGCCTGGGTGAGGTCTGTCTGTCAGTCCCTTTGCACACTGCAAGTCAGTGACAGGAGGGGCAGGGACTGGCCAAGGTGAGTGCTGGCTTTAGGGTTTCTGGAGATGAGAGATAAACACAAAGTAACAGCATTTCTCTTAATCCCTGCTTTCAGGAGTCTCTCAAAGCCTCAGGCCTGATAATGCCTGAAGCTGTTGTTTGCCAGGTACAAGGGAGGCATCTGGGGAAGGTGCCTCAGAGGTCACCAGCTCATTTCCTAATGGGCTTGAGAAAGGGTAAGAGGACTTGGGAGTGAATACAGGAAGGAATGGTGGCCAGAGGAGTGCACTCTCAGAGCTTTGCACCACGGCAGGGCACACCAGGGCCACTCTGCTGTGCTGCAGGGCTGATCAGCCTGCAGGCTGGGCTGATGGATCTGTGCAGGGGGCAGGAGATGGTGTTGCCATTTCAGATACGCACGGGCAGATGTGGAAATGCAGATCAGGACACGGCATTTCTCAAGATACATCCAAGTAAAACAGTGTTGTTATTTTTTTCCTCTACACCTTGGCTATTGATTGTATCCCTTCCATCTCAGAGGACAAATCTCAGACCTTCCACCTTCACCTGACTATCAGGATATCCCATGAGTGAACTCGTTTTCTGAGAAACCAGGCACTAGGGATCCTTTTCTAGGACCTCACTGAGATACAATCCAAGGAAAGTGCCTTTGTGATGGACATGTTTCCCCCCATGCAGCTGAGCCCTTTTAGCCAAACAATTCAGCAGTGCCAGCTTCTTGCAGAGCCTGGGCCTGGGGCCCACCCATTGTACATCTTCTGCAGGGGTCATTCTTTCCCAGCCTTCACTGTTGCATAACCCATGTTCCATATGGATAATTGGCAGTAATGAGGTGCAGCTTTTCCCCACTCCAAAAGCACTTGGGTTCTTTGTGTTTTGACACTCTTCAGAGGGGAAGTTCAACTTCTTTCAATGCATCTTTAGTCAGACAATAAATCAGGATCCTTTTCCATTTGTGCCCCTACTGAAGTGGAAGCTAAGAATGACATGGCTATGAATAGGCAGTAATCCAGTGTCTTAGGCAATGCTCGTTTTTTGCATGAGTTATTGTTGAGCATGAAATATGTGCCACTTTTCTCTATGCAGTTCTTGTGTTTTAGAATCTACCTCATTGTTGTGGGACATTTTAGGTGTAAAAGATGCTGCTTTACATGCAAAAATAATTATTCTGTCTCATTAGTACATAGCTTTTCAGTACATGATTCATTCCTTCTGCCATTTGGCTGCCAGTCTTGTATCCCACCAGAAGCACCATCTTTTACCAGATATTCTCACTTTAAACTGGTGTTCTCCATGCACCTCAGAAATGGACTGAAGGCAGGGAATGAGACTCTTCAGATCCACTGTGTAGGGCAGGGTTACAGCAGGTTTTGCCAGAAGCCTGAAGGACGTGGTAACTTTAATGTACTGAGGGAGACACTGAGTAATGGAAGTCAAGTGCTTGGCCAGTTATCTGTGAAAGGGGGAAGAGAAGACTTTCGTCTCTCCTGGGATTCCTCTTGGACCTGAAAGCCTTTCCCTGACTGGAGTTGCACTGATGTCTCCACAGCATTTCTTTTCCCACCAGAGAAGTGGTGTCCAGGAGGGGAACAGGCTGGCAAAGTTTCCTCACAAAACCATCTCTGTGGCAGTGATGCCTTAGGATTTTAGCTTTTATATTTTTCATAGACTTGTAATCCCGCAGTTCTTTAGTGTGTAAGTCTAAACTCCATATACAGTGCTAGCTGCTGTTCTCCCATTCTGGTCAGACACAACAATTCCTCTCCGGGGATCAAGGACACCTCACTGCCTCAGGGCCCGGGAAATACAAACAGAAGTGAGTGGGGAGGGAGCAATCTTGGGGTAAATGCCTTCCTTACCTGAAGCTGTAATTGGGAGATTAACCCCCAATATTCAAAGGGACCAATAAAAGTGAAAACCTGTGACTCGTCATCCATTTTGGGTGTAGCCCTGGGGGGCTTTGTCTGCCCAGACTGTACCTGAAGGCCCTTCAATAAATACACTTGATTTAAATTCCCTTAATTGTGTCTGACCTCTGTTTCCAGGTAAGCCCCAAAAGGCGTCAGCAGGAGGAGCTGGAGCCAGCAGCACTGGTGTTCCTTCCGTGCCGTACAAACGCCTGCAGCTTCTCTCTCTTGGTTTTTTTTTTTGCAGCCCTGGAGTGGACGGCTTCGGTCAGAGCGCGGCGGTTCCGGGGCGCCCGGCGACTGCGTACGGATTCCGGCCGGACGAGCCCTTCTACTGCAGCTACGGAGCGCGGTGAGCCCCGGCCCCGCCCTGCCCGTGCATGCCTGCCCGCCACGGCCCCCTCCGTACGGCCCCGCTCCGCACCCTCGGCATGTGTAGCTCACTGAAACCCAGCCCTTCTGGGTCCGCTGTGTTAGTGACAGTGTCTGCTCTTTGGTTGCTCTTGGTTGTTTTATTTTTGTACAGTAACTGTGACTTGAAGGCAGGAGTTGGAAACTACCGGACTGGAAAGTGTCACATTATGTATATTAAGCTACTAATTTAATTTCTATTAAATATAAAAACCTGTGTGGTCAGCAGTGGTGAATGTGTTCCTAACCGATGTTCTGTGTTTTACAAGGCACTTCAGAGGAGTGCTCTTTGTGCAGTGTGTTTAACATGGACTCTTTCCCTCTCACACTTCAGTCACAGAGCACCAGTAAGCCCCAGCATCTCCTGGCACCCCCTGACACATAGTTTGGACCAAAGTCCAGTCCTGGGTCTGAACACTTTAATCATGGAAAGATGGCACAGATTCAGTCCCCTGGAGCTTCAGACATTTACAGTCTATTTTAAAGGCTTGAAAACACTCAAAATTAGAAACTGCACAACAGAATACCTTTACCCTGGTGTTTGAACAGTGTTCTGTGGGCTGAGAGAAGACAGCCACATCCATCCTGAGGGCCAGCAAGAGCAAGAAACACTACCTTGGTTCAGAAGCCAGAGGCAGAGCCTTTACCCCAGCCTCCCTATCTGCAAACACAAATCTATCCTGTCCTGCTTGTTTCTGGGGTTTCAGCTGGATCTAAGCAGGGATCATCGAGCAGAGTCAGGCCAGGACCCTTCACACTGGACGCAGTGTGGTGATTGTTTTATGTCATGTTTTGAGACAACCTGCAAATGGAATTGAGGCTAAAGCTGTTCCTCAGCTGTAACACACAAAAGAAAGGGATGATAAAGCCCTCTCTGCCACAGCTACCAAGGCAGCAGTTCAGTTTTCACTTTCTAAAAGAAAAGTTCCCTCAGCCTCATCCTTTTTCTTTTGTTAATGCCTAGTGATCTGCAGATCTGTTCTCCTCCTTCTTCCTCCCTCCTTTATGGCTTAAACAGAAAGTTTTGCATCAGGGGCTGGCCCTACAAAACCAGTCACCAGTAATTCCGTAAGACTGGGGTCTGTGCTGGGAAGGTGATCTTCAAAGGCTTGAGATTGTTTGGGGAATCTGACAAACTCTTAGACTTAGACTTCAAAAATACCTTTGAAATAAAAATTGTTTTGAAACCCTGTGTTATCTTTACAAAGTGTGCAAGTACTTTTATAAGCACCATTACTCGCTGTGTTTCAAGCTGCATGACTGGAAAGGAGTCTAAAATTAGCCATGGTATTTCATGCCAGCTTTCAGCCTTCTCCCTGTGCTGGCTTCTTGTTCAGGGCTTCACTCACTGGAGGTAGGTGGAAGAATAGTGTTGCCAAGATTAAGCAGTATTTTTAAATTTATTTTCTCTACCATTTTAAACTGATTCTTACACAGTTTCTTAGAACAGGTAAGATCTCACTCAGAAACATGGCAGAAAACCTGAACTACACAAATGGGTTTCCAGTGCTGTTCCTTTCTAGATTCTTTCCTTTGTTCTGAGCCCACAGCAGATTTGCCCAGAGGTTGTGCCACATTTAGCCAAAAGCTTTCAGATATTTTTATAGTTATAGCTGTGAGAGAAATTCCCCAAACTTACACTCAGGCTTTTCTTCTGAGACTGGCACTCACTCATCAGGCTTTTCCAGAAATTAGTGTGAAGTTATTTAAAGCAGTTGCCCTTCTCACGGAATGTGTTTTGGGGGAAAAACAAAATGAAGTGGGTCCTTGGAGTATGTGCAAACTATCAATGAAACTGAAGGAGCCTTTAATTGGAAGCTTCAGGTTAACGAGGAGCTGCAGTGGAGCTCCAGTGAAGGGTGGGTGCCTGTAATTGTAATACAGTTGTGACCATGCTGAGAATAAATGGCAGTGGAAAAATCTCTGGCTGCATTTTTAGTATTCAATGTTAGGAGTTTATGGGAAAAGAATAAAAGATCAAGTATTTGTAGCTTTGCCTGGCAGCAGCTAAGAGAAGAACATCATTTATCTGTAAACAGAGCTTGGTAAAAATTACTCAGTACTTAGTAGCCTGAGGACAGAGCCTGCTCGCCAAGATGAAAACCAGCTGTGCCACTGCACTTTCAAGGCAGAGAGAGGCTGATTTTCCCCTTAATTACAGTTCCTGAGCCAGAAAAGGGAGAAAAGATAGGAGCATGTAGACTTTTCAATCTATATCACATTTCCTGTGGGCGTCAGAGGAAGACAGGAGAGTCTGACCTGTTTAATTATCTGTATTTTATGGATCCAGTCCCTGGGTACTGTGTCCTGCACAAAACAGGACGAAGAGGGATCTGCGTTCTTTTAGCAACTTCTGCAACTTTGGTCCTCTTTTTCCTGGTTTCTCTCCCTGGCTTTGTAGAGCTCCTCTTTTCTTTCCCTACAGCAGCAATCCTGAACCATCCTAGGAGTATCCTCTTTCCCAGCCTGCTGCTAATTAATTAATGAGTTTGGTTAGGCAAGTGTTTCAGATATAATTGGGCTGTAAAGTTAATAGCACAATGAAATAAGCAATGGCTGAGAAGCTCCTGTGTCTGGTAGCTATTAGAGAGGCTTTGTGCAGATGCACGGGCTCATTTCTAGGAGCTCCATGCAGCTGCCTAAGACCTTGTGCTCAATTATTTGTACTACACCAGTATTTAGGAGCTTTCCAAGGCAACAGGGCGGGGGAAAGCAAAAGTAAACAAATATTCTCCTCCCTGAGAGCTGAGGACCTGATTCAAGGACTCTCAAATATCCAGGGGGCTGTGAAGCTCTCTGTGAACAGTTTAACATGTGCATTTCATTCTGAAATCAGACTGCCGAGATTCTGTTTAATTTTATCCACTCTGGATTAAATGAAACAGGAACAAGATGTATCTTCCTCTGGAATAAGCAGGACAAGCTCTGTTTAGACACAGGAGATTCTGGGCCCCTCTGGCAGGTTCTTTATTGGAATCCCTGTACTGCAGAGCTGCTGAGCTCAGCTGTCCACTCACCAGGAACAGAAGCTGAGAATGGTGACAGCCTCCATCCCCTCCTCAAAACCCATGGAATGCACAAAGCTGCCTTCCTGCTGCAGTTCATGGCACCCTTGGAGCTCTGGTGATCTGCTCATTTCTTCCTCCAGGTTAAGGTTTTGGGGTTTTCTCCTGAAACAGCTCTGAGGTGCACAGACAGAGGAGGACTGCACTCCCCTGCAGGTACTTCACAGTCACAAGTGGTATTTGTAGCCAGTTGGTCTGGACACCCACTTGAGTAATGGACTTCTCCTGAGCTGGAAAAAATATGCTGAGATCCCTGCCCCCTAAAGAAAAATAAACTCACTTCTGTTTATTAAGAGATTGAGAAATGTCATTGGGAGCAAAAAGCTGCTGTGCTGTAGCTGTAATTCACATGGCCATGCAGGAGTGGGACAGAAGGCACCAGCAGGGAGCACCACTGCAGCCTTTGCTCCCTGTGCCTTTCCCAGAGGCCCTGGCCTGGAAGAGGCTGAGCTGGGGAACGTCTGAGCACTACTGAGAGCCTGCACAGTGTGCTGGGCAGGCTGGAGCTGTAGCTGCCCCTCCTGGGGTGTCCAAGGCCAGGGTGGAATGGGCTTGGAGCAGCCTGGGGACAGAGGAAGGTGACCCTGCCTGGGGTTGGAATGAGATGAGCTGTAAGGTCCTTTCCAAGCCAAACCATTCTGGGATTCTAAGGCAGCTCCCAGCTCTCCCTTTATACCTTACATGCTCTACTCCACTGAAGTGATTTTTGCTCTGTCCCCCTCTGCAGTCACCACCTTTCTGTCTCTCCACTCTGCCAATCTTTTCTTGCCCAGCTGCCTTAAAGAACCGGTTCCAATCCTAATGAGGCATTTGCTAGGAGCCCTGTAATCCTGCTGGTTCCATCTCTGCCCTTGAAAGACACGGACAGGGTTCACACCTCCCTAATCGGGTCCTGGGTGGTTTTCTGGAGGAGCCCACGCTGGCTGGGCTTGGGAAAGGCAAAGGAGAAGTTTGGGGGCAGAAGCCCGGCTGGGGTTTTTGTGCAGCACCTGGTGAGGGGGCCCTGAGCAGGGCACACCCTCAGTGCCACTTGTGGAACCATGGAATTGCTTGGGAAAAGCAGGGAAAGGGAGGGAATGCTGCTCCACAGAGACCCCAGAGAGGGAACACACCCGAAATGAAGCAGAACAGCCAAAGTTTGCTTTTTCTTCCTGACAGCCACATGAATCTCACCACAGCCTCAAGTGGAGCCAAGGGCTGTGAGTAGAAATCAGTTGGTCCTTATTAAGAAGTTTTTATCTTTACCTCCAGTTATTCACTTTTTCTGACCTTCTGCCTTTGCCCTGCCACAAACACACACAGGACACACAAACCCATGCCTGGCCCCTTGAATAAACTGGTGACTAATGTTCATAGGTCCCCTTAGTTTGCACTTTGGGGCCAGGACCTTTTTGTGTGTCTGTCCCATTTTGGCCAAAGACTCTGGATCTTTCCTGCAATTGACAGAGAGAGGTGATGTACCTGAACTTTACTTAATTCCAGTTCCTGTGTGCATTATGTTACCCTGTAATGTGTCATGCTATGACCTGTTTTACTTTCCTGCACCCTGCTTCACCCATCATATTTCTTTTTTAAAAAGCCTCAGATCATCCATCTACCACATATCCTGCCAGAGGAGCAGACTCCTCCTTGTACTGTCCCCATGTTAACCCTGACGTGCCACCTACAGCCCTCCCCAAGCACAGTCACAGGAGAAATCCTCTCCTCACCTGAAGAGTCGGTGAGGCTCAGCTGAGGTTGGGTGTGGATCTGAGGGAATCCCTTCTGCTATCCAGGGAGCAGAGCTTTGGCTGTGCTGCAGGGACTCTGGCATTGATATCCAGCTGCCCTGTGTGTCTGGGGTCATCCGTGCTGTCCAAGCACGGCAAGGCTTCCCTGGAAATGGAGGGGGCAAAGTGCATTGCTAAAGAACACTCTACACAGATCGTGCTGGATTTGGCAGCACAAAACTCAGTGCAGGTTAAACTCGTGGAGTTGAGTTCCTAAAGAAAGCCAAGGCACTTGCAGAGCTCAGACCACCTGTGTTAAACACTCTGCCCTGGCCATTAAACCTGCGTCTAGACGAGGCCACGGGGCCGGGCCGTGCTGCTGTGCGCAGCGGCTGAGCAAACCACATCCTCACGTCCTGGCGCTGCAGGAAACTGGAATAACACCGGCGACACGAAAATAGCGTGTGAAAGCGCAGACCTCCCACCGCTCTGGAGCCGTTCCTTTCAACCTTGGCTCCGCCGTCCAAAACGCTCACTGGAATCTCTCCCCGGGCTCGCTTTGCGCCGCAGCGCGGAGCGCAATTAAATTTAATGGCACTGATGGATCCCCTCACGCCGAGTGTGGGACCACCGGGCTGCAGGCGGACCCCAGCGGGCACGGCGAGGGCAAGGGCATTTAAAAATGTCTGAAAAAGGACATTGTGCGGCAGCAGCGTGTCCAGCCAAGGGCAACGAGGGTGTGCAAAACCTCCCGTGAGGAGCGGCAGCGGGAGCTGGGGGTGCTCAGCCTGGAGGAGGCGCGGGGAGCGCATCGCGATCCGCAGCCTCCGGACAGGAGGGAGCAGCACCTGGGCCGGGCTCCTCTGCCGGGAGGAGAAGGGGAACTGGCCCAGCTGAGACCGGGGAGAGGCAGATTGGATATCAGGAAAAAAAAAAAAAAATAAATCACAGTCAGGGTGCTCAGGCACTGGACAGGCTGCCAAGGAGGTGTCGGGGTCACCATCCCCGGCCGCGTTTAGGAGGCGCCTGGGCCCGGCGCGGTTTGAGGTTCCAGTGGCCGTGCCGGGTACACGGCTGGTGGGTGGTGGGTG